>OY728142.1:462713207-463313207 GCA_963277665.1 Viscum album
TATTGGAGGGTTTTATAAGACCCAACCATCATGTTAAGATAATATATACACATTTATAACACCTGAAGTCATTTATATACCATATCATGAAAAACTAAATGAAATAAAAATGATTTCGTATCACTTTTCAATTCGTATCACAAAAAATGACAACAAGAGTTAGATCGGTTGATTCCAAAATTCTAATCACCCAAAAGGTGTATTTCATAAAGGAATTTAGAATTTGATTCATGAAACATAACTCAAAATGATATAGAGATTTTTTGATTTAAATATAGAAATATAAGGGAATTCATTAAAAGATCTTTTAGAAAACAATTCCTAACATTTTTGTAAAGAGATAAAGTTATGATTCACTTTGAAGAATCATTTTCAAGAAGGTAACCTGATTTTTTAAAACAAAACTTTAAAAGAAATCATAAAAAAATTTCCTTGAAATATATATAAATGTTTTCTAGAAGAAATATGGATTGGGATATAAAATATTTGATCATAGAAATTCCCTTTTTAATATTATAAAATACTTTTATTGAAACCCACATCATAAAAATGATAATAATTTTTTTTAAAAGAGATAAAGGAAGATCACATGAGATAATACATATTTTGGTTTCAAAATAATAAAGGAAAAATTTTTAGGAAATAAATAATATGGACATGGATGATATACAACCGTCAAAGAGGATAAAGACAATTGTTAACAATGTTTACTGTTTATAAAGAAAGAATTCCATCGATGAATAAAATAAATGTTAAAAATAATTTGAAAATGTGTTCATTAGAAAGAAATGTAAATCCCTAGAAAAATAATATTTAGTATAATATAATTAAATAATAAGGTATTATGTACCCAATTTATAATAATAAAGTTCAAGAAGAATAATCATAACTCAATTAATAGAAAATGAGTTGAATTTTTTTACCTTTACTACCAACTTCAAAAAAGTGATTTAACCTCATATATAATAAAAAAAATCTTAATAAATTATTTTAAAACCATATTAAAATATATTATATTCTATTCTCTTTAATTATAATCATTCATCATTAATTTATTAGTTAGTTATTGTTTATTTTCATCATCAGATGTTAGGGATATTTATTTTTTTCAAAAACCTTTTAATGTCAATGTTGATCCCTATACTTGGAGACCAAGTTCATAATTCCTATATTATTTAATTTACTATAATTTATATTCCATAATTATTTATAATGTTCTAATTTCATTCCCAAAGACTTTTATTTATGATTCATGAAGATGAAATTGATGATGAGCTTGCTATGATAATTTTTAATGAACAAATTGTGGTATATTAATAAGGATTTTAAAAATTAATATTATCTTTATAGAATCTGAATATTTTCATAAATATTATTTTTATACATTAAATTAATTCTTATAATCATCCATGTAATTTGGTAATGAAAAAAATGTCATCCATGGAGGTGATAGTCTGCACATAACACGAGCGACGTTTTCCTTTCCCATTAGATGGGAGGGAGATAGATAATGGTTGTTAAATTAATATAATAAAATTTTAGTATAATAGTTATAATTATTTCATTATATTAATATAGTTATAATAGGTATTTATTAGAAATATAGAGAATAAAATGTTAGGTATTGGATAATACTCACATTGAGGACATGAATCTTATCTTGAAAGAATTCATGTAAATAGAGGACCTAGGAAATATTATTATAACCGAGAGCTGAAAAACATATAAGAGTTATCTAGGGGAGTAAAAATGGAAAGTTTTTTTTATGGGAATGTTGAAGGGATATGTTAGTTTTAATATGGTGGAGGTGTTCTCCCTTTATAGGTGAAAAGAGGGACTTTTCATTATAAAATAAAGTTAGGTGAGAGGTAAAGATTGAATCACATGGGAGTTTGGTGAGTTAGGTGAGGGAAAGATTTTGATATATGTGGGTATTACTATAAAAATTAACCAAGTTATTTTAAAATGTATATGTTTTTGGTCCCATTATTAAATATATATTTGAGACAAGTTAGAGTGGCTAATTCTTAGTTTTTTTCCTTTTGTTGAAAATACATAAATCTTATTAAGTGTGATTATTGATAAGTTTTTCCTAAAGTAAAACAATGAAAATTATATATGGAAGTATTTAAACTACCGTCAACATGTTTTAAGTACTTTTGAGATGTTTGAAGTAGGTTTAAGAAATATTGATGAGTCTTTGGTTTGAAAATAAAAAAGTATGAAGTTTTTAGACTAAGACCGACATGATTGATATGGAGTTTTTTCATGTGGTTGATCCACTGACCACAATGCCTTTTAATGGTTGATTGATTTGTATTTGTGGTCAATCTAGAGTTGTTCATGGACTCGATTTTTAGTTATTCATGTTGTCACTCTTGTGTTAGTCAACCAGTCACTTAATATTTGGTCATAAAGTCACTTCAGAGTTAGTTATGTGGTTTATCTATAAATGTAATGGGGTCACTTTATATTATCCATGTTACCACTTGATAATTGGTCATGAATTCAATCTAGATTTTTTCACACAATAAATCCTCATTACAGTTGATTTACATGGTTGACAAGATTTATTATGCATTATATTATCATATGGTTGATACACTGATCATAACCTCATTCTATAGCTTCTTTTCCATGGTAGATCCCTTGGAGATCACTTCATATGGCCAGTCCTATACTTAGAATATTTGTTGATGAAATTCTAGGATAAAATTATTAGTTTTAAATAGTTGAATATCTAATATATTTTTCAATAAATTGAAGTTTAGGACATATCCCATTAATTAAATAATCACAAATTTAGTGTGATTATAATTGAGGTAGTGTGAGGTAAGTAATTTTTTAATGAAATAATAAATATCATGATGCTTTGTTCTATCATTATTCAGGCTATTGCAAATAAGAATAATTTGTGGGATTATCCTTGGTAGTAAATAAAGGTTCCATGAACATAGTTCATGGATGAATGTATATGTTTATATGAACCTTCATTGCATGAAAATTATCATGGAGAGAAAAGGAAGTCCATGATAATCATGGACATTATTTTGTGAATACGTGTTACTTTTAATGCATGGAATATTATAGAATAAAGGAGATCCTCATTTTTTTTAATAAGGTTGAATGCCATGATTATTTTATAAATACTACATGTAGTTATTTCTTATATTTATTACATCAATTACAAAAAGTGAAGTAGTGGTAGTTTTCAAATTCAAAGATCCAAGTATTCAAGAGAATTTAAATTCAAATTATCATAATTATTTTTTGACAGTTGGAAGATTGATATAGAGGTAATTAATTCAAGAGTATTATTCAATTAAAATATTTATGAATATATATTCTTTATTTTTTGGAATAAGGTAAATGATTTTAGATTTTTTTGAAGAAACCAGCTGAGAAAGTTGGTCATAAAGTTCACATTAGGGAGAGAGAAATAATGAGTGGAATCTGATATTACCATCAATATTTAAAGGTTCTTATTCTAAATGATGATGTAGTGGGACAATGATTTTATAGCAAGTAGTGTTGTGCATGTGATTTGAAGAGAATAAGATCTAATCACACCTAAAAACTAGATAATTTTCCTAAAGAGAAATATGTATCTATTATTACACAAACATTTATCATTTTATTGAGTGTAGGGTGTAATAATTGTGTGGGATACACAATACAGTCAGGATACTTGTCAGAAATTACTCGTAGTGATTCAAAAGATTTTATTATTTGATCGTATGATCATAGTTTTTACTGAATCATACAAGGACTAGCTACTCACATTGAGTTGTGAACCTTATAAATCACTTGTTCCATATATTTTTGTGCTTTTGTGTGATAAGAAAACAAATCAATTAACTCTATAAAGTGATAAAGGTTGTTTAAATGGATACAATTAAAAATTATTAATCACTGCTTCACCCTTTCTCAATGATACCACCGATCGTATATTCCAATAAGTGTTATTAGATTAAGGGTTCCTTCATTTGTGCTTTATATTTTTATGTTTTTTTGTTGTCTATATCAATTTTAAGTATTCAATATATTCTATAATATTTTATATAAAATTTAAATTTAATTAATAGAAATAGGACTCCCATGTTTGATGGGAATGGGTTTCATATTTGGAAGGATAAGATGTTTCCACATATGTTTTCTATAAGTTATGATGTCCTGGAAGTTAAAACTTGTGGTTTTCCCCATACTAAATGTGTTACTATTATTTCAATAGATAAGAGTAATTTGGAAAATTATTGTCATTCTAAGAATTTTATTTTATCTTAAATTTCAGAGAGTGAATTTCTAAAAGTTAAAGGGATTAGAAAAGAAAAAGATATCTAGGATAAACTTCAGAATATATATGAAGGAATGGCTAAAGTGAGGTGGGATAAGTTGTAGTTTTGGAGACTTATGTATGAATACCTATGGATTAATGATGATGATACTATTGATAGTTTCTCAATAAGGGTAAATAAATCCTTGATTACTATTAGAAGTTATGGTGGGAAGTTTTAGGATTCTAATATTGTTGAAAAGATTTTATATATCTTACCAGATAAGTTTGATGCTAAAGTATTATATTTAGAAGAAAAGGATCCAGGTGATATTCTAATTTATGATTTTCATAGTATTATAATTTCATATTAAATGAGGAAAGATGATTCTATTAATAAAAAGGAAAATGTTGAAAAATAAATTTCTTTTAAAGCCTCAAAATTTGAGAAAAATAAGAAGTTTTTTTGTGAGGATAATGAATTAGATTCTCAAAATTAAAATTCAAATGTCGTCATGATGTTTTATGAAATTATGTCTACCATATATAGAAATTTGAGAATAGGAAAAGAAAATTTAAAATATAATCTACCAACATGGTGTTTTAATTGTGGGAATATTGGGAATTTTTTAGTAAATTGTCCAAAACTGAAAGAATATGAAGCCCATGATAAAGAAAATTAAATATGGAAACATTTATTAAAGAAAAATGAATCAGGGGAAAAATTATTTTCTAGAATAAAGAATATGAATTTATAAAATAATAGAAATAGTTTTTTATCTAAATATGATGAAGGTAAAAGTAGTTATGATGAAGAAAAGGGTGATACTAATAATGATGTTGGTGATAAACTTCTCATTACTGAATTTAAAGATGAAAATTTCATTACTGATGGAGGTAACAATTATATAAGTGAAGATGAGTAAACTCAAATTGAGATCATGAAAAGAGAGAATTTTTTAGATTTTCTCTAAACAATTTTAAATCTTAAAAAATAAAATAAAAAATTGAAGAAAGATGATAAATTTACCAAAAATATGGAATCATTCCATGAAGAAAAAAAAATCTAAACTGTTGAAGGAGATTAATGATATGAAAAAGTTTATTGATGATTAGATGAATATAAGTATCATTGTTTAATAAAATATTAAATATTTTAAGAAATAACATGATCTTACTCAACTAAAATAAGTTAAAACTGAAGAAGGTCTGAGCCTATCTGTATTCATTTTTTGAACCTCTATTTAGGAAGCTAGAGAGTGTTAAAAGAAGAATGAAGTTAAAATAGTTCAACAAAAACCATCTTTATAGGATTATTTATATGTTTAAAAGGATCATAAAGAGTGTAAAAATAAATGATAAAGTCAAAGGAACTATTTTGGTTATAAATCAAATGAATCTCAAAATTATAAAAATTCTAGAAATTAAAACTTTGATTCAAAATATGATATATTTTTGTGGATCTAAAAATGAAGTAAAGAATTTTATTATTAAGAGGAATATTTTAGGACTTCACCATAATTTATTTTTACAAAAAGGATCCAAGATTTTCAATCAAATGAAGGGTGAAAGAAAAGGTACATAGTGATTGAAAACATGTAATTTTCAAAGGAAAATATACTTTTTATGGATATTAAAATTACTGTAGAGGGTTTGGGAATGTATTCAAGATTTTTTTGTTTAATTATCATCACCATGATGAGTATAGAATACTTAAAAGACAAAACTTGAGGGATATTTAGGCCAATCAAAGAATATAGATTTAGAAATATTGTGAAAATTAAGGTTTGAAAACTAAATTGATATTTCAATTGTTAGAATAATTTTATGAAAGATATCATCATCCAGGTCACCTTGATAAAGGATATATCACCATTCTACCGGATCAATGGGAAAATAAGTCTCATGAGAAAATTTTTAAAGGCAAATAAAAGGCTCTTGTTATGGAAGTTACACTTAAAGTGTCAAAGAAACAATTTCCATAGATTTTGGATGGTGGTTTCTCTTTTCACATGAATGGGGACATGAAGTTTTTGAATGATGTTGATGATTGTAATGTGGGATTTGTGAATTTTTGAAATGATGGGCCACTCAAGATAAAATAGTTTGGTTCTGCTGACATTGGAAAAGAGAAAAATTAAAATTAAAAAAAAACTAGGATAAAGTTGGCCCAAAAGATCCCGATTCAAGATAAATTCATGAGGAAGTGGTATCTCTTTAGGATCTACTCCTGCATTTAGAAATTGGTTAATTGGTAAAGATACATGTATTTGATGTCCTACCCAAGAAAGAGAGCCAAGTCCTAGTAGGCCTACTAAATGATGATTCAACATAGATGATACATCTTGGAACCAAGCCAATTTTAGAGAAGCTTTGTGATAATGGAACCAAGCTGAAAAAAGCATTAACACCGCAAAGATTAATGCACCAATTGTGGTAAAATAGAGTTGTAATTCACTAGTGATTCCAGAGGCTCTCCAAATCTGAAAAAACCATAGGTTATTTGTATTCCTCAAAACCCCCCTCCCACATCTCCATTCAATATTTCTTGACCCACTATTGGTCAAACCACCTAAGCACTGGATGGGATGAAACCCAACTTATTGAGTGTGTATCAGATTTGTGATGAAGGAAATGAGGTCATTTTTAGTAATGATGGATTTTTGGTGAAAATTATTGAATATAGAAAGGTGGTAACAAGAGGGAAGAAAATAAAGGATAATTTATTTCAATTTGAAGATGCACATAATATATATTTTTTGAGAATGAAAGATGAGAATGAAATTTGGCATGGAAGGATTAGTCATCATGTCTAAAGGAATATGTGCAAGGTTACTCAAAGAAAAAGTTTTCATGATAATACTAGTATAAATATAGATATTGATTTGGTTTTCTCTATATATCAAAGGGGGAAGATCATTAATTCTTTACACAAAGAGGTTGATATTTACACATCTCATCCTTCAGAGAAAATTAATTCGGATATCTATGGGCCCATGAAAAGAAGTCGATTAATGGAGATAAGTATTTCATTTTTGTTATTTATGAATTTATACAGATTAAATGTATTATGTTTATGAAACATAATTTAGAGGATCTAAATATGTTTAAGAGTTTTAGGATAAGTTATAAAAATGTTTGTGGTTACTATCTCAATAAATTTTAGACAAATAATGTTGTGGAGTACACTAATAAAAATTTGAAATCTTATCTTGAAAAACACAAAATTCATCATGAACCTAGTGCACTATACACACCACAATAAAATCATGCGGATGAATGAATGAATAGAATTTTGGTAGAGATGACTTGAATAATGTTGATAGAGAATTATACTACTCGGTATTCTTGGTGGAAAGCTATTGGAGCAGTATTTCATGTTCAAAATCATTATTTTTATAGAAAAAATTCTAACATGACTTCATATGAGATTTACTACAAGAATAATCCATGTTTGAAGTAAATATTAGTATTCAGAATTCCTTGTATCATCAAAATTTTATTGTGAAAATAAATGAATGTTTGTTCCAAGAGGCATTGATTGAATTTCTATTGGTTATCCTCCAAATTTAAGGGGATAAAACAATTATAAAAAAAAGAACTATAATAATTATTGATAGAACATATATAAAGATATAGGGAAATAAAAATAAAGAAATTATTAGTAATGAATAAAGTTCCATAAGTGATGTTGATATTGGTTCTATTGAACATCATGAATAAAATTCAAAAAATGATAAAGGTGTTGAAAATGTATAAGTTTTAGAAGAAGATTCATCCATTTAAAGTAATGAGGAACAATTACATACAACTAATACAATACTAAGAATATTAGTTTAGGTCTAAAACATCACTAGAAAATATGGAAAGTGGGTACAAACTAGAAGAACATTGAGGAAAACATCTCATAATTTTTTTTATCAAAATTTGAAACTAAATAATTTGAAGAATAATTAGAGAATCAAGAGTGGGGTAGTTCTATGAATGAAGAATTAAATCAAATTAAGAATAATGAGATATGAGAGTTTTCATGAACCAACCTAAATACCTCGGTACACTGATACCTCATCTGGATCTGATATAGCTCGAAGGGTGTTCCTGATCCCCACAGGTTTGAGACTAGTACCTGACATCATAAAAAATCAAAAAGGTAATGATTTTTCTAAAAAACAATGTAATTTAAAAGATAAAATTCAGGATTATCAACACTCTAAAGGGAGAAAGTACCAGAAATAAATAGGTAAAACAATACCTTGGTAGAAAGATAAACATCCCAAAGGAAATAACAACATCGACCAGAAAAAAGTCTCAAAATATCCAACATAACAAGTGGAAAATATCTCCACCAGTCACTATCATCACTCCATAGTCCCAAGGAACAAGAACATTCACCACCTTAAAGCAGCACTTTCCCTTTTCCCTAACCTGGAATAAAAAAATCTACAAATTCCCAAAGGAAAAGTTAGGGTGTGAGTTATAAATCCCATTAGGGTCTCACCAAGTGTTCAATAATAAATGACATAAAAAGATAAACCAGTTATGAGTTCAATTTAAATAAACAAGGAATGGTATTTTATTCATATATTTTAAAATAAAACATGATTTCAAATTTGAAGAGATGGAAGATATATCAAAACTATATTAAATGAACATTTCTATATAAAACACTTATATAAAATAGTTGGAATGAATAAAGGAGTTTAATAATAATTGGAACATGTACAAAAACACTATGATATGTTATTTTAGATAATAAGATCCTCACACATCTCAATAAAAATCTCGTCTTAAGATTGGTGTGTCCCCTTAAATCAATATACACCCCAATTGAGGAACCCTCATAGGACATAAACACCCCCAAAGGGGAACACCCTAGGGTATTCATGCCACAATTATTTTTGTTACGGTTTTCATCATCAATCCATTGCTAGGGATTCAAGGTCCTAGAATGCGTTTTCTAGTTACCACTAACTAACCAGGATAACATGTTCTTTAAACAAATAATCAACAGAATATGGTAAAATCTATCATTTCAAAACAATTCAAATTATAATTTCCCAATTTTCAATTTTTAACATGCCTTTCTCATTTAAAAACTAAAATAGCGGTTTTCATGAATTCATTCCATTTAAAATCATATTTAAATTTAATCCATTTTCTTTAAGTATAAAAAAACAATTAATTTATCAAATCAATTTAAAAATCAAGCCTTTATTTTTCCAAAATCTACCCCACAATTCAATTCCATTAAATTTGGGGATTTATTTTCGCAATTTTCATGCGATTTAAAATCACAAATCAAATCCTTTAAAATAAGGGTTTTTAAATAAATTAAAAACCCACTTCAATTCAATCCAACAATTTAAGGTTTCAATCATAAGGAAAATCATTATGGAACAACCTAAATTTTGTCACATGATCAAAGAAAACACTCACAATGAGATCAACAATGAAGAATGAGGTGAAGGAGATCAAGAAACACAACCTAGAATCAAGATCCATAAAAATAGAGTTTAGATCCATCAATAAAATGATGACCCTTCACTTATGAAGGAGGAGATAAAAGGAGACTAAAAGAAACCACATGAGAGGACATCCACTTACCTATAAAAGATGAAACAAAATCACTGGATCTTTAATATTCTAAGAAAAGGGTTTTGAGGAGTCAAAATCACCTCCTAGGATCCTTTAAGTACTAAGTATTCAAGTTAAGGTTGAAATAGGGTGATTAGGGGTTAAAGAAAAGGGTTTAAGGATTTTAATAAAATATTTAGGGGAGTTAAAACCTGTACGCATGGTTTTATAGGTAGGGATGCATGGTTAGTAGTAACCATGCACCCTAACCATGCACCCCTATTAGTATTCTGTTTAGGGTGCATGGTTTGGTTTCACAGGTAAACTATCCATGTTCCAACTATGCATTCCCCACTATTCTTGGGGTACATGGTTTTGAGGGGTGTCCATATGGTTTGTAAAAACCAAGAACCCCCTTCCGATGTATTTAATAGGGTGCACAATTTTATAGGAAATACTTATTGGTTTTACCGAACCATGAACCAACCACATATAGACTCATGGGCTTATATAATTCTTTAAATTTCACCCAAAACACCCCGAGTCAAGACCCAACCAAAAAGAGACCAAAACAAGGGTCAAGTAATACTTGAAATAAGGTAATGGGATGTTACAACCTCCACACATTAAAAAATTTACATCCCTAGAAGTCCTATTAAGAAAGCTCCATATCAAAGAGGTGATGCCACTTCTTCCACATAAATACCTCCCGCTCCCAAGTCTCATGTGAATCAGAACCATGCTTCCAAATCACATAGACCAATGGTGTCATTCTTTCTTGAGGAAACTTTGTCTCGGAATCAACAATCCTAACTAGATTCTCAATCATGGAAAAATCAGGCTCAACATCAAGATCCTCCTAGCTTAAAACACAAGATGGGTCAGAAAGATACTTATGAAGCTATGATAAATGGAACAAACTATGTTTTGATGTCAACTATGGTGGAAGTGATAAAAAATAAGACACTTCCACCACCTCCTCAATAACCTAAAAAGTTCCCATAAACTGTGGTGCAAGCTTCCCCCTTTTCCAATCCATCAATGAGCCAAATGAGGTGAAACTTTCCAAAACACCTGGTCACTAACTGAAAACTCAAAGGATCATCTATGATGATCAAAATAATATTTTCACAAGCTCTATTCCATCAACATTATATAATGAATCAACTGAATATTTTTCATCATCTCTTGGACCAAACTCAGTTTAACTAAGGAATTTTCACCAATCTATGACCAACACAATAGATATTTACAAGGCCTACTTTACAAGGCCTCAAAATGATCCATACAAATTAAATATTAGTAACTATTATTATAATAAAACTAAAATAGTCAAAAATGGACATCCAAAGATCTTCCAAAGTCAAGAATTCAAGTATGTAACATTTCATAGAGAATATATATAGATTGTTCTATTTGTCCATCTATCTACAGATGATATTCCATGATCAAATTAACCTAAGATACTAGGGCCTCCTAGAGGCATCTACAAAAGATTTAAGTAAAATGGGGATCCCTGTCAGAGACTATAATAGAAGGGACTCCATACAATTAGATAATCAATTTCACATAGAGACTTCCCAAATACTCAACTTTGGTTGTATCATGAATGGGTAAGAGTTGAGTTGATTTTTTTCATTAGTTGATCAAAATCCATATCACATTATTCTTATATGGGATTTATGCTAACCTAACCAAAATATTCCATAGAGATATTTTCCCACTTCCAAGTTGGAATTGGAAGTGGATGAAGAAAAATGGAAGGTATATGGTGCTCGACTTTACCCTACTAATGGGTATAATAACGAGAAACAAAGTTAGTGATGTCTCATCTCATACATGGCCACCATAATCATTGCCACATATCATAATACATCTTCATGGTTCTAGGGTGCCCCACCCACTAGGAATTATGATAGTCTCCCATCATAGTATTTCTTATGGGAAAAGGTACAACAAACCGATTCCAAAGAAATAGTATTTCATCATAAGAGAACATCCACACACCAATGGTCTCACCACTATAAAGAGAGTCCCTAATGCTACATAATTCATCATCAATCTACTGATCCTGAATAATCATCTCGAGAATAGCGGAGGTCAATTGAACACTTGACATGTCAACCATGACCTCTTCTTCTTTGAACCCAAATAAAATTGAGAAAAAATAGCCATCAATTTATATTCTTATGATGATTATTTCATATCCTAGGTCTGAATTTTCTATCTCAAATCATCAAAAATGAAATTATCCTTCCCAGAGGTATAGGAAATGTAGAAATAAAAAGACTATAGGTACTCTTACCCAACACCTCTACCGTAGGTTAAAATATTTTGATAAGAATATATAACTCAATATTTTTTTCTCAAAATAAATGGTAAAAATTTCTTTGAAAAGGTAATTCCACCAACTCTTAAGAATATTCATCATAGATAAAAGTTCAAGGTTATGGGTTGGATAATTCTTCTTGTGTGGAATAAGCTATCTAGATCTATAGGCTACCGCATGATCAACCTAAAAAATAACACATCCTAGACCTAAATCTGATGTGTCAAAGAAGACCACATATCCCTACCTATCATCTAGAAGTGTCAACATTAGCACAGAAGTTAAAATACTTTTTAGCTCAAAAAATGAACTCTGATATTTATCTTACCAAAAAAACTTAAATCCCTTCTGAGTGAGAGCGTTCATCGAGGAAGAAAACTTCAAGAAATTTTTTAAAAACCTATAATAACACCCTTATAATCCAAGGAAGATCCGTATCTCAAAAAACATTATAAATTTGATCCCATGTACTAACAGATTTCACCTTCTTATAATAAACTAAGATACCATGTTCCAACACCATTTGTCCCAATAATTTCACTTCCCAAATCCAGAAATTTAATTTTGAAATATTTTCATAAATTATGTGATCTCTTAGATGGAGCACATGATCCTCCTCAGTTTTAGAGTAAACTAAAATATCATCAAAAAATACCACCATGAACAAATAGTGGTACTCATGGAATATTATATTCATCATGGACATAAAGATTGTGGGAGGATTGGTTAGACAAAAATGGCATGAAAATATTCTCATAATGACCATACCTACTCCCAAGGGAAGTTTTCTAAATGTCATATTCTTTTATTCTCAATTGGTGATAACCTAATATAAGATCAATATTTGAGAACTAATTTTTCCATTTGAACTGGTCAAATAGACCATCAATCCATGGTAATAGATACTTATTACTTATTGTAACTCAATTGAGTTTTTGGTAATCAACACAGAGGAAAAGTGTTATTTTATCTTTCTTTTAAAAGAGAACAGGTGGCTCCCAGGGTGACACCCTCAGGTGTATATATCCTTTATTTAATAGATCACCCAACTGTGTGTTTAACTCTTTCAAATTTTCTAGTTCCATAAAATAATAAGGAATAGATACTATCTAAGTACAAGTTTCTAAATAAAAATATAGCTCTACCTATCTTACCGATGGTAGAGAAAAGAAATTGGAAGGAAACATGTCAAAAAGCTCGAAGACAACTGGAGGGAGATCATCACTAAAAGATTCTTGATCTATGTCAAAAGAAAACACTGATATTATCCAAACCAATTATGATAAATATAGTCTGAATATAGTCGACCTTAGGTCTCATTCTCCTTGAAAGACACAGAACACCTCATCAGGTTCATTAAAGGAGACCCGTTGGTGATAACCATTAATTCAGGCCTTATTAGCAATCATCCAATCCATCCCAAAAATATCATCAAGAGGTTTCATATAGAGAACCAAAAAATTCTAGGTAAGATCAAACTCTGATAAAGAGAAAACAAATGTATGGAAACAAAGGCCCTTATCTCTCTTTATTCTAAGAGTTATAGTAATATCCATCACATATGAAAAAATATCCATAAGAAGATTTATCATTTTCACAATACGAGCCGATATGAACAAGTGTGATACTCTAGTATCAAATAACGAAACCACTAAAAATGAATTTATAGTCATGGTACCTCTCACAGTCACTAGACCTATATCAACTTATTATTGGGACTCTTCCATTTCATGAAGAAGATTAATTCAGGATTCCTGTGGCTGGAACCCCATAGATATTGAAGCATATGATTACACCACAACACTTTAAGGTGATGATGAGCCTATTACACTACTTATAGAATAAAAAAGTGGTATAAATTTTGTATTTTCCTGATTGTCCATAAGAACTATAGGTCTTTAGAACCTTATTGCAAACACATCTCAAATACCCAACATTACTGCACTGAAATCAGGTCAATGAGACTCTTCTAGGAACTGAAGGAGGTTTGGAAGATATCTTCTCTCTAGAACCACTATGATAATCATTATGATTTATATTTCCTTTAAAGTAACTCATAGAACTACCACTAGAAGAAAAATGAACTCCCATCAACACTGACTCACAAGCTAGGTCAAGCTCAACCATCAACGCCCTATCCAACACATCCTCATAAGAATCCATCTTCAGTAAAAAATTGAGATCATATGTTAGATCGAATACATATATCAAATATTCATGCCTTAAGATTATCATTATCCACAACTTCATAAGAAAACTAAAAAATCTCAGCAAATTAGTTTTCATACCAAGTCACGGTCTTGTCACCATTCTAGAGTTTGATAAAGTCCATGAATTTTTCTAAGACCATAGATTTTGGATGGTACTGATCAGTGAAATTTACTCAAAAGTCTTTACATTCCAAAATCTGATGTGTCTTCACCATCACCATAGAATGTCACTATCTTCGTCTATGACCCAAATTAAAGGTATCACATTTCACCTTAATATCTTCAGGCATTTTCAAGAACTCAAAAAGAAGATCTATCTTTCTCAACCAGTCCCCAGCCTCTTGAGGATCATTAGACCCTTTAAACATAGGTGGATTATAGTGAATAAATACTTGAGAACACTCATGAGATTTATATCTTTAAGGTTACACTATTGTATCCTGAATGGGAACGAGTGCAAGTACTTATCCCAGAGCTTGAAAAACCCACACCAATATCTCAATAATATTATGCTCTAATGGAGGATTTTCTCAATGTGGTTCACCGATAGCTTTCTCCTAGGGCATATTCATACATCTTCTTAGAGAAATAATTCTACAAAACATCAATAAGAAACATTGTAAACATCATAAAGGATACAAAAATAAATGATACATGAATATCGATTCCATATAGAAGAAATTTAAGATTGGAAATTAAAATAACTAAAACAAAGGTAGGGAAAATAATATAATTGGATCAAAATATTCCTTAAAGACACTTTAAACAAAAACCCATGGTGACTTAAGGCTTGTTACAATGAGATATGTCCATGAACTCACTCAAAACTACCTCCTAAGTCCCATCAAGAAATACCAAACCACATAACGACATCAAGGAAATATGATTAACCAGAAGCTTTGATACCAATTTTTCATGAACCTACCTGAATACCCATGTGCACTGACACCCAAGTCAGATCTGACATAGCTTGAATAGGTTCTCGATCCTCATGGGGTGGATACTAGCACCTGACCTCATAAATGATCAAAGATGAAATTGTTTTTCCATAAAACAATTGAATATAATAGATACAAGTTAGGATACAAAGAGAGAAAGTAATAGAAAAAAGATAGAAAGATAAAAATTCCAATGGAAATAATAACATAGAATAAAAAAAATTCTCAAAATATCCTATGTAACAGGTGGAAAAAATCTCCAACAGTCACCATCATCACTCCATGGTCCCAAGGATCAAAACATCCACCCCCTCTAAGTGGCACTTTCCCTTTTCTTGTACCTGACATACAAAAATCTATAAATTCCTAAATCCAAAGATAGGGTGTGACCTATGAAACACAATAGGGTCTCACCAAGTGTTCCATAATCAATTCCATAAAAAATAAACCAATTACGATTTCAATTTAAATAAATAAGGATTGGTATTTTATTGACATATTTTAAACCAAAACACGAATTCACACTTGAAGATATGGAAGAAATATCAAAAATTGGCTTAAGTAATTTTTTTATATAAAACACTTATATAAATAAGTTGGCATGAATAATTATTTTCAATAATATTTTTCATGTATAATCAAGTCAAAAAATAATAGAACCATATATGAAATCCCGAAAATTTGTTTGTTCAGGTAATATAATCCTCACACATCTCATTAATGATCATGAATCAAGATATTTTTACACTCTCAATTCAATTTACACCCCATTTAGGTAACCCTCATGGGCTATCTACACCCCAAAGGGTAACACTCTTGGGAATTCTTGCCACAATTATTTTTTATTATTTAGTCATCAATATATTGATATGGAGTAAAGTCTTAACATGATTTTACCAGCTACCACTAAATACCCATTCTAACATATTCTTCAAAAAATCAATCAATAAAACATGATCAAATCAATCATTTCAAATCAATTCAAATTAAAATTTCCCATTTTTCAGTTTTTAGCATGCCTTTATCATTTCAAAACCAAAAGAGTGGTTTTCATCAATTCATTCCATTTCAATTCATCTTCCAATTTAATTTATTTTCCTCAAGTTTCAACAACTAATAAATTTATCAAATATATTTCAAAATCAATCCATCATTTTACCAAAATCCACCCCACATTTCAATTCCATTAAAATTGGGGTTTTCTTTTCACAATTTCCTTGACATTTCAAATTAGGGGTTTTATATCAATTAAAAACTTATTTCCATTCAATCAAAAAATTTAAGGTTTTAATTTTAGGGAAAATCATTATGGAACCACCTGTCTTTAGTAACCTGATCAAAGACTACACCCGCAATGGGATCTATATTGAAGAACTAGGTGAAGGAGGTCAAGAAATACACTTTATAATCAAGATCCATCAAAATGGAGTTTATATCCATCAATAAAATGATTATACATAACTCTATAATGTGGAGACAAATAAAAACTAGAAGAAACCACACATGAGGATATCCACTTACCCAAAGTAGATTGAAAAAAATCACTAGAGCTTAAATATGCCAAGAAAAGGGTTTGGGGGAGTCAAAATTGCCTCTTGGGAGCCTTTAATGACCAAGGATTCGAGTTAGGGTCTAAATGAAGTGGTTAGGGGTTAAACGTTAGAGTTTTGGGATTTTAATATTTTTTTGGGGAATTAAAACTTTCACACACGATTTTATGGGTAGGGCTGCACGGTTTGTTGTAACTGTTCACCCTAACTATGACCCCCTACTGGTCTTCTGTTTGGGGTGAAAGGTTTGACTATATACATTCTGCAACCATGAATTCCCCACTATTTATGTGTTTCATGGTTTGTAGGGGTGGCCACACAGATTGGGCAACTCATGTGCCCCCTTCCAGTGGATTTCAAAAGGGAACACAGTTTTCTGGGACAAACTACATGGTTTTCCCTTACCATGGGCCAACTGTGCACCACCCCATGAGAATCCAAAATTATCCAAAATTTAACCTAAACACCCTGAGTCAATACCCAACTAAAAGGAGATCAGAACAAGGTTCAAGGTATACTTTAAAGAAGGTAACATGATGTTATAAGAGTTAGTTCTCAAACCTGGAGAAAAGAATGTGATTGGAAAAAATGAGAATTCCAAAACAAGTTGAATGAAAAAGGTGAAGTGGTAAGAAATAAATAAATATTATTTTTTAAGGGTTATTAAAAAGTTAAATTAGTGTTCTTTGATGAAAAATTTACCCTATTTTCAAGGATTGAAACCACTAGAATCTTTCTTACTATTTTAGTATGAAGGAAATAAAAAATATTCCAAATAGATGTAAATTTTTCAGTCCTCAATGGTGAATTTTAAGAGGAATTATATATTGAGAAACCCTATGGACTTGTTCTTGGTAAATATGAGAATTTAATTTTTAGGTTAATGAAGGATTTATATTTGTTTAAAAAAGATCTAATATCTAGGTATTCTAATCTTTATACATGTTTTAAGAAGTTAAATTTCATAAAGGAAAGAGTGGAAAACAATCTCTACATCAAATATGACACAAAGATATCTATTCTTGATATTGTGTATTTAGTCGATATCATATTTACCAAAAATTATGAATACATTTTTAGGAGTTTATTGAGGAGATTAATGAGTTATTTTAAATGACTTTTCTTGTATAAATTTGATATTCTCTGGGATTTCAACTTACTCAAGATAGAGATAAATTTTTTCTTTCTCAAGAGAAGTATGCCAAGTAAATCTTAAAAAGGTTTGTAATGGAAGAATAATATCCTATTTACACACCCATTTTAGTGGGAATAAAGCTATCAAAAGATGACTAAGTAAATCATATTGACCCTAGATAATTCAGTAAGTTAATTGGAATCCAGTTATACCTTATATCACACAGTCCAGATTTAATATATTTTACCCTCTTTATGCTAGGTAAAAAATTCCACCCAAAGAATCCCATTTTATAGAAAGAATAATTACTCTCATGTATATAAAGGGAACCAAAAATTATGGATTGAAATATGACATCAAATGTAATTTGGATCTATTTTGGTTATCAAGATGTATATTAGGAAGTATATTTCAATGATAGAAGATACATATTTTGTGGAGATTTCTTCCATGGTGATAGGTGTGTTTATTATTACACTAACAAGTATAGATCTATGACTTTAGGTATTGTTCAAGCATAATATGTGTCCAAAACTCAATTCATAACTTAGTTAATGTGGATGAATACATAGTTAGACGATTTTAAAGTTTAAGTGAGGTTGAAAAATATTCTTGTTTATGATATTAAAAGTGCTAATTTTTTTTTTCAAAGAATCATATTATAAATTTTATTAGTCACTGAAAGTGGATAATTTTCATTGTTAATACATTTATATTCATTTTTCCAAAGTCCATAAACATTTTTTTAGTGCATTACATAAATAGAACTTCATTTCTCATATTAAATGCAATTCATGTGTAAAATGCAAATTTGGGCCCAATCATTCATCTGTTTGTGGATTGCATTATATTAATTTTTTGAATTTTATATTTTTGGATATTATTTATCACTTTGTTTAGAACATTTTATTTTTTAGGTCTGATGGATGAATCCCAAGGGAAGATGGATATTTTTTCTCCTGAATGCATAAATTTACTGGAAAAATCATAATGGGCATAAGGCCCATCAAACAAATGTGGGGCCCATGAACTAAGCCCAATAAAGCTCACATTAATACAGTAGAAAGATAAAAATATGAGGATAATTTTATTCAACTATGGTCGGAGCTAATTCTGAAGTGTTCATGATGATAAAGGGATCTGAAGTTGAGATTTAAATGGTGGACCCGACATTAATGGACATAAAGCCATCCCACCATTTTGACCATAACATCCAAAAGACTAAGAAAAATTTCCTGAAATTTTTAAATATCCTAGAGTATATATTTATGAAGATATTTATCTTCTACTACCCCTCCGGATTCTTCTTTCTTAAATTATGAATTCACATGTCAAAATGGTGGATGAATCTGGCTGGTTTTGTGGTCAACTTTGTAACGTCAATTTCCTTTTGATTCTTCACCCTTATTTTGACTCTCTTAATTTTTGGGGGGTGAATTAATTGTTGGGGGTGGACCTAAGGCTCCTAATATGCCTATATAAGGATCTGGTGGTGAAGGTAATGGGATCTGATATATTTTTCTTTTCATCTTTTGTTGCTTGTTTCATTGTAAGGTTATGCTGCAAAAGTTCCTTTGTAATGTTTTCAATTTCCATGTAAGTTTTTTTGTTCTTAATCAGCATCTTTATTTTATATATTTTCCATTCATTTATTAAAACTAAATTTTCACAAAGAAAAGTGATATCTCCTCATTGTGTTGAATTAGTTCACACATAGGTGTGAATTTCATTCACGCACATGGAGGAGTGCTCGTTATTTCCACGGTTTTAATTTCTTCAATCCAATTCTTGTAAGCCATCTTCCGCCCACCATTTACAGTATACTATCAATGGAGGGCTAACCCTTTAATGGGTCGATCTTAGGAGGATGAAAAGGCTGGATTTAATGTTATTTTATGAATGAATTTTTGTTAATTGGATAATTAATTTAAGACATCCATTCTTTAGTTATTTCTACCCTTCATCTTTACTGTGTTTGAGAAAACTAAATTCAATTAATAAATGACCATATACCTTGGAGAGATCATGAATTTGGTTCTCTAAGTGTATAGGAGATTAGTAATTGTGTTTAGTAAGAACCAAACCAGAAAATGATGAAGGTAGTGTTATTTTTGAAGAATGGATTCATTAATAATTAATAAAACCAAAATTTTCTAAAGAAGTAAAATTAATTCAATCCACCCCAAGCATAATCCTAAGATCAACCCATTTTATTTGAATTGAATTCACTTAGGTTTGATAGTGTTCTTTAAAAACATCCAAAATCAAAACCAAAGTTGGCTACTTCATAGCCCATCCTTCACCAAATCATAGCATCTCAAGGTTACTTCTTCAGTCCCTGTGGACTCGACCCCTACATGTACTACATTGACCTATTTTTACCAGTAGGGTAAATTTGGGCGCAACCAAATTTTGGCACCATTTCCGGGGACCTTAGTAAGTTAATTTAGACACACACATATTTTTCTCACCCCAATATCATTCTCATGGACGACCATTTTGAACAAACCCAAACATAGGGCACCTCTCCCTACATTGAATACCCCACACCAATTGTGATGTATAATGACCATTCATGTTTATATTGGTTGGAAAATCAACAAAAATTTAGGCACAATGTTTTAAATCTTATTATCCACAAAATATTCAAACCTATAATGAGTTTCAAACCCAACAAGGCCAATATGAATATCCTCTTGTGGAATTCCAACAACTAAATTATCCTCCTGGATTAGACCATCTTCCTGAACCCCTTATCCAACTTGATCAACAACTTCTTGAAAAATTGTGTCAAAAAATGGAGATAATGACTTCTAATGTTTCATCACTGAGAGTATAACTACAAAGCATTGAATCATTTTTGGAACCCACTCCAACTCAGGTTGTCCCTTCCACATCACTTATAGAAGAATCTTGTTACCCACATAACTCATTTGAATTTAGTGAAGAACCCACTTTAGAATCTTGGAAAACATAGTTGGGTAATGAAGATAATTGGTCAGGTAATGTTGAAAGTCAGGCTAAAGAACATGAGGGAATTGTTAATGAGTGTTTAAATCAGGATGAAATTTATTTTATGAATTCACAAGAGGGAAATTTTTCTTCATGGATTGAATTTAAAAAATATTTCTCTAATGATTATTTTTTAGAAACACCAATCACTAAACCATTAGGAGAAATCACAAACATCAAATCCATACCCATTCATAAAACTCATCTAGAAAATTTTGGGGTTGAATCTTCAATTCAAAGGGAACCAATTGTGTTTGGAAATTTTGAAAATGAAATTGATTTTGATTCTAATTCCTTATCTGTGTTTGAATGTCCTATCCAACCTGAACTCAAAATAAATATCCTTACTTCCCCACTCAGGAATCCCATCATAGGTGATAAACATGACCTTGCATTAGTCATTCATTCATATCATGAATCCCACAAAGGGGGGTTAACCTTTGAAATATTAGGAAAGACTGTAGAAGAAACCGGATCAACCATTACTAAAATTCCATGGATTTTTACACTCCTTGTTGAACATGGTTTTTTAAATGACAAAAAATCAAAGAAAAAAATTAATCTCAATCTTTTGGAAGTGGAGAAAAATGGGGTCCTAAAAATTTTTAAGGTTGGAATTGGATAAGTTGTGAGGTCTAAGTCAAGCTAAAGACTTTAAATTAAGTGCTTTCTGGGAGGCAACCTGGATTCTGATTTTTTTATTTCATTTTGTGTGTTTTTGTGTGTTTTCATGCTTCCAATACTTATGAATCATATTTATTTTTCAAATAGGATTAATAAATCATTTTGATATATAAAAAATAAAAAAATTCAAAATCTGAATATGACAATACCATAGACTGTTGACATGTTCTTCTCTTATGAGTATGGATGGGTATGAAAGGGGAGCACCGTATTCATCTATGTCACGTGGTGTGATCCCTGAGTAATACCTTACCCAGAAAATATAAAGAAGATAATGTATCATCAGTTTATTTTATATTATTTTATGTTTTTGTAGGTATTTAAAAAAAATAGATTGTCGACCTATTCTTATTTTATGAGTAAGGATGGGTATGAAAGGGGATCACCGTATTCATCTGTGTCCCGCGGTGTGATCCCGGAGTAATACCTTACCCAAAAAATATAAAGAAGACAATGTATCATCAGTTTGATTTTTTTTAAAAAAATATAGGGAAAACCATAAAAATGTTGTACTTGGTTTTAAATAAATTGTTGTCATGTTTGTTTTGTTTGGTTTGTTCTTCTTTTTATGGTTCAGGGACTATTTTGGGTGATACATGTTCAATCAAGGAGGTTCTTACATCCCCCAAGAGATCAAAGGAGTAATCTGGAGCATCATAAACTTCAACTTCAAAAAACCAGGTTAATTTTTTCCATGTTTATCATTTTCAAATTTCCTCTTTGAACTCCTCTCCTACCCCCTTCTAACTTTTCTTTTCTTTAAACACTGAGGACAATGTTATTCTAAGTTGGGGGGAGATAAAAAATGACTTTTTTTGAATAATAACATGCATGGAAAGAAAAATTCCATTAACCTTGAACATGATAACACACATTGAAAACTATGAAATTGGATATCGAAAAATTTGGATGCCTTGATTCTGATTTTAATGCAAGTTTAAGTTCATGAGCATAGTTTTTGGAAAGTGCGGTTTTCTGATGTGATTTTTAAAAGTTTACATTTTCATCCTCTTAATAAAAATGACACAATGCACATCTACTAGATCGTGGGTGTAAATTTGAGTTCTTGGGTCCCTTTGATTATAACATAGGGTTCTGGGGTCACTTTTAGTTTAATTTTAGTGTAAAAAAAACAAAAAAAAAAAAAAAAAAATGAAAAACATTATGACCACATAGAGCAATGTTTTGTCCAAATGCGTGGCGTCCGACACTTGGGGATCGTGACTCCATAGTTGTCTTGAACAGATTTAGGCTTTATATCTCTATTGTAGAGCATGGAATTGAAAATATGTGTGGCATCCGACACTTGAGGATCGTGACTCCATAGTTGTCTTGCCTAGAGTTAGTCTTTTCATATCTATTGTAGTTAAAAAAAATAAAAAAAATCTTCAAAAAAAAATAATCAAAAAAAAAAATGGATACTCATCTTAAGGTTTAATGTGATTCCCACCTAGCACTTCCATTCCCCCCCCCTTGAATAATAAAATGGGCCCCATATTTTTTGTGATGCACAACACTTTATCATGCTTAATTGAAATTGGATGAAATGTGGAGATGAATTTGAACAAAGGAATGGGCTTGGGCTTGAGATATTCTTATGGACCTATCTTTTTTTAAATGATTTTGATGGGTTTCATAATTTTTTGGTATGAGGTCTTTTAGTGAGCAATGTGTATTAAAATGTTTTTGGAAAAGGGGATTTGAATTTCATATTTGTAATATATTTTGCTCGGGACTAGAAAAACTCAAGTTGGGGGGTGTGATTAGTCACTGAAAGTGGATAATATTCATTGTTAATGTCTTTATATTCATTGTTCCAAAGTCCATAAACATTTTTTTAAGTGCATTACATAAATAGAACTTCATTTCTCATATTAAATGCAATTCATGTGTAAAATGAAAATTTGGGCCCAATCATTCATCTATTTGTGGATTTCATTATATTCATTTTTTGAATTTGATATTTTTGGATATTATTGATCACTTTGTTTTGAACATTTTATTTTTTAGGTCCGATGGTTGAATCCCAAGGGAAGATGGGGATTTTTTCTCCTAAATGCAGAAATTTACTGGAAAAAGCATAATGGGCCTAAGGCCCATCAAACAAATGTGGGGCCTACAAACCAAGCCCAATGAAGCTCAAATTAATACAGTAGAAATATAAAAATATGAGGATCATTTTATTCAACTGTGACTGGAGATAATTCTGAAGTTTTCATGATGATAAATGGATCTGAAGTTGAGATTTAAATGGTGGGCCTGATATTAATGCACATAAAGCCGTCCCACCATTTCAACCATAACTTCCAAACGGATGAGCCAAATTTCCTGAACTTTTTACAGATCATAGAGGAAATATGTAAGAAGATATTTCTCTTCCACTACCCCTAAATATTCGGCATTATTAAATTACTAATTCACACGTCAAAATGGTGGATGAATCTGGATGGTTTTGTGGTCAACTTTGTAACGTCAATTTCCTTTTGATTATTCACCCTTCTTTTGACTCTATTAATTGTTAGGGGTGAATTAATTGTTGGGGGGGTGGACCTAAGGCTTCTAATATTACTATATAAGGATCTGGTGGTGAAGGAAATGGGATCTGATATATTTTTCTTATCATCTTTTGTTGCTTGTTTCACTGTAAGGTTATGCTGCAAAAGTTCCTTTGTAATGTTTTCAATTTCCATGTAAGTTTTTTTTTGTTCTTAATCAACATCTTTATATTCTATATTTTCCATTCATTTATTAAAACTAAATTTTCACAAAGCATAGTGATATCTCTACATTGTGGTGAATTAGTTCACACATAGGTGCGCATTTCATTCACACACACGGAGGAGTGCTCGTTATTTCCGTGGTTTTAATTTCTTCAATCCAATTATTGTAAGCCATATTCCGCCCACCATTGATAGTATACAATAAATGGAGGTCTAAAACTTTAATGGGTCTATCTTAGGAGGATTCAAAGGCTGGATTGAATGTTATTTTATGAAAAAAATTGTAGTTAATTGGATAATTATTTTAAGACATCCATTCTTCAGTTATTTCTACTCTTCATCTTTACTGTGTTTGAGAAAACTAAATTCAATTACTAAATGACCATATAACTTGGAGAGATCATGAATTTGGTTCTCTAAGTGTATAGGGTATTATTAATTGTTTTTAGTAAGCACCAAACTAGAAAATGATGAAGGTAGTGTTATTTTTGAAGAATGGATTCATGAAGAATTAATAAAACCAAAATTGTCTAAAGAAGTAAAATTCATTCAATCCACCCCGAGCATAATCCTAAGATCAAACCATTTTCTTTTAATTTAATTCACTTAGGTTTCTTAGTGTTATTTAAAACCATCCAAAATCAAAACCAAAGTTGGCTACTTCATAGCCCATCCTTCACCAAATCATAGCATCTCAAGGTTACTTCTTCGGTCCCTGTGGACTTGACCCCTACATGTACTACATCGACTGCTTTTTACCAGTAGAGTAAATTTGGCCACAACCAATATTATAGGAGTAAAAAAATTTATATTAAATATCACTTTATTAAATATCATATAGAGAGAAATGAATTTAAGATATAGAACATTCCAACAAAGTAGAATATTTCCAATGTGTTCACCAAACCATTGTCTAGAGGAATATCATGGAATTTGTAGTTGAATCGAGTTATTCAACCTCATTTATTATTAGGATAAGGTATGGTGTTTTGTATCTTGTATCATCCTGTATTTGGATATTGTTGTCAAAGTGGTATAAATATGAAAAAATAAATATATCCATTGATTTTTGTTTTATATATTTTGGAAAAGTTTTTAAAATGGGTAAGATGTGATTTCAACTTGTGCGAAAATTTTTAATAGTTTATTGAATGTTTTTACAAGAAATTTTTTATCATAGGTTTCAAGAATATAATTGATATATTGATGATGTAATAATGAATTACTGATTGATTTTGGATAACATGGTATGCTTATTCTATTTTCTTGTTTCCTATATCTATTTCACTCAAGTAGGCTTAAAAACATTGAAAAGTGATCCATTTCTATGTACTTTGATTTTAATAGTGATTTATTCTCTATAGTTGAAAAAAAATTCAAAGGGGGAAATTTTTAGCATAATATTAAAGATTCATTTGAGATAAGTTAGAGTGGTAAATTCTTAGTTGGTTGTCTTTTGTTAACAACACAAAAATAATATTAAGTGTGATAATTAGTGATAATTTCTTAAATGAAGAAAGGAAAAGTTTTGATATACATAGTGACATTATATTAAAAATGTTTGATATTATTTTGAGATGTTTGAATAAAGATAAAGATGGATTGAATAGGCTCTGGTTTGAAAATAAGAAAGTATTGAGTTTTCAGACTAAGATAATCACAATTCATATAGAGTTTATTTATGTGGTTAATCCATTGTATGAAGTGAATTCACATGGTTGGTTGAGTTATATGTGTGGTTGATCTAGAGTTGGTCTTGCAATCGATTCAGAGATAGTCATGTGGTCCCTCTAAAGTTAGTCATGCTATTTATTTAAATTTTGTTAGAAAATCACTTTATAGTTAGTCATGTGGTCGGTCATGAGTTGGTCATGTGGTCACTTCAGGATTTCTCATGAAGTCACTTGATTATTGGTCATTCCGTTAATACAAACTTTGTTGAAAGACCAATCCTTACTATGGTTGATTAAAAAAATTGATAGGATTTCTCATGTAGTCAATTTTGTTGGGACCAAGTTTGTTTAACTTTTTTTTATAGATGTTTGAGGTTTTTAATTTTTTTGATCAATGATAATTACTTAACTATGTTAAGAATATAAATCACCTTATAAATAAGATGATTATTGAACTGATATTCAATGATTAAACACATGTGATAAAGAGTAGTTCACATTGTTTACTATAAGTGATGTCCATGAAAAAAGTAATTTATTAATGCATGAAGATAAATTAAAATGAATACAGTAAAATAATAAATTTCATGATGGGAAGAAGTAGAATGAATAAGATAAGAAGAAAGGAATTGAGAAGGTTGGTTTAGATTTTAAGAATTATTTGTATTTAATTATATTTATTAGAGTTATTATAAGTATTTAAATAGATTTAATTAAAAAATAATCCCACCAGGGAACCAACCAAAGATAGTCTTAACCTGATCACTTGTGGGTCCTAGTAGGGTTGACCATGATCATGGTAGCCCATCTATAGCGACCCTTCTTTTCTTACATTACATTTACATCATTTTAATGATAAAAAGCATAAAAACATTACACAACAAGGATCCAAAGGTTTAGTTTCTTGGGTAACCTAGGACCATACATAACTTTTACAATATAAAACATAGACATTTATTTACTTCCTTCTTCTCTAGATTCTTATTGACCTTGAATTCTACTTAGTACAAGTATTAACCTAAGAATATATATAAAAAGGGGTGAGTTAAAATCCTAATAAGAGGATAGATAATAACATGAAACAATATAACACAGGGTGAGCATAGTCATAACATAATTATCATAATCATGATAGGAAGCATTAAATAATAGCATGGAATGTGTAAATGCATAAAAATGAAACCTTATGTATTAGTGGTTAACTACCACAAATAGTTGTGAACAATTATAGCATCATGTTCACACATATTTAACATTACTCATGATTTTATTTACATTATCCAATTCATTGGATCATTATATAATTCTGGGTGCACCCGTCACATCATAACATTTGCATTATCATGTATGCCACATGAAATATATATCAATATTGAACATAAAACAACCCATAGAAAGGAATGAGTTTTACTTCATAAAGTATACATTTATAAACTTTGGGTTCCCAAATTAAATAGGTAATAACATAATTTATTTAATAATCATCAACCTTGAGTTAGAAGTAAAAGGTGTGTTTTGAAAGAAGATTTCTTTTGGAAAACCTTGTGTTTTTCATAAACTCTAGTAGAAAACATGTATATCCTAGAAAAGATAAGATAATAATGAGCAAATTATTTTTCAAGAATAAGCATACTAATAATGTTATGAAATAGGTAAAACCCAAGGAAAAAGAGTTGGGTTTGAGAATTCCCCCTACCTTGTATCCAAATGCTTTATTCACTTTAATGTCCTCTTGAACCTATCTTCCTTGAGAGCCTCCTTAGGGGAGAGGTTTTGGTCTTTTTATGAGACCAAGGGCTGATGGATGTGGAGGAGGATTTTGGGAATATATTTTATCAGAATTTATAGTAGGTAAAAGTCTTTAGATGTGTGAGTAAATGAGTTTGTGAGGGGTGGTATTTATAGTGGATGGGAGGGGTGTTTTCTCAATATTTTAATCATTAGTTCATTATTTTGGCTCACCACTATGAATTAGTTGATAATTATCACAAAAAATATTAAAATAATATAGGATTATTTGATATTATGGGATTACATCATCATTACATCAACTATGACTCAATAAATTCATGTATTTAGCATTTATAGTAAATTATCGTATTTTACTATTCACAAAAATTCAAGTATTTTAGAAAAATCCAAAAAATTAACCATAACCATTTTTTGATATGTATAACTCAAAAATATACTACATTTTGTGAAAATAATTTTCTAAATATGAGTGATTTAAATTTTAATTAAAATCATCGTTTACTTGGAAAATACAGATTTTAAAATTGTAAATGATTTTATATCACTTTGAAAATTTAGTTAAGGTCTCATAAAATTATCTTAGAATCATAATAAATCAAAATATTAATTTATGAATACATTTTATGAAAATAGATTTTCTTTTAAATTATTAAATTAATTATAAAATTTTAATTAAATATTTATGACTTATAAAACTACCAACACTTAATTAATATTTTTTAAAATATTTATTTTCTTATATTATGATATAATTATATCATATTTTCACTTATATGATGCCTAAATTTTATTTATACTTTAATGGGTGAGGTTACTATTTATTTTTCCTATTTACTATTCAAAAGGGTCGTAGTACTATTCCTAAGGTCAAGTTACTATTTCATCAGTATAAGATCCTTATCTTCTAGAAACAATTATTATTTCATTAATTACCCATTTATAAATTTTTTATTATGGAATTTAAGTGATTTTATGTTCTTTACACTATATTACATTACTATTATAAGGGAGGAATTTCACTGATAGAATTTTGGGTCATTACATTCTTCCCCCTTTTAAAATTTTGCCTTCAAAATTTAGTTTTACATAAATAGGTGAGGGTACTTCTCCTTCACTGCACTCTCCAGTTCCCAAGTTGCTTCCTCATACTTATGGTTCCTACAAAACACTTTTAAAAGGTGGGTTGTCTTGTTGGGTAGAACCTTATCTCTCTAGTCCAAAATCTTTACTGGTTTCTCCTCATAAAAGAGATCATCTTCCAGCTGTACAACCTCTAATTTTAGTACGTGCGAGGGATCTGGTATGTACTTCCTCAAGAGTGACACATGGAAGAAATCATGAACTTGATCCATATCCAGTGGAAGTGAAATCTGATAGGCCATGGATCCTATGTGATCAAGGATCTCAAAGGGGCCAATGTACCTTGGGCTTAGCTTCCCTTTCTTTCCAAACCACATGAATCTCTTCTATGGTAATATTCGAAGGAAGAATTTATCTCCAATGTCAAAGTCCAAGTCCATTCGACGGTTGTCAACATAACTCTTTTGTTGAATTTGAGTAGATTATATATGATATAGAATGACTTGAACCTTCTCTATCATCTCTTGAACAAGATCAGGTCCAATCAACTTTCTTTCTCTAACTTCATCCCAATAGGTTGGAGTTCTACATCGCTTTCCATATAGAGATTCATATGGAGCCATCTGAATACTTGAGTGGAAGCTATTGTTGTATGGGAATTCAACCAATGGGAGATGCTAATCCCATCCACTTTTGAATTCTAAAGATAATTCTCTTAGCATATCTTCGAGTTTATGAATAGTCCTTTTAGATTGGACATCAGTTTGGGGGTGATAGGCCGTGATGAAATTCAATTCAACACTCAAGGCATGTTGAATAATCCTCATGAATTTAGATGTGAACCTTGGATCATGATCAGAGACAATCGAGAGTGTAAACCCATGTAGTCTCAACCCTTCCTTCACATATATCTTTGCAAGTTGTTCAAGTGAGAGATTTTCCTAAATAGTGATAAAGTGGGCAGTCTTGGTGAGTCAGTCCACCACAACCCATATCACATTATTTCATTTGGATGTCTTCAAGAGACCTGTGATTAAGTACATAGTGACATTGTCCCATTTCTACATGGGTATAGGCAAGGGTTGCATCATCCCTTTGGACTTCTGTCACTCAACATTAACTTACTGACATACCAAGAACCTTGAGATATACTCAACAATCTCCTTCCTTCGTGTTGTCCCACTAAAAGTTTTCTTAGAGATCACAGTACTTTTTAGTGCTACCAGTATGGATAGAGAAAGGTGATCTATGTGCATTATCAAATAGATCTTTCTTTATCCTAGGTGATGAAGGCACACAAAGTCGTGTTCCAAACCGAATCACACCATCATCATTGAAATGGAACTCTTGTAGCTTACCTTCCTTTACTATAATCACATTCTTTTGTAACTCAAGATCATCCCTTTATTCCTCCTTAATATTCTCTTGGATAGATGGTTGGGAAATAATTTGTTCAAGGTAGGATGTATTCCATGATGTTATGATTTCCAAATCCATACATTTCATATCCATGAAGATAGGGTCTTTCTCAATCCACAACATGGATAGAGTAGTAGGTTATTTTTGGCTTAGAGGATCTGCTACCTTGTCTGCCTTGCCAGGATGATAGTGAATAGAGAAATTGTAGTCTTTGATTAGACCTAACCACCTCCTTTGACACATGTTGAGCTCTTTTTGTGTGAATATATACTTTAGGCTCTTTTTATCGGTATATATATCACACTTCTCACCATAGAGGTAATGGTACCATATTATAAAGGAAAAAATCATAGTTTCTAGCTCTAGATCATGCGTAGGGTAGTTCTTCTCATGGAACTTCAACTAACATGAGGTATAGGCTATCACATTATCATTTTTCATGAGTAAACCACCCAATACTTTCTTATAAGCATCACTGTATATCACAAAAATTTATATTCTTTTCAGTAATGTGACTACAAGTGTAGTGATCGACCTTCTCTTTAGCTCCTTGAATCTTTCCTCACATTCTCCCATCCAGACATACTTTACCCCTTTCCTTGTTAAATTAGTTAGATGGCTTGACAATCATGAGAAATTTCTCACGAAACATTGATAGTACCTAGATAATCCAAGAAAACTATGGATTTCTATGACACTAGAGGGTCTGGTCCATTCCTCAATCACCTTTGTTTTTTAAGGGTCCATAGAAATTCCCTCACTTGTGATCACATGTCCCAATAATGTGACTTTCTACATCCAAAATTCTCACTTGATAAACTTAGAATATAACTTATCCTTCCTAAATGTCACCAACACATGTCTTATATGTTATTCATGTTCCTCCTTTCTCTTAGAGTAGATGAGAATGTCATCAATAAGCACTACCACAAATTTTTCAAGGTAATTTATAAATAATCTATTAATCAAATACATTAAGATTTCAAGGGAATTAGTAAGTCTGAAGGGAATCACCAAAAACTCAGAGTGCCCATACCTTTTACAGAAGGTATTCTTCTAAGTATCTTTCTTCTTCACCTTTACCTAATGATATCTTGAACAAATATCCACCTTTTAGAAGTACTAAGCTCCTCGAAACTTATCGAACAAGTCATAAATCTCTATAAGATGATACTTTTTCATTATGGTGATCTTGTTGAGTTACCAATAATCAATACACAACCACATTTATCCATCCTTCTTCTTCACAAAGAGCACTGGCACACCCCAAGGTGATGCACTAGGGTGTATGAACTATTTGTCCAGATGATCTTTCAACTGATTCTTTAACTCCTCCAGTTCTATAGGATCCATCCTATAGGGACACCTTGAGACAGGAGTAACTCTTGGTATGAGTTCTATTGAGAACTCTACCTCATGATCTAGTTGAAATCTTAGTAACTCTTCGGAAAAAACTTCACTATATTCCGTCATGATTGGAATTTCCCCTAGGTTGATAACTTCATTTTACTCAACCATTTGAGAAAGGTATGAATCTTCACAGGGAATCAACGGCCACACCGTAGAAGGAATTTTCAAAGGAGATTCATGATCTTCCTTACATTTGTAGAGGATCATGGTATGGTTTGGAATGTGAAAAGATATTTCCTTTTCCTGGTAGTTTATGTGTGCCCTATATAATGAGATCCAATCCATCCCCAATATAGAGTCTAATTCTATAAAGGGAAGTATTACGAGATTCACTGGAGGAATCAAACCACATACGCCGAAAAAAGAAGATTCCAACACTTGGGTTGCATTGATTCACCATTAATTGTTTTTATAGATATTTATACTTCAAGGTTTTGGGGATTCGATTTAATAGTTCTAGAAAACTTGTAGGATATAAAGGAATTCATATAACTAGAATCAAATAATACTTTTTCCATTCTTGAGTGAGTAGGAACTGTACCTTGTACAACTTCATTTTTTGCTCTACTTCTGCAGTAGTGATTTCATAATCCTTCCCTTGTTTCTTTGGATTTGGTGGATGCTGGCGTTGATTACCCTCAAGGAATCTAGGTTTAGTGCACTGGCTTGCATAGTACCCTTGCTCCCTATAGTTGTAGCATTGAACCATGGGTGGTGCTCTTCTTTACTCCACCAAATTCTCATACCTTATCATGTATTTTCAACATTAAAGAGCTTGGTGTCCTTCTTTCCCACACTTGAAGAATTTCTCTATCCCTTTGAGGAAATTCCTATTATGCTTCTTCCCACATTTTTTACATATGGATGGTTGAGTTTTCTTTCCACCTTTCTCATTAGATCCTCTAATATGAAACTCCATCTTTAATTTCTTATCACTATACCCATGATACCATTCTCTAAACTCCATTCCCATATTTAGAGAACATTGAACAACTTCTTTGTAACTCCCAAAGTATCAAATTGTAAGAGCCTTTTAAAGGTATCATTTTAATCCACTAAAGTGTCTATCAAATTTTCTATCATTTTTTATAATAAAACCCAAATCACACCTTGAAAGCATTGTGAAATTTTCTTCATAGGTAGTGATATATTATCCTTCCTTTTTCTTTATCTCTATGAATTCTCTCTCCATCTTCATATGAAGAGTTCTTGGGAAATACTTGTTAAGAAACATTATCTTAATGTATTTCCACTCCATATCTTCAATTTCATCCCTTGGCTTGGTGTTATTAATCAAATCCCAACATTGGCCATCCTCTCCAAATAGGCGATAAATGGCTAGAGTAACATTCTCCATCTTAGAATAGTGAATCACAGGAAATATCATCTCTATGGATTTGACCCACTTTTTCGTAACTAGTAGATCAGAAGACCCACTAAACATTGGTGATCGTTACCGCATAAAACACTCGATATCCAGTTGCACCCTCTTAGGTGAAGGAGTACATTCCACATTATTTAAGTTATTGTTCATAACCTAAGATAGTTGAGTAATCATCGCCATTAAGTTTTGAATCCCACCTCCCAAAGCACTGGGGATGTCATTCGAGCAATCACTGCGTTGTACCTCGCATGGGTTGTTGGCCTCGTTTCTCATAGTTCCCACCATTTTCTAAAATAGAAAAGTTTATAAGAAAAAATAATTAAAAAATTCATGAATAAATAATTTATTACTTTTTATAATTAACACTAAAATAATATATTATGGGATCCCTATGTTTAGAAAATATTCTTGTGTGCTTACATATACTTAGTCTCATACTAGGGCTTTTCACTTAGGTTCTCTAATCCTAATTCCCAAATTAACTAAAATGTTCCTATAATACCAACTATAATGATCCTAATTTTCTTACATTACTTTTACATCATTTCAATGATAAACAACATAAAAAAATTACACAATGAGGATCCAAAGGTTTAGTGTTTTTGGAAAATTATGACTATACATAACTTTTACAACATAAAACATAATTTTTTTAATTCTTCTTCTATAGCTTCTTATTTCCCTTGAATTATCCTTAGTATAAGAAGTATCCTAAGAATATACATCAAAAGGGGTGATCTGAAAGCCCAGTAAGAAAATAGATAAGAACATGAAATAATATAACATGGGGTGAGAATAGTCATAACATCATAAACATAATCATGAGAAGAAGCATTAGATAATAGCAAGGAATGTGGTAATGAATAAAAATGAAACCTTATTTCCTAGTGGTTAAATACCACACATAGTTGTGAAAAAATCTATCATCATGTTCACTCATATTTCACTTTACTCATGAGGTTCTTCCCATTACCCAATTCATTGGAGCGCTCTAAAATTCTGGGTTCACCCGTCACATCATAACATTTACATTATCATACATGCCACAAGGAATATATATCAATCTTGAACATAAAACAACCCATGTAAAGGAATGAGTTTTACTTTATAAAGTATACATTCATAAAATTTGGGTTCCCAAATTTAATAGGGAATAACATACTTTATTTAAGAATCATCAACCTTGAGTTATAAGTAAAAGTTGTGTTTTGAAAGAGGATTTCTTTTGGAAAACGTTGTGTTTTTCATAAAATCTAGTAGAAAACATGTATATGCTAGAAAAGTTAAGATAATGATTAATAAATTATTTTTAAGGAATAAACATACTAAAACTGGGGTGAAAGAGTGAAAAACCAAGGAAAGAGAGTTAGGTTTGAGAATTCCCCTTACCTTGTATCCAAAAGTTTTCTTCACTTTAATGTCCTCTTGAATATATCTTCCTTAAGAGACTCTTTAGGGGAGAGGTTTTGGTCTTTTTACGAGACCAAGGGTTTCTGGATGTGGTGGAGGACCTTAGGAATAGATTTGAGAATAATTTGGAGTAGGCACAAGGATTTATAGGTTTGAGGAAATGAGGTTGTGAGAGGTGGTATTTATAGTGGAGAGGAGGGATGTTTTCTCAATATTTTAATCATTAGTTTTTTATTTTGGCTCCCCACTATGAATTAGTTGAGAATTATCACTAAAAATATTAAAATAATGGAGTATGATTTGATATTATGGGATTACATCATCATTACATCTACTATGACTCAATAAATTCATGTATTTATCATTTATTGTAAATTATCATATTTTACTATTCACTAAAAATTCAAGTTTTTAGAAAAATACCAAAAATTTACCCTACCCATTTTTTGATGTGTATAATTCAAAAATGAGATCCATTTTATAAAAATAATTTTCTAATTTTTCATTCTTTGAATATCATGCTATTGGGTTGATACTCATACGATCATCTTGATATCATGAATGCAATTAAATTTTTCATGCATGTGATTAACTCAAAGGATGAACTCACTTTTTCCAAACTGAAAATTTTAGTTGAAGAAGTCCATTAAACCATGAGAGAGACTGGGATTCATAAAATTTGAAGCATCTGATGATCGCATGCATGATAGGATTTCACCACAAAAGAGCATCATGAACTCATGGAAGAAAATGCCACTGTTTTCGGTGTACATTTAAATATCCCTGAAAGACTTGGGTGTGATAAATATGCCTCAAAATGACATATTATTCATGATATCGATGAGGAATGAAAATAGGATCTAAGGTGGTTTAATGAGGTGATGATCTTTATCTATAAAAGGATAAGAACCCTCGACCGAGGGTGTGGATGAACTTTTGAGAGGCTCTTATTTTTGAATAAATAGAGCACCATGAAGTTTCTTCTTTCGAGAAGTGAAACCCTCCCCATGATATTCTTTTGTGAAGGAGAATGAGGGATCCCATGAGCATTAAAATATTTCAAAGAACTCTTGAATTGATTCTTGAAGAATGGTGTTTTGTGAAGAAAAAGAGACAATGAAAAAGCACTTGTCCCTAGTGTTTGTGAAGTCCTGATATCTCTGAAGCCTTCCTAGTTTGCATGACTTGGTTTAGATATATGCAAGACAATGTACATTTTTCTTCATGAAGAAGAATAATTGACGCCTAGATATACATCACCTATTCAGGTTAGTATGAAAATATTTAAGAAACTAAAGGTGGATAGTTTGGTTCACATAACCTAGCATGAATGACTTTAATAATATATGATATTCATGCATTAAAAACAAGAAATGAACTTAAACTAAAGAAAAAAAATATTGTGTGTGTGTGGATAACATGTGTGTGAATAAAGGAAGAAGGAGACTTGGTATTTGCATGCGTGTGTACATTCATATGTAGAGATTAGAGAATTTTCATGTGATCATTAAACACATGCACATGTAAATAACAATTTGAGTGAACCTAAAACATAATTTTAAGCAAACATAAAATAAGAAATACAAAGTAATTCTTGTTATAGTTTGAGTTCTTGAAGTTATAAGTGTAAATAAAGTTTTTGACCGCTTCTAGTCAAGAATTTCAAGGAAGAAAGAAGGAATTTTATGAATAAAAAGTGTGAATAATTTCAATCAACACATTGAAAAATTACTAAATTTTATTGGTGAAGATTCTATAGTTGCTGTGAAAATCTATGTTACATCATTTACTTGTGCAAGGAGAACATGTACGGTTAATTTATTAAAGTGAATCACAAGTTTAAGGGCATATAATAATTGCTGTAAACACCTTTAAAGTATTTATTTCTAGTGGTTGTGTGGTCAGGGTCATTTCCAAACCATTCTAATGACTATATAATCATATTGAGCAGCGAAGCTTATAAATACTTGTGTTCTTGTGGTAGTGCTTGTGTGTTTGTTTTCCAGTGAAGTCATATCTCTTTAACAAGAGGAAAAGTTTGTTTATTAGGAAATGAATTGAAAAAGGGATCACCAATTCACCCCTCGCCATCTCAGCGATGACATTGTTCCTATTTAGTCATTTCAGATTTCCATACGGTCAACACACTAACGGTTGCCTTATATGAAAGTTTGTTTGAAATAGTTGATCCTCACTATGATTGATAAATATATTTGATTATATTTATCATGTGTTCAATTTCCATATGACCGATACACTAATCATAGCCTTATATATTATGTATTCTACTATGGTTGATCCCTTATAGGCCATTAAATATGGTTATCCCCATACTTCAAATATTTTTTGATGAAATTATGATAGAGAATCATAAGTTTTATAGATTTGAATATCAGAGGGTTTTTCAATTAAGTGACTTTTGGGCCATATTCTAGTGATTAAATCATCAAAAATTCAGTGTGATTGTAACTGATATGGTTCCAAGTAATAAATTATTTAATTAAATAAAAAATATCATGATGCCCAATTTCATCATGATTCAGGATGATGCAAAGAAGAAGAAGAATTTGTAGGATTATCCTTGGAAACAAATTAAGGTTCCATGAAAATATTTAATGCATTCATGGGTATATTTATATGAATATTTAATTAATGTGAATTATTATCGATATTAGTGGAATTAAATGATAATTATAGACATTATTTTGTTCATATGTCAAATATTTGATGCATAGAATATCATGGAAATGAGTTACTCGTTCGATGTTTTATTGAGTAATAATGCCAAGATTATTCTAAAGTTACTACATGAATTCATTTCCTATATTTATCACATTGATTATGAAAGGTAAATCAATGGGAGTTATTTAATTGAAATATTCAAGTCTTTCAAATAATTTAAATTCAAATCATCATAACATTTTTTTAATAGTTGGATGACTGATTTAGAGGGAATCAATTCAAGAATATTATTCATAGAAATTATATTTGAATATATATTATTTATTCTATGAAAAAAGGTAGATGAGTTAAGATCTTTTTGTAAATAAACCAATTGGGTGAGTTGGTCATGAAGTGCATATCAGGGAGAGAGAAAAAGAGAGAATAAGTTAATGCTGCAATTATTCTTTGAAGCCTCTTATTCTTGATGGTGATGAAGTTAGTATATAAAGTTGTAGCATGAAATTATTTGCATTATATTTGAATATAATAAGATATTAATACACTTTATAACTTGATAATTATCTATAGGAGAAAGATACATCTATTGTAGTACAAAAATTTATCAATTTATTAAGTGTAGGGTATGATAACTGTACGGGATGCACAAGAAAATTAGGAGACTTGTATGTGATTTATAAGGATTATCCCTACTCACAAAGATTCAAAAGATTTTATTATTGTATCATATGATCACATATTTTAGAAGATCATTCCAAGGAATAGCTACTCACATTGAGTAGTGAACCTTCTAAATTCCCTATGCCCTGCTAGTGCGTGCTTGTGTGTGAGAAGAAAAAAAATCAATTCAATCTAATAAGTGATGAAGGTTGTTTGAAGTGAGGAAATTAAAATTTATTATTCAATGATTCACCCATTCTTAGTGATTTAATTTACATAATTGTCTAGTTAATTTAATAAAATTTGACCCACTTTATATAACCCCCTTTTACCCTTATTAACCTTGATTAAAATTTTACCATGGTAAATATTTTTTAGTAAAAATATAATACAAACCTTATTACCAGATCTATACATGATGATTCCAAATTTGAACTCCATTTAATATAATTCAATTTATAAATATGAGAAAATATACTGTTTAATTAAAAAACAAGATATAAGAACAAACGTTTTTTTAGAGAAATGCCTTTTTATACAATACGTGTTATTATTATTATTTCTTATCAATTAAAAATTAAATGAGTGTCAATATATATTTTTACAAGTGTAAAAATTATATTTGAGTCATATTAAATAGATGAATTTAACTTATTTAAAAAAATTACACAATGTTCATCAATATAATTCTTTAAAAACAACCATTTTACCATTACCATGATAATTAACTTTAACCTCAGTAACTTATTTTTATGATTAAATGTTTAATTTAATTTATAACTTAATTAATATATAAATATTAAAGATAAGAATTTTTTTGATATTCTACTTCTGGAGGTGATAAAAAATTATTTTTAATATAGGATCACATAACACTTAAAAACTATTTTTAGAGAAAATGTATTTTTAAGCATAAAACAAATTTGTTCTTATTACCTGCCTTGTAATAACTATTTTATGAATTTTAATTTATTTTATCATATATATTATCAATAAATTTCATTTAAAAAACATTATTTATTAGTGATTATTTTTTTGAGGATAATGACACTCAATACTTCAAATAAAAAATAATTATTTGAAAAATATCACGTTTAAATAATCCTTACCAAAAATCATTAAAATTAATTATTTATATCCTAAACATTTAATTTTATCAATACATTGATATTAAATCCATTTATTTTAATTATATAAATACATTATATCATACTTTGATAATAATAATATTTAATGCATAAGAATATTTTTATAATTAAATATTTTAGTTAAGTATTACATTTTTTTATTCATTATTATTTGTGCATTATGATTTTTTAATTTGTTTCTAAAAATTAAAAACTTCATTATACCTATCAGATACATGTATATCAAAAATCCATATTTCCAATGACTGTATTTCTAATGACAATATTTCCCTTTATAATGGATATATTTCCCAAATTATATCCTTTAAATACATTCCATTCTTACCTTCTAAATCACACTTATCATTCCATAAATATCCACTAAGGATTTTTCATAATGTTTTCTACTTTAATGATGTTTTTTTCATTGTAGGCTTAGTTCTACTAATGATTATTCTCAAGGGTGAAAAATATCCTGGGGACCTCCTATTTTTAAGGATAAAATTATTTTATATGTATTTTACCATTTTTAATTTATAAACTTTTAATTGATGTAATCATGCATAGTATATAATATTCCATAGTGTGTAATACATGGTTTCATGTACTGTTATTTTAATAATCCATTATTAATAAATAAAGTTTTGTTATTTTGATTCATATATTGTACGACTCATTTCCAAATTAATTTTAATTATTTTGAAAGAATAGAAAAACATAATTTAGAATTATAGATATATGATTTAAGGAGGAAAAACGGGTCTTAAAACCCAAGGCGTTACATTTCCCCCCTTAAATAAATTTATTCCACAAAATTTTATTTATTACTCACTAATGAAAATAGTTATGGGTATCCATAAGATAGATAAGACTCAAGATATAATATCAACCTCACTATCTTAGGCAATACTATGAATCTTATGTTTTACCTTATAATTGGCATATATCTAGATTGTCAACCATTTTTTGTAAGTATGCATCCTTAGATGATTGTAAGTCTTAAGAGTTTCTAGTAACATACCTTTCAATGATTCATTTTCATGATCCTATTTCCACCCAAATTCTAAAACCAAAATGGTTATGATAATATCCAATAGAATCATATTTAAAGATCATATGAATAGGAAAAATCTAACCTAAGATTTCTTCTCCTATGACACCTTCATTTAAACCTATGATACATTCAGTTCAACTACGACATAAATGAATCGATCTATAATTCCTTTTATTTAACCTTAGTTTTATATGGTTTTTATACTATAAATTTATTTAACCTAACTAGTTATATATTATTTTATCAAATTCCATTAAAATCCTTCATAATGGTTCATAATTAGAATGTGAATCACCAAAGAATACCCCCTATTAGTGTCAAACCAGGTGTGTAGTTAGTCCCATTACTAAGTGAAGATCAAGTTAATACTCAAACAACCTTTTTAGTGTTATTACCCCAAGGTTTATTTGATCTAGATCCTATATACACTTTTTTGTATCATTATAGGTATTTTATTTCTATGAAACCATACACTCTACACATTACCATTTTTTTGGGATATTTTCCAATATTTATACTTATCCATATGGATTTCACTAATGTGATCTAGTCATAATATCCAAAAATAACTAAACCATATTTTGATACAAACTAATATTATGGAGACCCACACTCCTAGGTACAGTGCTAAAAACACACTCTTTATACACTATCTTTGATACCATGTAAGATAAATAAAGATAAATTTATATATATTTCACAATATTTCCATAATTTAAAAATTACATCTCATGATAATCTCACAATCCCAGAACCAAAAGGTTTAGTGTCTTGGAATATTAACTACATAAAAATTTATTTCATATAATTGTGAACATTTCTCCATTATTCATACCATACCAAACCTTATTCTAGACATATCATATGTTATACTAATATTTATAACCTAGGTATTGAAAAATATAAGAAGGGGTAAGCTCAAATATGTAGCAAGATAAAACTTATCAATGTGTCGTAAATGGGTTAGATCTTAATCATATGAGAGAACATGAGAATGGGAGAAATTTATTATTAAAAGAACATAGAGAATTAAAAGATATAGATAAACATGATTGATAGACATATCAAGTCAAATTACTAAAGATATACCATGGAATAAGAAAGAAGATACATGATGAAATATTCAAGATCCATGAATTATATCACAGGTATATAACATAGAAATGTGGCATAACATAATAATGTAAATCATAACATAGTGTATCAGACATCAAAACCTATTTCTCATAGTCGACCAGACACCAAAACTTGTTTCTCATAGTGTATCAAACATCATAATGTATTTCCCATAGTGGATCAAGAATCATTACTCATTTCCCATTATTATATCATGATATATAAAAATTTATCCAATGAATTGGGGGTTATATATGATCCACACATCACAAAAAATAAAATCTATAAACATGTCTGCCACATGAAATCATTCATATATCATAAATTAAAACCCCAGGGAAAGAAAGTGGGTTTCATATCACATTTCAAATAATATCACATAAAATGAAAATAAGAGTTAGATTGGTTGACACTAAAACTCCAATCACCCCAAATAAGTATTTCATAAGGGTATTTAGAAGGTGATTCATAGAACATAACTTCAAATGAGATATATATTTTTTAAGTGAAGTGGAAAATGGAAGTGAAACTAGTAAAAGAGTTTCTAGAAAATATTTCTTAACATTTTCATAAATCGGTAAAGTTACGAGCCACTTTCAAGAATCATTTTCAAGATTATAACATGAAATTTTTTATAAATTTTTTAAAATAAATCCCAATAATTAAACCTTGAAAAATACATTAAGGTTTACAATTGAAATATGGAGTGGAAGATAAAATATATGATTATGAAAGAAAAATATTTTTTTATTATTTTAAAATACCATTTTTGAAACCCACATCATAAAAATGATAAAAAAAATTTCTTTTTCAAAGAGATAAGGAGGAATAAGAAGGTCGCATGATATAATACATATTTGGGTTTCAAAATAAAAATAAAAAATAGTTATTGAATGAAATAATATGTACATGGAGGAGAAACAACCATCAAAGAGGATAAGGATTATTCATAACAAAGTTACATTTTTATAAATAAAAAAATCAGTAAAAAAAGAAGAATTAATTTAACTATCCTCATAAATAGAGTTTATTAGAATTAAATGTTAATTCAAAAAAAAATAGATGAAATAAAATATAATTTAATTATAAGTTAAAATTTACCAAACTTATAATAATAAATATCAAGAAGAATGATCATAACTCAATGAACATAAATTGAGTAAACAATAACCCCTACCTTTTTCTCATAACTTCATGAAAACACTTTAACATCTTATATAATCAATATAAAAATCATAATAACTTATTTTAAAAACTTATTCAAATATATTATCTTTTATACCATTTAATTATTGTTATTCATTTTTAATTTATTAATTTGTTATTGTTTATTTTAATAATCATATGTTAGTGATCTTGATTGTTTTGCACATGCATTTTAATATCAATGTGGATCCCTATACATTGACACTGAGTTCATCATTATGATATTATTTAAGGTATGATACTTGATGTTTCATAAAAATTTATAATTTTCTAATTACATTAAATGAGATTTTTAGCTATGATTCATGAATATGAAATCAGTGATGAGTTTGTTTCTGTAATTTTTAATAAAAAATGTGGTATATTAATAATAATTTTAAATTTTAAGATTACCATTAAAAAGTTTTAATAATTTTATAAATATCATTTTTTTCATTAAAATAATTCTTATAACCATCCATTTAAGGATGTGATGAAAAATAAAATATGTTATTTATGAAGGTGGTAGTATGCACATAAAACACGTGATTTGTTTTATTTCCCATTGAATGGGAGGGAGATAGATAATTGTCATTACATTAATATAATAACATTTAATTATAATAATGATACTAATATCAATATATTAGTATTGTGATAATATCTTTGTAGGTGATAGTTTAAGGAGAAAAGTGTAAAGATAAGATAGTAATCATAATGAGTACTTGATTATTCTCATGAAAGACTTCTTGGAAATAGAGGACTTGAGACACTTTCTTATAAGCAAGGTGTGACGAACCATAATTTTATCAATTAAATTTTACCTTCTTATGCCATGTAGTATAAATAACATACATCACATAGAGAACCTAATAAAAAAATTATCCTCATAAATTAATAATGATACATTAGTCAACAAACAAACCAATAATAATTCCAAATATTACAGCGGGATAGTCGATAGAAAATAAGATAATAAGAATAAGAAAATTTGGATATACTCAATCCACTATAATGACCTCAATCATGAAAAAATCTATAGAAATAAAACCAAATGTTAATAATAAAAAATCCATTTAAAATATTAAAGTATATATAACCTTGTAATAAAATATAAGTGACTGATGAATGTAATAAGAATCATTTATAGGATGTAGTGAACCCTTATGACCATTAGAAATCCGACTCTTGGAATAGTAACCCGACCGTTGAAATAATAATGAGACTGTTAGTAAAGTAATATATCTATTAGAATATTAGCCTCACCTATGAAATTTTAAATAAAATTTAGTTATTTTATACATGAAAATATGATATATTTATATCATGTAATAAGTAAAAAAATATTTTAAAAATGATAAATTAAGTGTTGGTATTTTTGTGAAATGTAAATGTTTATTTACTATTTTATAATTAATATAATGATTTAAAAGAAAATTTATTTTTCATAAAGTAGATCCATAAATTCATATTTTGTTCTATTATTATTATAATATAGTTTTATTAGACCTTAATTAATTTTTCAAAGTGTCCTAAAATTGGTTTTAATATTAAAATCAATAATTTTCAAATAAATGAATATTTTAATTAAAAATTAAATTTCTTATAATTATAAATCTATTTTAATAAAATGGGGTCCATTTTTAAAATATACACATTACAAAATGGTTTGGTTGAATTTTTGGTATTTTTCTAAAATAGTTGAATTTTTGGTGAATAGTGAAATACGATAATTTATGATATTTAACATTTTAAGCCAAATACATGAAATTTTGAGCTATGAATGATATAAGAAACCCTTAGTTCAAAATAAAATTCACAAGTTACCATAATTAGTTAGAATAATAAACACTATTGATATCCTTGAGCCAAAATAAAAAACAAATGAATAAAATAATAAAAAACACCCCTCTTCTCCCTTTACAAATACTACCCCTCACCATATCTTATCCTCACACCTTATAAGATTTTGAGCTTGCTAATAATATGAAAAATTCCTCTCCCAAGACTCTTACCCATTTTTTGGTATTCTTGGTCTCACTAAAAGACCAATACCAAGTACCCTAAGAAAGTTCTCAAGGAGACAATATTCAAGGGGTAAAATCCTTCTTCTTTCTTTTTTAATTTATTTTCTTTTTTTATCCTCCTCTCACATTTACTATAAAAAATAGGATAAGAACTCCAGTATCATATATATACTAAAATTTTATTGTATTATTACAATATCCATCATTAAATATCCTAATTTCTCCTTTTTATTCTAAAAATGAAAACATCATCGGTATGTGTCAATTCACCGCCTTCGTGGATGACGTGTTTTCATTTTTCATTACTACCTTCAAGGATGGCCATAAAAACATTTTTATAGTTAAATAATATTATAATATGTATATTATAACTTATTTTATGTTCTATAATCAATATATAAACATAATATTAAATAAAATGATACTCATTCGTAATGGTCATAAAAACTTCCAAAATAAACTAATCATTTTTAATTTAAATTTTATCAAATCAATCATCCTTATGTAAAAAATTAAATGATATATTAGACCATTAAAATTTATATAAGTGAATTAATACCATATAATTTCACTTCTAGAGAATTATTTACTATTTGACAAGAACTTCTATAATTATACACAAGCTATCCAACCATGAAACCATTAAACGAACACTTTTGGAACAACAAAATTAAACTCTATAACTCATATAAATAACCACAAATGATATTAATAAAATTATAATAAATAAAATCTATGTATAATAGGTTCTAAATTAATTAATTAATGCATTTAATTTGATTATCAAATACCTGCCTGAATGGCCTGAAGGCCTTCTTATTTTATTATTTTGATAATACACCTTTAAAGGGGTGAGGTGGAACCCTTACAAGGTATGAAGGCTTAAGAGACAATTACATGACCCATAGGTCTTAAAGGAATCACCCAGAAAAGACAACTTGGAACTGTTTCTCCCTAGAAAATTTCATGAAATCCATGCTTCACCTTCGCAAAGCTGGTCGGCCAGCTATCCTGTGTAGAGATGGACATGCCCGGTACTGATGGCAATGACATACCCTCTCATTCTTCCAATTTCAGTTATATATTCTTTTGTGAATGCGACTTCTCTGAATCCTCATCTGGAGCCTTGTCCCTTGTAATCTGCCTAGTATATATGCATATTTCATGTATTCTGAAGGCCTTGGGGTGGACTAAAGGACTTTAGGTAGACCAAAGGCTTTGAGAGACAACTGGCCTGAAGGCCTTGGGTGGCCCGAAATCCTTGTAGGACGCAAGGACCAAACCGGTGGCCTGAAGGCCTAGATGGATGAATAGTTATGGGTACTACAGTACCAAATAGTACCTTCTACAATACCTGCAACAATAATACTATAGTATTAGGAAATAGGTCACCACCTGGATTTGATCTCGGGTCTCTTGGATTCACTTTTTGAGTCCTCACCAACTGGGCTGAGGCTCATGTGCTTGATTATGAAAGACATTAAGTGCAATTGTAGAAAATACTTGAAAAAAGGTTAAGGGATCTCTCTGAACCTCCAAATTTACCACTGGGTTACACTTTATCTCTCTTTAACCAAATTTATTTCTTAATTATTCTTATATAATTTATCTATATTCTATTTATATGTTCCAAAATTATGTATCCAGGTAAATTCTTCCTTATTTTATGGGGAATACATGTTTTAAAAAGGTTTCCTTCTCAATTCCTCCCGATAAGCAAGCACAATTAAAGGTAACTTCTCAATTTCTTACCCATTTTAATGTACATCCCATAATATGTTTTAAGACACCATTATTTTTATAATATCACTAATTTCACCATGGAAAACTATCTTAGTTCATTTATGGTTTTATACAAAAAATTATTTATTTTTCCTCTTTAAAGACTCTTCAATATTTTCCCTTAAACCACACTAAAGTGAATTATTTCAAAAGATTCTTAAACACTCTTTTTACATGTTTTCACTTCAGTTTGAAATAATTTATCATTATATATGCCTATTATACCTTATGAATGTCCAATTATGATTCAAATCCATTATTTCATGGACACTATTATGATATTCCCTTTAGTTATGCCTTATAACATGATTATGATACCCATTTCTTTCTATGGGTAACCTTTATGTGTATTCTTCATGTTTGATTATTTATATGGAAAACATATGCATGAACATGTTATGATGGGTGTGCCCAAATAGAGATACAATGCATTGGGTAATTTGTAGTCTCATAATACATCATGTTTGGGATTAGGGAGTAAACCTAATCCATTATGGGAATTTTTTCACCATGTGATATAGTCTTGGAATTTATTCTCGACTCGTGTTTATATTATGTTATATGTTACTTCCACATTCCTATGATTCCATGACCATATGATTCCATGTTTTATGTTCTATTTTTTCATATGATTATTCACATGACATGCCTCTTTTGTTATCGTGTTATGCCTTCTAACTCATGTGTTATGATTTATTCCCATGTTTATTCCCTTATTGGTATTTTTAGCACACCACTTTTGTCTATGTATTCCCTAGATTATCATATGAAATTATAGGAGTTAAAAGGGAGTTATGATATCGTTATGGATATTAATAAAGATATTTTTTTATTCTAGTTTCATGTTTTCAGTTTATATATTTAATATTCCAATGACACTGGACTTTATGATCCTTGGTTTGTATTTGATGGATAATTATGCTGAAAGTCGTGTAATAATATGTGTAAAAGGATAGGGCTTATATAGTTTGTATCAAAGTATGGTATAATTATTTTTTGATATTAGGACTTGAAAACTTTAGTAAGAAATTGATGGATAATTCTATCACCATGGATAAACTATATTGAAACTTAGAGAATCACATGTTAGGATATAATTTTCATTAACAAGTTTATACTTATATGTTCAAAGTTTCCTTTTTATATGCTTATTATTTAAGTGTTAAATCCCCCTAATTGTACCTTATTTTTCTTAGTTAATGTATGGAAATAAGATAATTCGTGCCAACAATCAATGTGATAGGAAATGTGATGATTTTTCTAATGAGATTCCAAATCCGATGGGAATGGGAGCTCAAAACATTCTGAAAGTACTAGCATAATTGTATCTAGTTATTAATAATAACTTGAATCATGTGTAATTAAATCCTTATCCTAAAAAATATAAAGTTACAATCTAATCCTTTATGCGAAAAATGCCTCTTATATTTAGTAGATATTCTAGTCCCCTCATCGAAGAATAATAAATTAACTCCATTGATAAGATATTCTCTGTCCTACAATACTTAAAAGAAGAGAAATTTGTGTTGGTAGTCTATCATTTTGATGGGGAAGCTTATTAGTGATGGGAACCGATGAAAAAACATGAATTATAAGGAGAAAATTGATTCCATGTATTAAGAGGCATTAAATAAAATATTTTTCAATAAATATTTTCCCTGAAATATCCATATTATAATGGAAAGGGAGTTCCTCAGACTAAAGTAAAAGGAATAAGAGTCTATTGGGGAACATGAGGCAAAATTTACATGGCTTACATGATACACCTAAAGCTTTTTCATGAATAGTGAAATCAAGGTGGATCTTTTCTTTAGAAAACTAAAGCCGAGTCTATGAAAATTGATGGCGATTCGAGACTTTGAAAGCTATGAGAAGATTTTATGTTGTGACCTTATGGTTGAAATGGAGACCAGATACTCTCAGTGGTCTCATGGGATCAGAGATAAAAAGGGGAAAATGGAGTTTAATATGTAATTATCAATAAATAAATACCATGATGTAAATAAAACCCAACATCCCACATGTCAAAAGTGTGGGAAGAATCATCCTAGGAAATGTATAAAGGGAACCAAGATATTCTTCACATCTAGAAGAGAGGGGAATCATAATAATTATTACCAAAGTGATATGAATAATACCACAAATGTAGAATATTAAAGGAAGGTTCACATCAATACTCAACCTATAGTGCAATGTTTCAAATGAAAAGAACATGGGAATTATGCAATCCAATTCTCTAATCCAAGGTTTGTTGGAGGAAATCAACAAAACAACCTGTAAGTAAGCAAGAAAGGGAATATCTTATCACTACTACCGAGGTGGAGCCCAAGAATGATGTGGTGGTAGGTACGCTGGTTATTAATTCGAGAATAGAAAACATACTATTTGATTCTAGTTCTACGAATTCTTTCATATCTTTAAAGTTTAGTGTAACTATTCAAACACCACCTCAAAATATAGAGGTTGAGTAATCTATGAGAACAAAAAATGGGGAAATTATTGCATCTAAATTATATAACTCCTCCATTGTTAATTTTTGTGTATTGAACATCCTAGAAAATCTTCTCTTACTTCCTTTAGTGGATTTTGATGCCATAATGGGCATGGATTAGCTATATTTATATAAATCTAACATCAATTATTAGGAAAGGGAGATCACTATTCACATCCTGATGCATCCTATAATTTTTTACAAGTGTAAGGATGAGGATGAATATCCTTCAGAATCATCATATCAATTTTGGAAATTATTTCTCTATGAGAAAGCATATCCAGCTCAAATGATTGAGACAAAGGAGATGATCATTCTCAAAGACATTCCCATTGTGAGGGACTATACTGATGTGTTCCATGAAGAATTTTCTGGTATTTCTTCTAACTAAGAGTTTTATTTCTCAATTGAACATATTCCTGGATCTCTACCTACATCAAAGACTCTTTATAGAATAGCCACCATTGAGATGGTAGAATTGAAGAAGATGTTATAAGAGAATCTAGAAAATGGTTTCATATTATTGAGTGATTCACCATGGGGTGTGATGTTACTCTTCATCAAGAAGAAGGATAGAACAATAAACCTCTTTATTTATTATTTTGATCACAAAAAATCAAATTAAAGAACAAGTATCCCCTACCATAGATAGATGACTTGTTCAATCAACTACTTGAGTCCATATATTTCTCTATGGTGGACCTTCAGTCAAGATATCACCAATTAAATGTGATAAGGGAAGATATTAACAAGAATACCTTTCAAATGAGGTATGGATACAATGAGTTCATAGTGACACCCTCTAGACTCACTAATGCTCCATAAATTTTCATGGACTTAATGAATAGAGACTATAGAGATTACCTCGATAAACATGTGGTAGTCTTTATCGATGCTATTCTAATATAATCTAAGAGAAAGGAGGAACATAAGGATAATTTTAATACTATGATAAATACTTTACGAAGGGATAAACTATATACAATTTATAATAAATGTGTGTTCTAGATGGAGGAAGTATCATTCTTGGGGAATGTTATCACCAGCAAAGGAATATCTATATACCATTCTAAAAGAAAGGCAATTGAGGAGTGTACCAGACCAATATATGTAATGGAGATCCATATTTTACTTGGTCTATAAGGGTATTACATATTATTTGTGAAGAAATTATCATAATTTTAAAACACACTAACCGAGCTGAATGAGAAGGGAGTAATGTTTGTCTGGACCAGTGAATATGAAGACTGCTTCAAAAAGTTAAAAAATAGGCGTATCACTACACAAGTACCCAGACTTCTAACAAGTGGGGAACTCTTTATGGTAAAAAATTATTCATAAAATAAGGGATTAGGCTATGTAATGATGAAAAATTATAAAGTGATAGCTTATGCCTCAAGAAGTTGAAAGTTCATGAGAAAAACAATCTCATGCATGATATGGAGTTGGCAACTGTGATCATTATTTTGAAAATATAACGCCATTATCTCTATGGGAAGAAGTGTGAGATATATACTACTCATAAAAGCCTCAAATATTTATTCACATAGAAGGAGATTAATATAAAATGAATAATATGGTTATATCTCATCAAGAATTATGATTTCTCAATCCACTACCATCCTAGTAAATCAATAAAGTGTAAGATTCTATAAGTAGAAAGGATCCTACAAATTTATCAATGATGAGAATTGACAAGGATCCAATATTATTATACATGAAAAGGATGAACATGGGAATTGTAAAGTAAGGTACATAATCAATCCTTTCTCAAATGATTTCTCAACCATCCCTTTTGAAGAAGATAAAGGATTATCAAAGAGATAATGTGGAAATTCAGAAGAAGGTGGAAGCTATTAGAAAAGTGAAATCCTAAAAGTTAAAAATTTATGAAGAAGGAGTCATAAGATTTGGGTCATGACTATATGTACCATCCAATCCAAAGATAAAGAAAGATCATCTAAATGATACACACAACTCAACCTTCTCTATCCACCCAGGGAGTACAAAGATGTATTGAGATCTCTGGGAGAACTATTGGTGTGACAATATGAAGAAGAAGATTTCTGAATATACATCAAAGTTCCTAGTATATCAGTAAGTGAAGGATGAAAGGAAAAGTCTAAGGGGATAATGAAACCATTACCCATACCAACATGGAAATGGGAAAACATCACCATGAAATTTTTCACTGGAATTACAAAGACATATGGAAGAAACAATGCTATATGGGTTACTATGGATCATCTTACAAAGCCAAATAACTTTATTTCAATTCGAGAGGACTTCTCAATTGACCAACTTATAGAGATATACATTAAAGAAGTTGGAAGGATGCATGGATTACCATTATTGATTGTATCTAATCGATATTCTATATTTACCTTCATGTTTTCGAAAGTCTCCAACATGCTATAAAAATTGAGGTGAACTTCATTATGATTTATCATCCTCAAACTAATGTCCAATATAAGTGGACTATTTAGACATTGGAAGAAATGTTGAGAGAATATTATATAGACTTTATAGGATGATTGGACCAATATCTACCTCTGGTCGAGTTCTCTTACAATAATAGTTTTCACTCAAGCATCCAAATGGATCTATATGAATCCATTTATGGGAAAATAGGTATAAAACTAGTATAATGGGATGAAGTTAGTGAATATAAGCTGCTGGGAACTAAAATGGATGAATAAATGGTAGAAAGGGTGTAAACCATTCAACAACATATCAAGGTAGCCCAAAGTTTACAGAAGAGCTATTCAGACAATCATTGATTAGATATGGAGTTTAATGTTGGAGGCATGATATTACTCTACATATATCCATGGAAGAGATTCATGAGATTTGGGAAGAAAGGAAAGCTAAGTCCTAGGTACATCGGCCCCTTCGATATTCTTTATCATATCATATTTGTAGCCTATAAACTAACACTTACACCAACGTTGTATCAATTAAATGATGTATTCTATGTATCCCACTTGAGGAAGTAAATAACATACCCCTCACATGTACTAAATTTAGAATTGGTATAATTGGAAAATGATATCTCTTATGAGGAGTAGTCGGTGAAGATCTTGGACTGTAGAGATAAAGTTATATGAAAAAAGACTACCCACCTGGTCTAAGTACTATGAATGAATCATAAGTACGAAGAGGTGACATGTGAACTGGAGGAAGCAATAAAAGATAAGTACCCTCACTTTTTTCACCTTAGTATAAAAAATGAAATTTCATGGGAGAAATTTCATAAGGGGGGAAGAATGTAACAACTCAGAATTTTATCATTGAAATTTTCCCTTATTATTCCACACAGTATAAAGCACATGCATCACATAGAGAACCCAATAAAAACATTATCCTGATAAATAAATAATGATACATTATTCATTAAACAACCAATAATAATCCCAAATATTACATGGGGATAATAAATAGAAAATAAGATAATAAGAATTGGAAAATTTGGAAATTCTCGATCCACTAGAATGACCACACTCATAAAAAAAGCTATAGAAATAAAACACAATGTTAATATTAAAATATTCCCTTAAAATGATAAAGTATATATGAGATGGAGGAAAATAGAAGTGAATGATGAATAAATTAAGAGGCATTTATAGGATGTAGTAAACCCTTATGACCATTAGAAATATGACCATTAGAATAGTAACTTGACCATTGGAATAATAATGTGATCATTAGTAATCGTAATCTGGCTATTAAAATAGTGACATCACCTAGGAAAGTATAAATAAAATTTATGTATCTTATAAATGAAAATAAGATATATTTATATCAAGGAATAAGTAAATATATATTTTAAAAATGATAAATTAAGTGTTGGTATTTTTTATGAAACCTAAATGTTTATTTACAATTTTATAATTAATATAATGATTTTACAGAAAATTTATTTTCATAAAATAGATTCGTAAATTAATATTTTTTTCTTATGTTTATAATATAATTTTATGAGACCTTAATTAATTTTTCAAAGTGTCATAAAATCGGTTATAATATTAAAATCAGTATGTTTTTATTAAAATATTATTTTAATTAAAAATTAAATTTCTTATATTTAGAAAATTATTTTCATAAAATGGAGTCCATTTTTCAAATCTAAAAATAAAAAAATGGTTAGGGTGATTTTTTCTAAAATAGTTGAATTTTTGGTGAATAGTGAAATACGGTAATTTATGGTATTTAACATTTCAAGCCAAATTCCTGAATTTTTGAGTCACGAATTATGTATGAAATCGTTAGTTCCAAATCACTTTCACTAGTTACTGTACTTAGTCAGATTATTCAACACTATTGATAGTCTTTATCCAAAATAATAAATAAATGAATAAAATATTCAAAAACACCCCTCTCCTCCCCTTATAAATACCACCCCTCACCACCTCTTATCCTCACACCTTATATGATTTGGAACATGATAATATTCTTCTCAATTATACTACCAAGCATCTTCCCCATGTCCTGGTATTTCTAGTCTCACCAAAAGACCAATACCAAGTTCCTTAAGGAGGTTCTCAAGGAGACAATATTCAAGAGGTAAAATCCCCATTCTTTCTCTTTTAATTTCTTTTCTTTTCTGATACCCCACTCACCTTACTAATACAAAATAGAATGATAACTCAAGTATAATATATATAATTTAATTTTATTTTTTTAATTTAATATCCATAATCAAATATCTTCTCTTCTTATTTTAATCTAAAAATGAAAACATTGTTTGTGATGTGTCGATTCACCGCCTTCGTGGATGAGGAGTTTTCGGTTTTCATTAATGCCTTCAAGGCTGGTAATAAAACCATTTTTATGGTTAAATAAGATTATAAATGTATATTATAACTTATTTCATGTTATAAAACCAATATATAAATATAATATTAAATAAAATGATACTAGTTCATGATGGTCATAAAAACCGCGAAAATAAACTAATCATTTTTCATTAATGTTTTATCAAATGAGTCATCCTCATGTCAAAAAAGGAAAAGATACATGGGACCATTTAATTTTTTGAAATTGAATTAATACCATATAATTTCACATATGGAGAATTATTTCCAATTTTAAAAGAACTTCCATAATTATCTACAAGAAAACCAACCATGAAACCATGAAACGACACTCCCAAAACTACAAAATTAAACTCTATAACTCATAAAAAACCATAAATAAACTTAATAAAATTATAGTAAATAATTATTTGTATAATAGGTTATTAATTAATTAATTAATTAATGGATCTAATTTTATTATCAAGGAAATTAAGTGCAAGTGCAGAACACATTAAGACATAAGGTAAGAGATCTATCTGAACCTCCAAATTTATCATTGGGTTATGATTTATCTATTTTTAACCAAATTTATTTATTCATTACTCATATATAGTTATTATAAATTTTATTTATATATTATGAACTTATTTATCCATATCAATTCATCATTATTTTATGGCAAAACACATGTTTTAAAAAGGTTCCCTTCTTAATTCTTCCTGATAAGCAAGACCGATTAAAGGGAACTTCCCAATTTATTAACCATTTTCAAGTACACTCCATAATATATTTTAAGCCACCATTATTTTTTTTTAAAATCAATCATTTCATAATTAAAAACTACATTATTTTATTTCTTGTTTTATACAAACAATTATGAATTTTTCCTCTTTAAAGACTCTTTAATATTTTTCCTTAAATTGCACTAAAGTGGCTCATTTCTAAAGTTTCTTAAACACTATTTTTACTTGTTTTCACTTCAATTGGACATAATTTATCATGATATATGACTATTTTCCCTTATTAATTTAAAAGTATGATTTAAATTCATTATTTCATGGGCACTATTATGATATTCCCTTTGGTTATTCCTTATGAGATGATTATGATACCCATTTATTTCAATGGGTAACCCTTAAGTGTATTATTCATGTTTGATTATTTATGTAAAACACATATGCATGAACATGTTATTACGGGTGTATCTAGATAGTTCTACAATTAATTGGGTAATTTTTAGTCCCATGAGACATCATGTATGGGATTAGGGAGTAAACACAATACATTGTGGGACTTTCTCTACTATGTGATATAGTCTTGGCAGTTAGCCTTGACTCATGTTTATGTCACATTATATGTTGCTACCACATTCCTATGTTTCCATAATTATATGATTACATGTTCTATTTTTCATTATTACATATGATTATTCATTTGACATTCATCTTATGTTATCATCTTATGCATTCTAACTCATGTGTTATGCTTTATTCCCATGTTTATTCCCTTACCAGTATTTTTAGCTCATCCCTTTTGTCATATATTTCCCAGGTTATCCTATGAAGTTATTGAAGCTCAAAGTAAGTTAGGATATCATTATATATATATCCTAGATCCATTTTTTTAGTTTATGTATCTAATATTCCAATGACACAATGCTTTATGATCCTTTGTTTGTATTTGATGGATAATTATGCTTAAAGTCATGTAATAACATGTATAAAAGGCTAGGGTATATATAAAAGGGATACCAAATGTGGAAGATATATCCATGGAAGTAAAAATGGTATATGATAAAAGGTATAGAGTGGTTTTAAGTGGGTGTAAGTGAGGTCCTTTGATAAGTGAAAAAGAGGGACTTATCCTTAGAACCTAGAGTTAGGTGATGGGTAAGGATGGAATTAGATGGGAGTTAGATAGGTTAGGTGAGAAAATATTTGTGATACATGCGGTTATAAATTTACAACCTAACAAAGGTCTTATAAAATTTCTTAGTGTAAAGTTAATTTAGAAAAATTCAATCCAATTTAAGTAACCCCTTTTTTACCTTTACTAATATTGATTGAATTTTTACAAAGGTTATTATTTTTTTACCAAAAATATAAGATGAAACGTCACACCAAATTTATATGGGATGATTTAAAATTTAAATAAGTTTAAGATAATTTAATTTCTAAATATTATAATATTATCATTTTAAATTAAAACATAATATATATAAAAAACTGTTTTTATAGAAAAATGTATTTTAATAAATTAAGAGTTTTATTCTTATTTACAATCAATTAAAAATTAAATGAGTGTTAATATATTTTATTAATTGTTTAAAAATAATATTATAGTCATAAAAAAGATCAATTTATTTTATTTTAAAAAATTACCTTTTGTTTATAAAAATAATTCTTTGAAAATAACCCTTTTTTCATTACTATGGTAATCAACTTTAACATTGACAACTTATTTTTATGCCTAAAAATGTAATTTTCATTATTTACTAATTTTAATATTATGATTCTAAATATGAGAACCATTTTATAATTTTCCAATTATGGGGGTGATAAAAAAATTAATTTTAATTTAAGTTCACATATCACATAAAGTTTTTTTTTGAAAAAAAAATTATTTTTAAGCATAAAATGAATTTATTCTTATTAATTTTATAGTAATAGCTATTGGATGAATGTTAATTTATTTTATAATATTTATTATAAATAATTTTTTTTTGAAAATTATTCATTAGTTTTAATTAATTTTATTAATATAATGATACTCAACACTTGAAAAATAGTTCTTTGAAAAATATCACTTTTAAATAATCTTTTCCAAATAAAATTAAAAATAATTATTTATATCCAAATAATTAAATTTTATAAATCCATTTTTATTAAAATATTTCTTTTAATTTTATAAATACATCATACCATACTTTGATCATAATAATATTTAAAGCATAAAAATATTTTTTATTATTAATTATTTTAGTTAGATATTTTTTTTATTCTTTATTATTTTTGAATTATATTATTTTAAACTCTTTTCTTATAATTCAAAAATTCATTATACCTATCAGATACATTTATATCCAATGAACATATTTCCAATAACCAAATTTCCCTCGAGCCTATTTCTGACGACCATATTTCCCTTTATAATAGCTTTATTTCTCCCATTAAATCCTATAAATTAATTCCATTCTTACATAATAAACCACACTTATCATTCCATAAATTTTAATCAATGATTTTTTGGATTATTTTACCTTTAATTTTTTTTATCATTGTAGGTATAGTTCTGCTGATGGTGATTCTTAAGGGTAAAGATGATCCAAGAAATATTTTAGTTTTAAAGATATTATTATTTTCTATTTATTACCCCCTTTTAATTTATTCACTTATGATAGATGTAATCATCCATTATATGTAATATTTAATGGAGTGTAATGAATGGTTTCATGTATCTTTTTTTAAATTTTACACTATGAATGAATAAAGTTATATTAGTTTTATTAAATCTTGTATGATTAGTTTCCTAATAAATTTTAATTATTTTCAAAGAAAAAAACATACTTTAGAATTATAGGTATATAATTTAAGGATAAAAATGGATCCTAAAACTTACAGTGTTACAAATAATGGTACATAATTTCAACATATAGAGATGAAATATTGACGTTATCCAATTTCCTTTCTCTAAATAGATCACTTCATTTGGTCCTGTAAATGGATGTACTTTGTAACAATCTTTTATGATTTTCAGGTACTCCCTTGTTAATGATTTGTTTATCATCCTTTTTTGGGTGTGTATATAGGATTATCAAAGATAAGGAGCCTTTTATAGGGAAAATGAAATAAATTTAGGGTATTTATGTTTGTTTTAACTGATTGAGTCTGGGTATAAAGGTGTAAATGGATTTGAGGGGTTCTCCCCAAGTGTAGAGAATGTCTTGGGTGCTTTGGTGTCCTTCTACTAAGAACTGGCCTATTTTTTATTTTCCAGGTGATTACAAAATATGTAAATGGATTTCACACTATGTAATGGTCATTGAGTAGATTCCATGAATCGGGTATAGGGTGTGAAGTTTACATGCCGTGTATTTTGCGTTCATATCATGCAATAGATAAAATCGAGTTTTTATAAAAATGCGACGTGTTTTCAGTGTTTTTCATCCTTCATGGAATTCATGATGTGTAATGGGATTTAAATCCAAGGAAATCTTATGGCCTAGGTTTTTAGGGTGTTGTACAAGTGTTTATTATTTCATTCCACATGAATCCTCCCTCTCTCAATGCAGAGCTCACCCTAGGCAATATTGGAGTTCTTCGCTCCTTCTAGATAGTTTGTTCGGTGATTGATTGTAACAGCCCAAGAATTTATGAAAAATATTCTTTTTAATTTCATTAATGTCTTGTGTTGTACGCAACACAAAAAGGATCTTGCACAACATGCATCCTTGACTTTCCTTGCATTACACGCAATCACAACCTTCCTCGATAGCGTGTGTAGTACGTAATACTGAGTTTCATGAAACAACGATATGCTATTAAAATATTATTAAAACTAGCCGTTATGAATAGTAATAACCACTTTTTAAATTTTAGAAAATTTAGCTCTCAAAATGGACTTTATTTTTGGATTCGGTGTATCGAATTTAGCCTAAGGTGAAATTTTGGTACTTTTCGGATAACTTTCATATTCTGATGAATAGTGAAAATTACTAAATTATAATTAAAAACAACTTTTTTTAATCGAAATAATTAATAGTGATAAATTATTAATTTTAGTGGTTTTAAAGTATATTTAGAATATATTTTTACAATTTAATACGATGTTGGTCATTGGATGTAATTTTACATTTAAACCAGACATAATCAAGTGTCAATCTTTTGGTAGATATTGTTTCTTAAAAACACGCTATTTGTTTTAACAGCGGGATTTAATTATAAAATTAATTAATTCAACTTCTATGTTATGAATTTGGTAAAATAGACTTCATTTTTGAATTCGGAATATGAAATATAGCTTAGGATGAAATTTTGGTATTTTTCTGAAAACTTTCAATTTTTGATGAATAGTGAAACCACTAAGTGGTAGGTTAAAAACTGAATTTTTCATAAAACTTAATTTTACCGCTTCTGTGAATGGAATTTCAAAAATCCGAGAGACACGGTTGATGTCAGTAAGTAAAATGTGGTTCAATGAGATGAAAATAATTTTTGGTGAATAGTAACTTTTTACTTTTATTTACCACGGTTAAAAGTAAATAAGGTAATTAAGGGTAAGAATGATATTAATATTACCCTAACACATGTCCTAATTCTATTGGACAAGTGTATCTCGACCAAAAACAACCTTAGGTGTAAAATATTATCATTTAGGCCCACTTGGATTAGATTAGGACATTTATTATTATTTAATTCAAAGAAGAGTTAAAAGAGTTAAAATCAAAGTTTATTTACTAAAACATTTTTAATATAGGGTTATACATAAGATAAATTCGATTGTAAATATTAATTAGAAAGATAAAAAGATTTACTACATAATGATATTTTATTTATAATTTTTAGACTTTAAATTAATTAATTTATTTATGACACAACGATGATGCAGTAATTACCCTTTTTAAGGAAATATTAACATAATTGATGTTATAAATGCTCAAATGAATGTAATTTGAGACTTTTTATGAATTCCACTAATTTTATAGGTTACTATGATATATTAGTATTGATTTAATCAACTTGGTTCGAACATATAATTCTGTTATGACTTTCACAAAAATCATATATCAAATAGTGTCAAAATTGACACAAAATAGTTTTTAAATCAAATATTATATTATTAATTGTTATTTTATTCCTAAAAATCTAAGGTTCGGCAAAATGACTTAGATAAGGATATATATATTAATAATAAACAATTTGGGGTTCGTTTGGCATGTTATAGTAAGTGTATTAACCATATAGTGAAAGAAAACAAAAAGACATGGTAAAAGTTAAATTATTTAACTTAGAGTTAAATCTAATTGATAAGGTTAAAATAATATCCCAAACTTGTCTAAATCCTATTGGTTGATAGTATTTCGACCCATCCCCACTTTAGATTCTAAATAAGACCCTTTGGAACCATTATAAACCGATTTTGACATTAATATAAAATAATATTTTGAGGTATTCCTAAGGTGCCCCTCTCCTCCCTTATAAAAGGACACCTCCTCCCCCTCCTCCTCGCACCAATTTGAGCACTCAAGCTCGGCCAACCCCTGCCAAAATCTCTTCTCCACTTCCCTAGAAACATCCTAGAGGTTCTGGTCTTCCTCAAAGACCAATTTTAGTGCCCTAAGAGGAGGTCTCAAAGAGGCATTTCAAAGAAGAGGTAATTACCGTTACCAATTCTTTCATCTTTATTTCTTCTTCCACTTCTTCTTCTTAGGTTGTTTCATTATGAAGTAATAACATAAGTATCACTCATATACTAATATGTTATTATAAGTATGAAACAACCCTATTTCACCATCTATCCATCCTACGGAAAAAGAAATCACCGCGCATGCGTACGTACGGAATACCGTCTCCACGCCGTGGTGTAATCTATTTTCCACCAGCACCTTACAAGGATGGGTATAATGGTGTAATGAGTAACTATTTATGATTATTATAAAGTAATATTGATACTGAAATAATATACATATACTCCAATACAATTCCACGATCATAGGAATGATATCATCACTCGTGCGTACGTACGGAATACCGTCTCCACGATGTGATGCGACTCGTTCTACATAATCATCATTACATAGTAATTATATAAATGAATTGGATGAATAAATATGATATATGTTACACTAATACCATTATGGATATAAGGTATCTATAACCTTAAAAGAAGAATAAGAATTTATTCGGCAAAACACGCATAAGAACAAAAGGCAATAAAGACCCGAGTAACAAGTAACAATGAAATATTACTAACAAGAAGCTAAGAATATGACCGTATATGATATCATATCAACATGTATGATTCTGGAATAAGTCAATAACATTATTTAAACCATTATACAGGAGCTTCGGACACGTACAAAGCAAATCGGACCTAAGGTAAGGGAAATATCACAATCTCATTTTTATCCGAGATTGTTTATACTTTGGTATTTACTGTGGTGTATTTTATCATCCACATCCATGTTTTCTCAATATGTAATATTATTTCCATCCACCTACAATTGTTTAAATCCAATTTTACCCTTCGGTGAGTTTTTAGTAAAGAATATGAAAGGAATCTTTTGTCGTTTTTCCGTACGAGGTACTTTTTAACTTTTCCGACAAAAGTACGAAGAATGTTTTTTTTAACTTATACGGCATGAATGGATTTTTAAAACATTATTTCCAAGAAGCTTCCTTTACAAGTTTTCAAGTTTATTATTAATAAACTTCTTTTAGTTTAAAATTGTATGACATGTTAAGAAAGGAAAAGTGTTTTTGAAGTAGAAAGGATATTTTCCTCAAGAATGAAGTTCAAGTGTTTTATCAAAATTATTTTCCATATAAGATAATAAAGGGTTCTGTTTTTATCCCTATTATTACATTGATTTGATCATGTTGTGATTGAATTATTTTTATGAATTCCTTTATCTTGTATGAATTGTTTTATGATGTCATGATGTTTAAGATTCCAATTTGTATTACATGGGTTATGCAATGATGTATGATTTATGATTATGTGGCACACATAAGAAAGGATTCATTATAAGATGGGTGGGACCTATATCTCTCTCCAATGCATTGGGTAAAGATTTTATATCTCATGAGATAGACATGGCTGGAATTGTAGGTTATACCGGTTCAGTGAAACATGACTGAAACGAGGGTTACTCGATTCAGAAAGGGACTTTGTCCACTAAGATAGTCTTGGCAATGAGTCTTGACTAACAAGAAATGATTCTCTATGATTATGTGTGAATGACACAAAGTTTCATGTTTTAAGTTATGATTATTGTGATTACATTTCACTACCATGATTTATCCCATGTTATGAAATTATGCTCTCTTTTGCAGGTTATGATTTCCAAAATGTTATGTTCTTATGAATACGATGTGATTGATATTTCTTTTGTTTACCCTTACTGAGCATTTGAGCTCACCCTTTTATGTTTTCTTTTCCCCAGGATATAAAGAAAGGTTTTAGGTATAAAAAAAAGGAAGATCTTTATGGGAGATGTTGAAGATCTTTCACCACGATTAGAAGATTTTATTCCGAGTTTCCAAAGACACTAAACTATTACGATCCTTGTGTGTGTGTTTTTGTTATGTACTAAGTATTCCGCAAAAGTAATGTAATGTCAATGTACGTCAGGATACGGGTCTCTACAGTTGGTATCAGAGGAAAGGTTTAGTCAACCTTTGGAAACTGGGATGCGAGAACTTTAGTGAGATCCCTAGAGATATTTATAAGGTATGTCTAGGGATGTCCCTAAGGATAAGTATACGTATAGGATACAGTCCTAGAACTAAGGTAACGATCATAGAATTTAACATAAGATGTTAGATATTGAGGGTACTCCCCCTTTATTATGTTGTTTTCCCTAGCATGATTTTTGCCTCTCACACTATTCTTTTTGGGTTTTAGAAAATGGCTGGAAACAAGATGATTCACGATAATAGAGGATACGATGGACAATGGAATGATATTCTTCATAATGAAATGGGATTTGGAAGTCCAAACATCATTATTATGCCGAATCAGCAATCTCATAATATGATCAATAAAGTAAAATTTGGTAAGTTTCCTGACTCGGCTAATAAGAGAAAGATGGAGTTTCATGATGATCATAGAGGAAAGAAAGTTCAATTTCCCCTATGTAAATCATGTGGGAAGAGGCATCAAGGAGAATGTTTCAAAGGAACTGGAAGATGATTTGGGTGTGGAAAAGAAGGACACAAAGCAAGTAAATGCAAAGGAAAAGGTTCAGTTAACAACATGGATGAGGATAATGGTATTGCTACGACATCAACAATGGTTAAATGTTTTAAATGTGGAATGTGCGGGCATTATGCAAACCAATGCCCTAAGGGAAAGTCTCATGAAGATAATCAGTATGGTCGTATGGGAAGTATTTATGTGGATGATGATGAAGAGACTACAAATGATATGTGAGATGAAAGAATTTTTGAAGCACGGTCAATGGTTAAAGAATGTAGTGGAATGATTACATGTTTATCATGTGTAATGTTGTATAAGTAATCTCATGGTACTTTAGAATAAAGAGACATGTAAAGATTGTTACACTGTTGTCTGATTAATGTTACCAGTATCCATGAAAGTTTATTCAGATATTTTTGGAATGTAGATGATATGCGCATAATGAAGGGATACGGAGAAAATTAAATGTTTGATAGTATTCATGAGCTCATAATTGATATAAGGACTAAGTGATATCATGGTTTGAGTATATAGAATTTTGAGGATTTTGGTATGTGGAAAGAGTTAACTTTTAATAGAATTCATGTTTTCAATAAGGTTCAATGGGTATTCAAGAGAGTACAAGATTAAGGCCTTTGAATGTTTGGAATGTGACCAACAAGATATATCTTATGATATATGGGGATCAATGATGGTATTAAATCTCTGGTAATCGTTTTCACTATGTTATGAGAGTGGACTGCAGTATTATGGATAAGCCTAAAGATTGGAATGGATTATGTTGGACATAAGTTAGTATTGTTTAAGGATAGGAGTTTTTTTTCGATATTATTGATGGGATGTTATAGTAATATAGTTTTAGAAAAAGGACAACCTGCAGGACGGACGACAACCCATCGCTTCGGACAAGGCTGTGGGAATCGAACCCACAACCGAAGTGCGACTGGCCTTTATCGCCTACCACTGACCTACAGGAAGTCCCTGTTTAGTAGAAACTAGTTTTATTATATTAAGCAGTATGATATGTGAAGTATAAGTTCATTTTCGGAACCATATATGATTAATCTCACTATAGATGGACTTATGTATTTTTTTGATAACTTTTCTAACCTTTTGTTTGAGACAGATGGAATGACCCATCATTCTATCACATGATCTGCTAACACATCATGAATGAAGTGGAAATTGTCCCAAGAATGACAAATGGTGAGACTATACCAAAATCACGAAAGTATTTCTTCTAATTCCAATTTCATCAACTTTAGGGAAATGATCTTGAAAACCAAAAATGTTGTCCTAGTGATCTTATACCTGATGAATCAGATGGTACCTTAGATCGTCACAAATTTATGGATTTGTGATTTTTGGCTTTTCTATAGCCATGTTCTCTACCACTCTCAATCAGAACATGATGGTTAGATTTTTCTTCCATATCCATATTTTCACCTATGTGGAAACCCAGTGATTAGTTTATTTGGGTAACCGTTACGTTTCATACTTTCGTTTTTAAAGATTGGTTTTGGTATTCCTTTTTACGATGTGGGTTTCTATTAAAGAAACTTTCGAATAGTAAACCATTTATAACCCCGACGAATTTCGAGGGCGAAATTCATTTTAAGGGGGGTAGAATGTAACAGCCCAAGAATTTATGAAAAATATTCTTTTTAATTTCATTAATGTCTTGTGTTGTACGCAACACAAAAAGGATCTTGCACAAAATGCATCCTTGAATTTCCTTGCATTACACGCAATCGCAACCTTCCTCGATAGCGTGTGTAGTACGTAATACTGAGTTTCACGAAACAACGATATGCTATTAAAATATTATTAAAACTAGCCGTTATGAATAGTAATAACCACTTTTTAAATTTTAGAAAATTTAGCTCTCAAAATGGACTTTATTTTTGGATTCGGTGTATCGAATTTAGCCTAAGGTGAAATTTTGGTACTTTTCGGATAACTTTCATATTCTGATGAATAATGAAAATTACTAAATTATAATTAAAAACAACTTTTTTTAATCGAAATAATTAATAGTGATAAATTATTAATTTTAGTGGTTTTAAAGTATATTTAGAATATATTTTTACAATTTAATACGATGTTGGTCATTGGATGTAATTTTACATTTAAACCAGACATAATCAAGTGTCAATCTTTTGGTAGATATTGTTTCTTAAAAACACGCTATTTGTTTTAACAGCAGGATTTAATTATAAAAATAATTAATTCAACTTCTATGTTATGAATTTGGTAAAATAGACTTAATTTTTGAATTCGGAATATGAAATATAGCTTAGGATGAAATTTTGGTATTTTTCTGAAAACTTTCAATTTTTGATGAATAGTGAAACCACTAAGTGGTAGGTTAAAAACTGAATTTTTCATAAAACTTAATTTTACCGCTTCTGTGAATGGAATTTCAAAAATCCGAGAGACACGGTTGATGTCAGTAAGTAAAATGTGGTTCAATGAGATGAAAATAATTTTTGGTGAATAGTAACTTTTTACTTTTATTTACCACGGTTAAAAGTAAATAAGGTAATTAAGGGTAAGAATGATATTAATATTACCCTAACACATGTCCTAATTCTATTGGACAAGTGTATCTCGACCAAAAACAACCTTAGGTGTAAAATATTATCATTTAGGCCCACTTGGATTAGATTAGGACATTTATTATTATTTAATTCAAAGAAGAGTTAAAAGAGTTAAAATCAAATTTTATTTACTAAAACATTTTTAATATAGGGTTATACATAAGATAAATTCGATTTTAAATATTCATTAGAAATATAAAAAGATTTCCTACATAATGATATTTTACTTATAATTTTTAGACTTTAAATTAATTAATTTATTTATGACACAACGATGATGCAGTAATTACCCTTTTTAAGAAAATATTAACATAATGGATGTTATAAATGCTCAAATGAATGTAATTTGAGACTTTTTATGAATTCCACTAATTTTCTAGGTTACTATGATATATTAGTATTGATTTAATCAACTTGGTTCGAACATATAATTCTGTTATGACTTTCACAAAAATCATATATCAAATAGTGTCAAAATTGACACAAAATAGTTTTTAAATCAAATATTATATTATTAATTTTTATTTTATTCCTAAAAATCTAAGGTTCGGCCAAATGACTTAGATAAGGATATATATATTAATAATAAACAATTTGGGGTTCGTTTGGCATGTTATAGTAAGTGTATTAACCATATAGTGAAAGAAAACAAAAAGACATGGTAAAAGTTAAATTATTTAACTTAGAGTTAAATCTAATTGATAAGGTTAAAATAATATCCCAAACTTGTCTAAATCCTATTTGTTGATAGGATTTCGACCCATCCCCACTTTAGATTCGAAATAAGACCCTTTGGAACCATTATAAACCGATTTTGACATTAATATAAAATAATATTTTGAGGTATTCCTAAGGTGCCCCTCTCCTCCCTTATAAAAGGACACCTCCTCCCCCTCCTCCTCGCACCAATTTGAGCACTCAAGCTCGGCCAACCCCTGCCAAAATCTCTTCTCCACTTCCCTAGAAACATCCTAGAGGTTCTGGTCTTCCTCAAAGACCAATTTTAGTGCCCTAAGAGGAGGTCTCAAAGAGGCATTTCAAAGAAGAGGTAATTATCGTTACCAATTCTTTCATCTTTATTTCTTCTTCCACTTCTTCTTCCTAGGTTGTTTCATTATGAAGTAATAACATCAGTATCACTCATATACTGATATGTTATTATAAGTATGAAACAACCCTATTTCACCATCTATCCATCCTACGGAAAAAGAAATCACCGCGCGTGCGTACGTACGGAATACCGTCTCCACGCCGTGGTGTAATCTATTTTCCACCACCACCTTACAAGGATGGGTATAATGGTGTAATGAGTAACTATTTATGATTATTATAAAGTAATATTGATACTGAAATAATATACATATACTCCAATACAATTCCACGATCCTAGGATTGATATCATCACTCGTGCGTACGTACGGAATACCGTCTCCACGATGTGATACGACTCGTTCTACATAATCATCATTACATAGTAATTATATAAATGAATTGGATGAATAAATATGATATATGTTACACTAATACCATTCTTGATATAAGGTATCTATAACCTTAAAAGAAGAATAAGATTTTATTCGGCAAAACACGCATAAGAACAAAAGGCAATAAAGACCCGAGTAACAAGTAACAATGAAATATTACTAACAAGAAGCTAAGAATATGACCGTATATGATATCATATCAATATGTATGATTCTGGAATAAGTCAATAACATTATTTAAACCATTATACAGGAGCTTCGGACACGTACAAAGCAAATCGGACCTAAGGTAAGGGAAATATCACAATCTCATTTTTATCCGAGATTGTTTATACTTTGGTATTTACTGGGGTGTATTTTATCATCCACATCCATGTTTTCTCAATATGTAATATTATTTCCATCCACCTACAATTGTTTAAATCCAATTTTACCCTTCGGTGAGTTTTTAGTAAAGAATATGAAAGGAATCTTTTGTCGTTTTTCCGTACGAGGTACTTTTTAACTTTTCCGACAAAAGTACGAAGAATGTTTTTTTTAACTTATACGGCATGAATGGATTTTTAAAATATTATTTCCAAGAAGCTTCCTTTACAAGTTTTCAAGTTTATTATTAATAAACTTCTTTTAGTTTAAAATTGTATGACATGTTAAGAAAGGAAAAGTGTTTTTGAAGTAGAAAGGATATTTTCCTCAAGAATGGAGTTCAAGTGTTTTATCAAAATTATTTTCCATATAAGATAATAAAGGGTTCTGTTTTTATCCCTATTATTACATTGATTTGATCATGTTTTGATTGAATTATTTTTATGAATTCCTTTATCTTGTATGAATTGTTTTATGATGTCATGATGTTTAAGATTCCAATTTGTATTACATGGGTTATGCAATGATGTATGATTTATGATTATGTGGCACACATAAGAAAGGATTCATTATAAGATGGGTGGGACCTATATCTCCCTCCAATGCATTGGGTAAAGATTTTATATCTCATGAGATAGACATGGCTGGAATGGTAGGTTATACCGGTTCAGTGAAACAGGACTGAAACGAGGGTTACTCGATTCAGAAAGGGACTTTGTCCACTAAGATAGTCTTGGCAATGAGTCTTGACTAACAAGAAATGATTCTCTATGATTATGTGTGAATGCCACAAAGTTTCATGTTTTAAGTTATGATTATTGTGATTACATTTCACTACCATGATTTATCCCATGTTATGAAATTATGATCTCTTTTGCAGGTTATGATTTCCAAAATGTTATGTTCTTATGAATACGATGTGATTGATATTTCTTTTATTTACCCTTACTGAGCATTTGAGCTCACCCTTTTATGTTTTCTTTTCCCCAGGATATAAAGAAAGGTTTTAGGTATAAAAAAAAGTAAGATCTTTATGGGAGATGTTGAAGATCTTTCACCACGATTAGAAGATTTTATTCCGAGTTTCCAAAGTCACTAAACTATTACGATCCTTGTGTGTGTGTTTTTGTTATGTACTAAGTATTCCACAAAAGTAATGTAATGTCAATGTACGTCAGGATATGGGTCTCTACATTGATCATCATGGTTGTTATCATACACCTCTCCAGGTAATATTTCCTTATGATTATTCATTAATTTTCTCATTTAAACTACTTTTTGTTCATTTATGGTTTATATTCATCACTGGATAGTGTTTTCTATCAATCCTTTGGATATTCTTATCGTGCCTTGTCTTTCGGAGGCTGATCTCTTGGTTTCCATTCACTGTTGTCCAAGGTGCCTAGGTTTATACCATTTTGAGTTAGTTGTTACTATATAATGGGTTACTTTTATGAATTTATTATTTTTATCAATAAATATCTTTGGTTTTTTCATTTAATATAAGTGATTTTTTGTTTCAAAGGATTTCATGGAAAGTTAAAATTTTTTAAAGGGGTTTTATTTAAAAATTGATTTGTTCTAATTTGGAAATGGGATTTCAAACTTTGAAGAATATTGGATTGGATTTTAAAATGTTTTATAAATTTTAGCTTTGTTTTAAAATTTATTTTCACAAGATTTAAACTTTGGGAACCTTGGGTGCATTAGAAAATAGACATAGGAAAGCTTAGTGTGTGTGGCACCACTAGTGGTTGTTTTTTTGATTCCAAAAGACTATGGTAAGAATAAATATCAGTTGGATTCAATGTTTATCCTAGTTAGGATCTTTTATATATAGTATATATTTCCCCATATTATAGATCCCATATAATAGATTTCTTGGTCATTTATGGATTTTTTTTCGCATGGTAGTTTTTATCATGTTTTGTTGCTCATAGGTTTTATATGTGGGTGTATCACATGACATCGCATGATGATATTTCATAGATATGTGTTTACTTGATTACCTTATGATTCATGGATATGAATTATTATTTTATCACTTCTACTTTTAATATTTATGTTTTTTAGAATATGAAAATATTTTATGAAAACCAAATGGAAAAAGATTTAAAAATGGATTGGATTTATGAAAATGATTTGTAAAATTGTTTTTGTTTTAAAAGATAAAACTGTTAGATTCTTGATGTTATAACTTATATAGAATATATGCTGGTGACTGTTGGGACTTGTTCTCACATCCTAATTTTTACTTTGGGTGGTTGTAGATGTTGTATTATAAAATGTAGTTAAGGGTAGGGGAATATTATAACATGTGGGATTCTCCATTGGTCTTTTCCTTCAGCTTGGGTTGGTTTAGAGGTGAGTATTGGTCACATGGATACTTGTTGGTATTGATTTATTCAATATTTATACTTTATTAAATTTGGGGTTTATTCCATGGATATGGTTGTATCTTTTTCATCCACATAATACTCTGGTTGTATTCCTTGTTTCATTATTTTCAAGAGTTTTTCTATTTTCTTTCTTCACCTCACCATGCAATGACCAGATGATTTGTATGATTTAGTTGACCCGAGTTGGTCTGTTATAATTTGGTATCAGAGATTTGAGCTCATCCTGAAGTGTGTTAAAACTACCTAAGTTTGGTTTTGTGTCTTGGTTATACAGGAGTTTGGACCATCATAATTCAGATAGTATGTTTGGAAAAGGGTCCTAGCTAGCTCACTTATGTGATTGAACCTGAATTACCATGAGTAGTTAGGGAATTTTTACTAGGTTTACAACTTGGGGATTGAGTTCATTTAGATTAAATGGATGTGAATTTTATTTTAATTGACATATTCTATTTTAAGTAATGTATTTCATTTGTATAATTCATAATTTCTTTAAATATATGTTGTTTAATATCATTTGTTTGAATTATAAAAGTGACCATAGGATTTTGGAAATTTCTTATGATCTAATTGGTTATTGTATTTTGTTTTTTCAGAAAATGCATCTAAGAAGAGATATTCCAAATCTGAGAGAGGAATCTACAAGATAGGATCCATAGGTGAATACTCCTATGAACCATTCTTTGGTACAAGCATTATTCTACACCATTCAGACTCTAAGTCAAGTGGGTTTTAGGAACCCATGATGTTTAGTGAATCATGGATCTGAGTTTACTAAGCCACATCCACCCAATTGTAGAAATATAAGGATTTTATTGAGCGGATTGAGAGGATCTTTAAATTCTTGAAGAATCCTAGTGACTCAAAAGTGGGGTTTTCCATATACATTCCTGATAGACTGATAAAGAGACGGTGGGGATCTATTATGAAAGATAAACTTCACAAGGACCTTAAATTGGATTATTTCAAGAAATTATTTAATCAGTATTTTTATCTTAAGATGCTACATGCAAAAAACACCTAAGAGTTTTTTACCCAAGAGTAGGGGGAGTTTACAGTTCTTGAGTATTCCATCTATTTTGCTGAGTTGGTGCTTCTGGAACCAGAACTTATCACTAATGAGCACCTAAAGATTTAGAGGTTTGAGTTGGGGCTAAGGAATGATATTAGGTCGATGTTGATTCACCCATGCCTTCTAAACTTCATAGAGGTAGTTGTCAAAGAATATTTTTTTGAGGAAAACATAGTTGGGAAGATAGGTTTGTGTGGAGCTTTAGTTGGTGAAGTTATTAACCAAGCTGTATCTTCTAGCCAGAAAAGGAAGTGTAATGGTAGAAAGTTTTCTTTAGGACTAATTTTTCTAGATTCTTCAGGATAGTAGCATATTTTTTACTATTAGTGTGGGTGGCCTGGTCATACCAAGCTGAATTATATATAGGCTCCAAATATTTTTCATCTTTTTGGATGATCTGATCATATTAAATGATTTTATGACAAGACAACCTAGGGAAGTAAGGAATGATCCACATTCACCAAGTTTTCAAAGGTTTGTAAAGATGCTTCCTAGGGTGGTGGTTCTAATCCTCAGGATTAGGGTATATTCATGTGGATAATAAATCTTTAAAAGTAGATGAGACCAGATGCCTTTATGCAGTTGAGTACGCACTAGAGGAATCTAAAGTAGGGCCAAATACAACTAGAGTTACAATATTTATTTCATCCTCTATGGCGATAGATTTTTTTGATACATGTGCTACTCATTCTTTTATACTGTCAAAGTTAGTTGATGTTTTGGGATTGTGTTCATAACTTATGTCATACTTGTTGGATATTTCTATAACTTTGGGAAAGAGGTCCGAATAAGGTTTTAAGTGCCCCACGTGTCGGGTAGTGATAACCAAATTCGAAGTGGTATGGTAATTTTTAGTTCTTGATTTTGGAATCTTCATCTTGATTATCATCATCTATTGGATGATCAGTGTTAAGAACCAGATACACTATTATCTCCATCAAGTTTAGCTCTTATCTTATGACGGGGTCAATAATATTTTTTTTGGGTGTGGGAATCTAGATTAGGAAGGGTAGGGCATGTCATTATTTATGTTGGGATAATCTCATTCTTATTTTAAAATATGTTTTTGATGTAGTTGACCCTTTCTTGGGAAGTCATCTTCCTATAGTGGTGTGTGCATACCCTGAGGTATTTCTGGAATATTTTTTTGGTTTACCACCATAAAGATAGGTTGATTTTACTATTGAACTTATCCCTGGTATGATTCCCATTTCTATGTCATCTTATCTAATGAAATTTGATGAGTTGATGAAGATTCAGGTATATATTGAGGACCTAGAGGATAAATGATTTATTTTTCCTAGCTTTTCACCATGGGATTCACCTGCCCACTTTTCTAAGAAGGTAGCTAGGAGACTCATACTTTGTATTTACTATCAAAAGATGAATCAAGTGATGTTAAGAACAAATATCCTTTTCCAAGGATTTATGACCTTTTTGAATCGATTCTTGGGGTATGTTTGTTTTCAAAGACTGACCATCATTAAGGGTAATTCTAGTTGAGGGTATGAAAAGAAGATATACCTAAGACAAAATTTAAGAGATGATATGAGAATTTTTGAGTTTCTGGTTATGATATTCAGTATTACTAACACACCTGTGGTATTTATAGATTTTATGACCTAGATATTTCAACAGTTCTTAGAATCTTTTGTTTTTTTGTGGATAATATCTTGGTCTACTCTAAGTTAAAGGAGGAGCACATGGACAATTTGGGTATAATTCTTTAAATATTGAAATAACGTCATCTATATTACTATATTTCTAAATGTGAGTTTTGGATGTAGAAAGTAAAATTTCTAAGGCATGTGATATTTGAGAGGGGCGTCTCAGTGGATACTAAAAAGATATTGGTAGTCAGGTATCGGAAGTATCCCAAAAATGTGCTTGAGATCTGTAGATTATTTGGTTTTGTTGCTTAGTATATATAGTTTGTTCAGGATTTCTCTAAGATCGCATCTTTAATGACTTATTTAATCCATAAGGGTTTAAATTTTGAGTGGAACAATAATTTTTGGAGATATTTTTTAGGAACTAAAGGTGAGGTTGACTTCTAAAAATGGGTTTGGGTTATGATATTTTATATAATGCTTCTGGGAAGAGTTTGGGATGTGTCTTAATGCAGGTGAAATGAGTGGTGGCCTATGGATCATTCTAGTTATTCCCTTATGATAAGAACTATCATACCCATGATCTTTAGTTGGAAGTAATTATTCATGCACTTCAAATGTGGCAACACAACCTCTTTGGGGAGTGTTTTACTATGTATTCTGATCATAAGGGCCTGAAATATATTTTTACTAAGAGGGATCTGAACTTGAAATAGAGAAACTAGGTGAAGTACCTTCAAAATTTTGTTTTTGATATTTTGTACACCCATGGGAAGGGAAATGTGGTTTCCAATGCATTGTGAATAAAATTACCGACACAAGTCATGAAGGAATCTGTTGAGGAGTGGTTTTTGATGAGTTTGTTTGCTGAGATGAGCTTGGGAGTAAAAGAGATTGGTGGAAAGGTGTTCTTGAATTTGATGAAAGATGAATCATATTTTGATGATATCATTATTCTCAAGAAGGTGACAAACACTGAGTTCCAATTCTTGGATAAAATATTTTATGGTGGGGAGACCTCATGTGAGTGGTATTAGTATTCTAGTGGTGCTTTATTCTTTCATGGTAGGTTGGTTGTTCTATTTTTCCTGAGGTAAGAGATGATAGATAGTGGAAATATTTTTTGTTGGTCTATGAAACCTGGGGATACCAAGATGTATCGTGACTTGAGATGTTGGTATTGGTGGCCGGGGATGAGGCGGTCGATTGTGGATTTTCTATCACATTGTCTTACTTTTCAGATAATTAAATAAGAACACCAAAGACTTATGGGTTTTTTTCATGCCTTACCCATTTTAGTGTGGGAGTGGGATTAGATTTACATGTATCTCATCATTGGTTTACCATAGACTCCTGGTGGGAAGGATAATATTTGGGATATCATTGATCCACTCATGAAATCGGCACATTTCTTCCCTATCAAGGAGATTCCGACTGGTTTACTCAACATCAGTTTGTTCAGAACTCTTTCTTGTGTTTTGTTTGATTCATGATATTTTCACTCCTTTATTGTTTGTGATCTAGCCCATGCCTTGGTAATGAATGTAGAGAGAATTTCTGTGCCCCTGGTGTTCAGTACACCAGTTGGAGGTTAGACTAGCTTGTTTGATGTTTTCTTGGGATGTAGACTGATGTTGGGGCCGCATCAGTCCAGTGGGGATCTCTTCCTATTATAGATAAAGTAGTATGATGTCATCCTTAACATCAAATGGTTGTTTTCGTTGAATTATATTATCAAATTCTTCTAGATAAGAGTCATTTTTTATTTGAAAGGCCAGCATGTAGATTTCATTGGTGATTGGAGCTTTTAGTTGGGCAGTTGGCACATAAAGCCTCTTCTTTCCTTATTAGCTGAGTTATTAGTGGGATCGATGGACACAAAGATGGAGGGGATCCCATAGTTGTTAAGGAGTTCTTGGATGTTTATCCTGAGGAGTTTGTGACTCTACCCACTCAACATGATGTTGATTTTGGGATAGAATTGCAGCCCGATGCTTCTCTGATTTTGATTGCTTCTTATCGGATAAAACCTTTTGATCTACGAGAGTTTTAGATCCACAATGATGATATGATGAGTAAGGGATTTATTCAGACCAGTGTATCATTGTGGGTTTTTTCGATCTTCTTTATGAAGAAGGAAGACGGTGGTCTAAGGCTGTGTATAGACTACCAGAGGTTGAATTAGGTAACCGTTAAGAACGGTTACCCTATCCCATGGATAGATGATCATTTTGAACAGATGAGGGGAGTGAGTTGTTTTTCCAAGATCGATCTACGGTCTGGATACCACCGGTTGAGGGTGAAAGAGGGTGACATCCTGAAGACTTCTTTCAGGTTCAGGTATGGGGACTTCAAATTCATAGTTATTCTATTTGTTATTACAAACATGCGAGTCATGTTCATGGGGCTCATGAACTCTGTCTTTTAGGATTTCCTGGACCGGTTCATCATCTTATTAATAAATGACATTCTGATCTACTCAAGGCTAAAGGAGGAGTATACTGAGCATCTCAGGACTATCCAAGAGATCCTTTGGCACCACCATCTCTATGAAAAGCTATACAGGTGTAAGTTTTGGACACGAAAGGTCCACATCCTTGGGCATGTGGTGTATCATCAGGGCGTAATAGTGGACCCATCAAATGTTTATGCTGTATTTTCTTGGGAAGCACGAATAATGTGGCATAGGTTCACAGTTTTATCAGTTTGGAAGGTTATTATCAGAGATTTGTTCTAGATTTCTCTCGGGTAGTATTGCCATTGACAACTCTAACTAGAAAGGGACACGAATTTGTGTGGAGTGGGAAGTTTGGAGTTTCTTTCACCTATCTGAAAGGAAAGTTGGTCAGTGCCCCAGTGATCGAGTTTCTAAAGGAAGGGGTGATGTTCGAGGTGTTCTGCGATGCTTCCCATTTGGTCTTGGGTTGCATGATGATGTAGCAATGGGGAGTGATCTACTATGGGTCGAGGCAGTTACATCCCCATGACTGTAACTATGACACCCATGATCTGGAACTTGCAGCGGTCATGTTTGTGATGAATTTGTGGAAGCATTACCCCATTGGGAAGCGGTTTGTGGTCTTCATAGATCAAAATATCTTTAAGTATATATTTTTATAGTGAGATATAAACTTGAAACAATGTAGGTGGATGGATTTTTTCCAGGATTAAAATTTTTCGATCTCCTACACCTCAGGAAAGGAGAATGTTGTGGCCAATGATTTGAGCAGGAGGTTTCAAAAGGAAGTTGTTCGGGAATCTACGGATGCTTGGTGAGTAATGGTGGAGTTGGATAACTTGCACTTAGATGTAGGAATGGATGGAAAAAAAGGCTGTTTGTTTTATATGATGGTGCAGTCATCACTGAGGAAAAAGGTGGAGGAGTCTCAGTGGGGAGACTCAGAAGTAGAAGTGATGCGAGATCACATTGACCTGGGTAATGATATTGAGGGATGGTCAGAGGATGTTCAGAATCATATTTTATTTTGTGGGAAACTATTCTTCCTAGTGGTGATTCATAAGGGAGTTATCCATGAGTTTCATAGATCACCCATGGTGGTACACCCAGGAGTTTCCAAGATGTACTGGGGCTTGAGGGAATAGTTTTGGTAGCCCAGGATGAAGTGGAAAGTGATGAATTCTGTGGAAAAGTTTTTGGTGTTCCAGCAATTAAAGGCTGAGAATCATGTTCCTGATGGTCTATTATATCCCTTGGATGTACCTGAGTATAAGTGGGATGAAATATTAGTGGATTTTATCATAGTATTACCCAGGTCTCAGAGAATATGTGATGCAATCTGGGTAGTAGTGGATCGGTGGATGAAGTTAGACATATTCTTAGTGATCAAGGAGTTGAGCATAGTGGATGCCTTAACATAGAGGCATGTGGACGAGGTGGTGTGGCTGCATGGAGTTTCGAGATCTATTGTCTTAGATTAGGATACACATTTTAGGTTGTGACTCTGGAGGGGATTGTAACACACCTTTGGCACTCAGTTATGCCTCGTCATTTCTTTACACCCTCAGATGGGTGAAAAAATAAGGAGGACCATCTAGACATTGGAAGACATATTGAGGGCTTGTGTTCTGGACCTTAGTGGGTCCTGGGTGAAACATTTTTCCTTGGTAGAGTTCCCTTACAATAATAGCCATCACTCTTCCATTGGAATGGATACATTTGAAGATTTATATGGAAGACTGTGTCGTTCAACCTTATATTGGAAATAAGTTGGGGAGGCAGCTGTTCTTGGCCCAAACGTGGTGTAGAGTACAATAGAGAAGGTGATACTTGTCCATGAGAGGATGAAGGTAGCACAAGACCGACAGAAATCATATACCGATCGTAGGTGAAGGCCCTTGGAGTTCGAGGTTTGGGACCATGTATTCTTGAAGGTTTCCCATTGACATGGGGAATATAGATTTTTCAGAGGGAGTAAGCTTTCCCCTAAGTTTATCAGACCTTTTGAGATGTTGGGATGAGCTGGCGAGGTAGAATATCATCTGGTAGTTCCACTGCAATTAGGGAGGATCCATGAAGTCTTTCATGTCTTCCAGCTTCACCAGCATCTTTACGATGACTCCCATGTCATTGATTGGGAAGAGTTGGATATCAAGGTTGATGCAATGTTCATGGAGTGGTCAGTGGAGATCCAGGTTCTTCAGGATAAGGTGTTTCATGGGCAGACCATTCCCCTAGTTTGTTTTTTGTGGAGGCATGGTGTCCTAGAGGAGAGTACTTGGGAGTGAGAGGGGCAGATGTGTGCCCAGTACTCAGAGATGTTTTGAGTTTTGATTGTGTTCCTTGTTTTGATGTAATACTTGACATTTTTTTCTATGAGATGAGTTATATACTTATTCTCTAATGTGATAAGAGTCCCAAAACATAAGAAGGGGAGTACCTGATCCATAATCGAGACACATTAATACAGATGCGATTAAACCCATGTAGGCGAGTTAGTGCTACCCAAAGTGGATAATATCTTATTATGGAGGAAGTAATTACCTAATCCATGTGTCTGTAAATTTTTAATTTTGGTGTTGTGTGGTTGTTTGGGGCAGTAGATGTCATGGAGGTGTTCTTGGTTGTCGAGGTTTTCACTCCAGCTTTGAAAACACGCAAGGTGGTTTATCTTTAAGAGGTATCTTATGAGGTGGTTGTTCGGACCCCTCCTACGTCAGGGTTTAGTTTTGAATTATTGGTGACAAGAATAGTTTAATAGGTATATGATGTAATGAACCAGACCCCTTCAGGCCATTCCTTTGTGAAAATATAGTGTTTGGGGGCATTCTTGGAGGTAACAGTGGCTCACTGAACGGTGACTCTGAACGGTGACACCGAAAATTGGCTCATGAAGTGGTGTCTCACAAAATGATGAGTCACTAATGATAGTTTGAAAAATTTTGAGTTTTCCTTGGATTTTTTCCTTGGAGTTTTCCTACTACTTTCACACCCCCTATTTTGGCACAAGGAGAAGTTTTGGTTTCCTACCATTCTAGGTAGGGATTTCCTTCACCCCTTTTTAATTGGGTATCATGTAGGGTAGGTGTACTATTGTATCCTTATCAGTACCGATGAAACCGTTTTAAAGAAGATAATAAGATGGGATAAACTTAGGGGGGTGGGAGTGAGTTGATGATGATTGCTTTGTTTTGTATGTAATCCTTGATCTATGTCATGAATCTTGTGGTTTGTGTTCTTTTGAAAATCATGGCCATTATTGGTATTTTCTTGTGCACCCATTATGCTTTATACTTATTACTATGTTAAAATGACTGTAAACATAAAATTTGATTAACCACATACATATGGTTAAATAAAATGGTTTCCTGAGGATTAAACTTGTGTTGTGATCACCCAAGAATTATAAAAGTAGAATTAAATAACAGTGTGGAACAAATATAAATATGCTCTTCTTAATTTGATGTGTCTATGTGTTGTGTTTGGTTTTGTTGGGTTTTTTTCCTTGTGTGGGTTGTATGATGCTGAGTATGGTTGTGGGTACATGGGTGGACATAGGGGTTGGATACGTGAGTGGGGTATGGTATGTTTGTGTAGTGGGGCTATGGTTTTGGTGGTGGTTGTTGTGAGATTTGTGTATGAGGTGGTATAGGATGTGTGATGGAATCTCAGGTTGAGAGACTAATTGATTATGGAATGGATGGATGTGTTGTGCAATGGAACTTCTTCTGGGTAGTGGTTGGGAAACAGGGCTGCAGGTTTGGGTTGTGTCATGATTTTGTGTTTATGGGTGTGCTGAGTGTGGTGTTGTTGTATAGTGGGGCTACTGGGTTTGGTTGTGAGAGGGTGAATTAGGAAGGATAACTTTGAAGAATGATGTTGGTAGCATCGAGATACGAAAGGGTGTTTAATGGGGAGGAAAAAATAAGTGGGTTGTTTGCTGCTTGTTTTGTTACAGAAAGTGTTCAGTGGTCTTTAGAATTATGAGAATAGTTGTAGATGTTGTGCTTGTTAGTTTCCCAGGTAAGGATGAGACAAACAAATGAATAAATTGATAAATGAAGAATTAAAATTAACTAAATTAATTGGATAAGGGTATAATTATACTTATGGAAGTGACCATCATTCGTGGTTATACATGCATATAGGGGTAGTAGTAAAGGTGGTTTGAGTGGTCTGGTTACTTGTTTGGAAACCTATAGGTTGGGATGAGTGTTTGTTTACCTATAGGTATAAACGTGTAGTTTCTTTTGTTTTCTATATGCACCCCACCCGTGTTGAGAACCATGTACCGAACACCCCTATTTCTATGAGAGAGGGTCTCTTTCCCAACATCCCAGTAAGAGGATGGATGGTGGGTTATTGGATCTTCTCTACTCCCTATTCTAGTCATTTAATACCCAAAAATATTCAAGAAGGATGTAATGGCTTGAGGTTTGTTACCATATCTATGGTACAAGTTGTGTGAGAGGTGGTTAGTTTCCTAGGTGTATTCAGGATGAGGGCAAGGTGTTTTCAGACAGGGTGTGGTATGTGTAAAGCCCATGTGTCTACAGGTAGGATGTGTTTGGTTTATGTCCCAGGTGTGTGCGGGAGGGTTATGACTGTGGCGCTTATGAAAGAGTGTGGTAGTGTCAGGATGTAAATCATTGTGGATGAGTAGTTAACCAGTGGGTTGTAGTGCGAGGTACCCAAATATCAATGTGCTTGTACTTTACTTTACTGGACTTTCATTATTTGGTGAGCGTTCCTTAGTGAGGTTGGGGTGGATAATATACATTTTTTTTATTATGAGTTTATGTTGTTTTCTCATAGGGGAATTAGTATGCTTCTCCCACTTGTGTATGGGTGACTTGGGTTTTCCCTATTGAGTATACATGTATGGTCACTCTACATGTATAAAAATATTTTCAAATTTATAGTGATATTATGTGGATTGTGCTGGCCCTTATGAGTTCAGATATTGGGGAAGGTTTCTGTGTCACTTCCTAGTTTTATTTTGGTACTTACATTGGAGTTTTCTTTGCATTTCAGCTGTTTTACTTTAATCATGCATGTGGGATGAACTTTGGTTTATTTATATATATCTGTCTTAGATTTTTTTGAGGTTGATATATCTTATCTCCTGATATTGGTTACTATAAAAAGGGTAATGCCTCCTATTTTGTGAGATTTCACGTTGGTGTCTACCCTGGGGCCTATTGAAGTTGGGACTTAGGGGTCATTATCTCTCCCTCATCTTGAGGAAGGAATGCCTTGGAATATTTATATCCCTTACCTCATCTTGAAGAAGGAGGGTCGTGACATGTACACCATCAAACATAAAATTTCATTTCAGAAACTTTAGATGTTACATTATCCACCCTTTAATAAATTTGACCCTGTCAATTTGAACTCAGGATAAAAAACTAGGGGCTTGAATTTTCAAAATACCGTTGTTGAAATCTAACATTGGAAAAAGGATAAATGAAACTTCCACTTTAAAATTAATAAAGAGAATTAATAAGGTCACATAATATAACACATAACATGGTTCCATATAGGAAAAATAGACATGGAATAAAAAATAAAAAATATCAAGTTCGGATGGAGACTGATAAAGAACATGTCATGAGAAAATTAACAATAAAAAAACCATAAATCTGTGATGGTTTAAAAGGTCATTCATTTCTTAGTAAGAAAATTTAAGTGATAACATTTTTGTTTTAAGATAATTTTCATATATTTGAGAAATTCATTTACTTAATAGACAAATAATATAATGAAATATACTTAATTGAAAAGTTTATTTTCATCATTTAATAAATTTTCACTAGAAACTCATCTTTTTCTCCAAATGATGAGTATTTACAATTAATTTTTCTTACCTAAAGCACTAGAATCAACTTTAAGAGAATAAAATAATTCCTAAACATTTAACTATATATTCCTCCTACATTTTTAAATTAACCAAAACCAAAATGTTTAGGAAGAGATAATATAATCCCCCCAAAATAATAAACCTTTAAAATAAGAAACACTACATTTAATCGCCAAAATTTTAGAGTAATACCTAAAGTTCAATATAGATAATTCAACTATCCTTAAAATTACTCAAAAATAGTCTAGACTAAGATTGAAACCCAAAAAATATTTTATCACATAATCATCCAATAGAAATTTTAATAATTATCTACAAATAACATCAATTAATCTTGATGTCTCATACCAAAAAGAAATTTCCCAAGTAATCTTCAAGATATGATAACCATTTCAATAAACAACCTAAATCCCATTAAGTCCAAAATTAAAATTATAGATTATTATTTATTCCTTAGAAAAAATCCCATATTATTCTATTTACCTCAATCATATAGGATTCCCAAAATAGTGAACTTCTCCCAAAATAACATTAATTATTTAATAACCAAATCATTTTCCAATATGATAATTTTTTTTTTCAAAAAATCAACTTATTATTCATCTATATAATCGTTTAAATAAAAATAAAAAGACATACTAACTGGAACTTAACATAGGATACTTGTATGTGATGCATCATTATCGCCCTACAGTTGTGGGTTCAATTCCCACGACCTTTCCAGATGCGACAAGTTTTCACCCATCATACAATTTGTCCTTTTTATAAAACTATATAATTCCTATAACATTACCAAAATATGAAAAAGTCCTAAAAAATAACCATAACATGTTTTAACATCAAGGTTTATCCCATACCTTTCATTTTTCATCCCAAATGTAATAACTCATAATTACCTCAAAAATTATTTTCTCCAAAAATACCATTAATCACATCAAAATTCCATAACTTAAAGCCTCAAAAGGGAGACACTGAAATTATGATCAACCTAGAAATTATAAAACTAAGGCAGTATCCCTAACTCTTAAGATTACCTCACTTGAAGACATTTTAATCTCTAAAGTTGTATAATCCATCCTTTGATACCAACTGTAAGTACCCATCCTTAAAATTTACATATTCTATTGTTTTTGAACTAAAATTCAAAATTGAGGATCTTTTTTAGTTTAGATATTTAGAGAAATAGGAAAAAGTATTAAAAAGTAAACTCATACATTAAAAGTGGAAACTTATACTCAGTATCCATTTTCTTCACAAAGGAAACCCTTTTAAAATAAAACATGATTTCTTTTCATGACACATCATTAATACTTTCATCATGAAATCTTATTTTTTCCTTATAAAACATTAAGACCTATGAAAAACATTTTAAGACTTTGGATAAGCACAAAAAGATAAATAAGGGACATAAAAATAAATAAAACAATTAGTCTAATAAAAAAAATGAAAACCCTTAGAAAACACTTTATTTTCAAACATAACATTTTACCTATAAAGGTAAATATCATTACTTTAAAAAGACCATTTATTTTAACATTTGAAAAAAATGATTTCCACAAAAACCCATTAAAAAGCATATAAAATTCATGTAGGTACCTTGGGACATCATCACATAGAACCCTTATAGAACCCTTAAAAATTGAATAACCATACGTTCAACTTCCATCTCTAGAGTACTCAATGCATTGGAGTGATATCTAGGTGCACCCATGTTTTAAGCTATAACAGGCTCACCTGGTACTCTCTGGGAACACCCGTCATTTATAATGTCCAAGAACCACAACATATAATAAAAAATGTCATCATTAAAAAAACTAATTTAAAATCATATGGAAATCACTTTCAAAATTTGAATGAAAATAAAATTAGACATAAATTGTCTTTTATATACAAAATATTATAAATAATATGGAAATAGAAGAAAAGAATTTGAAATTAAATCATAAAACATCTTGAAAGATATTTTTAAATCAAAGTGTCCCATACAACCTTGAAATATTTGAATAGTGAAATTCATTAAAGAAAAATATTAAAAAAGAAATTAAATATCATGATAATAGAGAAAATACATGATATAACATGTTAAAGGGTCTGTATATACACCTTATAAAGTGAATAACATCAAGATATGTCTCAATGAAAAGATAATGAGATGAGGTCCCTTACCTTGAGTATGATTCCTCATGTATGTCCTTTACTTTCCTGAATAATAAACATATGTTAATTAATTATTTTTTTTGGAAAAAATTTCAAGTTTATTATTCCTTTTATATAAATTATTACCATGTTACAAAAATTATAAAATTATTTAAGCTCACGTTGGATGTTTTGACGATATTCGGTACATTGGTCTAAAATGACTTTGGTGTGATTTCAGTAGTCAAAGTGGTCATTAGTACATCATATCCATAAAAATATTCATGAAATAATAATCACTTTTATACATCAGTTATAATTTTAAATCCATCAATAACATATGTATATTAAAAATGAACTACATTACAATCATGGAGATGGTAAGTTGTACGTATGTATGAGTAATGCTTTCATTTTTAAACGATCATTATAGAAAGAATGAAAGTATTATTTATCTTTATATAATGATAATAATATCATTAATATAATATTGATAATTTAAATATACTTATATATATCATTCATGTGATGTGGAGATTAAAAATGAATCACATCGCTTCGTAGAGGTGATATTTCACACGTACGCATGAACGACGTTCTCATTTTTATGTGTATTGAATGGTAATAACATAAATGATATATTATTATTTAATAATGTTAAATATGTAATTAATATAATATATAAACATTAATTTTATCATTATAACATGTCTTGAGAGATGGTGATGGAAAAAAAATTATATCGTTCGCGAGGTGGTTGTCCGCCGTATGCACAGACAATTAATTTTTTCCCATTTTATGGAAGTAGAGATGGATTTGGTGATGATATTAGAATAAAAATATCTCATTATATAATTAAATGTAATTTATTAATTTATCATGGTTGAATAATATTTTAAGTAAGTGGAAGAAGTAGTAAAATATAAATACTTTAGTAAAAAAATACATATTCTTCGGACGATCTCTTTTTCTTGACACCTTAAGATCACTAAGGGCAGTGTTCTGACTAACATAAGAGCTCTAGAATGTGGGGAGGGAGTATAGGAAGGTATTTGGTTAGTTATTTTCTAAAAAAATAGGATTCTAAGTGTGAATAAAAGAAAAGAATGAGTGACCTTTTATAAGAGAGGAGATGGGGATTCTTGGAATTCTTTAAAATATTAAATTAATATAATTTGTTTTATATTCCAAATGGATCCAAAATGATTTATTTATAATATATGATGATTATGGGTAGAAATAAATTCATCCAATAAAAACTAGATAAGTTTTTACTTGTTTTTATCCTTATCTTTTAGCTTTAACCCTTATTTAACATTTTTAATTTTTACCATGATATAATATAATTTACACATAAACGGTTAATATAATTACTATAAAAAGACAAAATACCAATAAATAAGTCATTGATGAAATTTTAGATTTATATAAATAATGATTTTATCATTTTATATTTTTGTGGTTTTTATATCATTTAATGAAATATCATTTAATTTAAAATATCATTAATGTCAATTTTGACACTATTCAATACTTGACTTTTTAAAAATATCATAAAAACATGATATATTCAAACTAACTATTTTAACTCATAAATAACATGTCATATTAAACTATAAAATTTGTGTATGACATTAATTATATAAAATTATATTTATTTTAATATTTTTTATATCATTTATTTGATGTTTCTTTTAATTAAACAATTACTACATCATCATTGTGAAAGCCTTTAATTTAATTATTTCTTACTTAAACTTTAAAAATAAATTGTTATGATGAATATAAAAAATTTATATTTAAAAATAATCTTTATAGTATAACATATCCCATATATAATCCCTTATTAAAAATATTTTAAACAAGAGTATGACAAAATTGACTTTTCTTTGAATTAAATACTATAAGTGGATTAAAGTCATACAAGTGGATACAAGAGCTCATAAAATTGGACCAAGGATGGATTTGGATAAAAATAAATAATAAAATAAAATTATGAAAAGTGTTAGGGTAATTTTATAATATTTATAATATTATTTTTACCCTTAATTACCCTATTTATCCTTAATCGTGGCAATAAAAAACATTACTAAAGTTATTGTTCACAATGTTAAAAATATAAGGGACCTATTTACTAAATTTGGACCATGTGATTCCAAATATGGAATCCATTTTTGAAAATTAAAAACACATAATTGGATAAAATTAATTTAAAATTAATCTCATTGATTGATCGAGAAAACATATTTCTAAAGTAAAAATGGTCAAAAGATTGAAATGTTTTTATATCTAAAATAAATATAAAATTAATTATAATGACCTAAATTGGATTAAATTATTAAAAATTTATCTAATTATACTTTAAAAATATTCAAATATATAATTTAACATTATAATATTTTTTGATGAAAAAACATTTTTTAATTAAAATAGAGTATTTTTTTACTATTCATCAAAACATGAAACTTATCAGAAAATTACCAAAAATTAAACCAAAGTAAATTTTGATATTTATATTTAAAATAATATGTTTTATTTTTCAAGTATAATTTACAAAATTTTTAAAATTAGATTTAAAATTAGTGTGCCTTCAAAAGGTGGCAAAACTACCTTTTTTGAAAAATACTTCTCTAATGCCTAAAATTGGATTTGTTCTTATGTCAATTATATAAAACACATAAAATGAATTTTAAACATTATATTGAATATTATATATATATATATATTTCATTAATATAATCCAACATGAGTAATTTTTTTATTTACTGGTATAAAATACATTTGTGCACATTTAAATAGTTTTCAGGAAAATATTTCCTTTTAAAAAGTTTTATTTTCATTTATAATTAATTGGTCACCAAGTAATTAATTATATATAAATGTGTAAACCATATTTTAATATTTTTTAATCCTGTTCACACACACCATTCTAACAGCCATGTGATAACTACTATATTAAATAATAATATTTATTTGTTCATTTAAGATTGATGTGGTGTATCATATATGCTATAGAACATAGTGTTTAATTTTAAAAACTCTCGATATTATAGATATTATCCTAAATAAAAAATTATTTTACTAATTTTGATATTTATTTTAGTGAAGAATATCACAAAGTATTTTCACATTTAATTTAGGTATTATTCTCTTAATAACCATCTCCTTTGATTTTCACAAAGTATAATATCATATGAAATGAAATATCTTATGAAGTAAAATACCATACAAAAAATTGACATATTAAATGCTGGAAAAGTATATTATGTGATCCAAGTATCTTACATGTTTCTATTGTCTTATGCGATTCAAGTATCTTACGTATTTGGGAAAATATCTTTCAAAGAGATAATAGTCTTATGAAATCACATCAGTATCTGAAAAAAATTCAAGTTCCTTATTATAACTCAAGTAAATTATGGAATCTCAACAATGACTTATGAAAACTATAATACTTATTCATTTTCACTCATTAAATTCTTTAATTAATTCAACTCAACTAAAATCATCTCAAGGATGTGTCTAACACCTCAAATAAACTCAAAACATCACCAAAAGGTTCCATTCACCTGAATACAACATCCTTTAACCTAAATATTATTTATATAGTTTCTTCATAATCCAATCCTTATTTTCAGTAATTTAATCACAACTTTCAATATATTATCCATAGCCAGATGTTTCATCTTCATTTCCAAACTGTAGTAGAAAGTGCTTATCTCAACATCAATACTTTTCATTTATTTCCTTTAGGATCATCTATCCATTAATTTGATATAATGATTGTTTATATGAATATATATATTAAATAAATATATATATAATCTATTTTATTCCAAAATAATTTGCTTCATTTCATTTTCCATTAATTAATGAAGGAAGAAACTCCATTTGCACATTTCTTTATGAGTAGCCCCTCATCGATTCCTTGTATTTCTTATGATATTCCAAATAATCCAATATCTATTTTTCATTGAATTTATTTATCATTATAATTTATCATAAAATAAAACATTCATCATAAATATCAACTTGGGATCTTCAATATTCCCCTTTTTTTATTTGTTATCAAAACTACTTTTCTTATAAAGTCAACATTATTTCTCCAAATTATTGATAATAAATGAAATAGTATTTCTAAGGAATGGGTCTCACTCATATCATCCTTTGTTTTATTAAGAAAATGGTGGTAAAATCTTACTTATAAATTTTTCATCATTTTTTAAACTCTATGTCAAGATGGTCTAACTCGGTGTAGAAAAAAAATTGATTAACATAGACCATAAAACTATCGATAACCTGTACAGCAAGTGATACAACTTTATATTTGTCATATTTAGGGTTCTAAAAAATATATTAATGAATAAATTTAAATCATGTTATCATATTAAATAAATACAATTAAAAAAATTTCAGTTCAAATCATAATACTCTCCCTTCAACATATCTTTCTCACCCCCTTTATAAATAAGTTTGATAAAATTACAAAAAAGATAGAAAGTGTAATGGCCATACCTTACATAAATTTTCTATAGATGTTGTCATGATTAATGGTTAATTCCAAATAAAATATATATGAAAACTTCCTCTATATTTTCTCCCCCTTAATGGATGTAAACATTATTAATCATGTAAGTGAATGTGATCCGCGATGGACACCTATACTTATTATATAGTCATTACAACACTCATCCTGCTCCTCCACTAGTTTATATCTTTAAATTTCATGCACATTAGCACAAATAAAATATAATATAATAGTTATGGGGGTCTTTAATCTTCAATGATAAAAGTAGGGTTGAGATTTTCTTCTCAACCATGATCCTCCATTCATTCCAACTTTATCTCTTTAAAATATCTTCATGCCTCCTTTTATGAATTTTTTATCACGAGTCTTCATAGGTTGTATGGTCAATTGGTGTGGGAAATCCTTCTTATAATGGGATATAAAAGAATATTTTTATTCAAATTATTTCTCCTTATTATTATTTATCTTTTGATTCATATCTGGTAGAATTATTGAAACACTTGAGATTAAATTATAATAATTAATCTTTTCTTTCTAAAGAAACAATAGTATAATACACATATATTTATTCAAGGATGTGATTAAATCATAAATTCACAAATTTATAAATTAAATTTTATAAAAATGATATCATTTTTGGAACCATAATATCAAAATTATCTCACAATGAATTTTTTTAATTTTGTTGGAAAGATTATTTTTTCATTGAATAGTGAAAAATATTGATTTTATAGAAAACTGTCTTTTCTATTCATGTATTTATGAAATACCATTTTATTTTGAAGTGATTTTAAAATTTAATTAGTCACTTTTTATTAAAAATAATATAATTAATTTCCTTGTAATCGAAATCATGCTTAATTTTTTTATAAAAACACATTTATACTTAAAAATGCATTTTATGGAATAACATTTTCATTGCGTTTTGTGAACTTATATTAAAAGTAATTTCTTCCACTTATAGGAGTTGAAAAATTTAAAATGTATTATATATTTTGAATCATCATAATTAATATTATTTAATAATTTCAAGTTTATTTGTTTCATAATGAATATTAACCACGGTAAATATTTATCACCTCGATTAAGGGTAAAATTGGGTTAAAAGGGTTAAAACTAAAGGGATAAGACTTAACTATTACATAAAAAAGTTAAATAAACCTATTTTTTATTTTATTTTAAACTTAAACTTATCATATTTAAATATATTTCATTTTGGATCCATTTTTCATGAGTATGTCAATAAATATATTTTAACATTTTAATTTTTTTTGAAGTGCATCCTCTCCCTCACTTATAAAAGACACCACCTATCCTCTCTTCATAACTCTTCAAGAACCTCTTAGTTCAGAAAATACATACCAAAATTATTTCTTATAATCACTCCCCATATTCTAAAGTTTATAGTTTAATCATAATTTTATCCTAATAAGGTTTTAGGTATATTCCTACAGATGTTTTCTGAAGAATAGGTATTGTTCTTAACCGTGTGTTTTTATTTTTTCCATCTCAAAAAACCTTAAAATATTATATATACATGATAATATAAAAAAATTACTATATTAAATATTCTTAAATATTATTATTTTGGTTAAAACCCCATTATTAATCTATTTTTCACCATACAAAAAATGAAAACATTGTTCGTGCGTACATACGGTCTATCGTCTCCACTGAGATGTGTAATTTTTTTTCATATCTAATTTAATTTGATGGTGATAAAGATTAAGATAATTAATATATATGATATTTATGATATAATTAAGTTTTTTAAATATAATATATCCTTTAATTTCTTTCTCGCAAACCCATTAAAAAATGATAACACCGCTTGTGCATACGTGTGGACAATCACCTCCTTAAAGTGATGCGATCCATTTTTCATGTAAAACTTTCAAGAATGATTATAAATATGTATATGATGAATATAAATATAATTATTAACATTATATATATGGTGGAACCAAAATCAGTATGTAAGGATCAAAACTACTAAATTGAAACTTACATAAAAAACAAAATAGTTAACACTCATAAATGATGATTTTAACAAGGAATTATTAATAAATAGATATTAAAATGTCATAAGTGGATTATATATGATATTATAAGTATGTATATGGGTTTTTAGATAATTTTAACAAATTTTTATTTATTATACAGGAGGTTAAAATCTATTACAAAACAAGTCGGGGCTATGGTTGGAGTTTATTTCACAATCTCATCCTTATTTAGGATTGTTTATATTTAAGTTTCCATTAGAAGAATTATATTATATTTCTATATTAAACACAATATATTTTATTATATTCTATATATTTATGGTATTTTCAATAATTATTTCCATTTTTTACAATCTTTTCACTAAAAAAGACCAAAGAAATGTTTTAAAATAAAACTGACTTTGTTTTTCAATTAAATTGAGAATATTTTTCTACCATGTAAATATTTTCTTAAAAATGTTCCCAATAATGATATAACTATTTTAAAATTATTTATTAAATTAATTTTTACCCATGTTTTAATTTATATAATTTTTTTATAGGAATATTCTTTTCATTTTTCAAATGAGGTACTTTTTATTGAAGGTGTGAACATAATCTTTATTTTAAAACTTACAATATAAATGGATTTTCCCACCAAACATAATATTATTTTATTTGAAGATTTATTTTCATGTTTAAATGGTTCTTTTCAAATAATTTTTTTCCATAATGTTTTTTTTAGAATTTAAACAATTGATTTCAAAATAAAAATGGTATTTTCCTCAAGAAATGTCACGTTGATCTTTTTAAAGTATTTTCAGCTAGGTAAACATAATCTGATTAATATTATACTTTACTAGGGATATAATATAATTTCACCATCCAAATTATTTATTCATATTACTTATGTTGATGTTGTTATATTTATTTATTAGAGAAAATATTAACATTTCATATGATAGTTTTTCAATATGAATGTTTATATTGATTTTGTATTGAATTGTTATTCACACCTTTCATATGATAAATGCATTAAAATTAATAAGTGATGAGTGGATCCCATTATGGCCCATATATTCATCAATAGGTATTATGAGACAAACTAGTTTGGGTATTTTGAATACACCTTACCTATTTATGTATGATGTCTTGGAACAAGACCTTGATGGTAAGATTATGATGTTCGATATTATGCATTCTATCATTATGAAACTAGTTATTTTTATCCATGTGATTATTTATGTTTCTATGTTATCCGTGAATTTAGTCTTTTTTTTATGATATTATTTATATGGTATATTATATTATTATTTATCTATTCAATATTATTCATGATCAATTTATTTCATGATAGATTTTATTTTATGTTTTCCCTTACTGAGCATATGAGGTCTCCATTTAGTATTTTTTCATTTCTTCCAGATATAAGAAGGGATCTATGGATGATTTTAGGTATTTACTAGAGGAAATAATAAGTTATCAATTGATTTTTTATGTTATATTTCGTGGTTTGAGATGAAATGTGAGAATTATGTTTGTATCTAGTTTCCAAAGAACACTAAACTATTTAATCCTTTGGGTTGTTATCCCTTGTATTTTTTTCCAATATAGTGAAATAACCTCTAGCTCTAGGTTACTAGAATTAGAGTGTTATAGTTGGTATTAGAGGAAGTTTATTATAAACCTTGGGAACAAAATTTAGGAAATCATAGATTAGATAATATAACCCCATGATAGACTTTGATGAAAATATAAGTATAGAATAATTTCGTAAAGTTTTGGTAAAATAGTGGTTGTGTGGTTTTCTTAGAAGACACATCCTTATCTGGATACTAAAAAGTGGACATTATTGTGGCAAAAATACACCTTGGTATAACAACTCTGAAAGGGGTGGATTGATTGTTAACTTGATCATCACTGGTGCATGATGAGTGAGCCTAAGATGGAACACCTGAATAGAAACTTATAGGGGATATACTTTTGTTGATTTAAATTTTCTTTAAAAACCATTATATAAGATTTCAAAATATTAGTTTTGATTTGAATATATTCCCAAATATTCTAAGCTTATGATTTTGAGATTATATACACATAAAATTTCAATTTATGTTAAGTGTTACACCAAATTTAGAATCATATACTATAGCATCCCGCCTTTTTATAACATAAACTTTCATTACATTACACAAAACTGAGGATCTTTAAGGTTTAGTGTCTTGGAAACCAGGAACTTAAAACATGAAAACATAAAACATTCTTCTTAAACACTTGAAAGGCTTCTCCTCATGTTCATCCTAGGTTCATTACTACATCTCATAACCTGGATACATACATCAAAAGAAAGGGTGAGCAGAAGGCCCAGTAAGGGAAACAAGAGAAACATTTTACATGTGAACTTGAGATACTTCAATAAGGTCATGAAAAGAACTTTATGGCATGAAAATGAAACCATGAGGCATATCATAATAAAAACACCATTTTTCATAACTTGAAGATGTGGCTACATCATTTAACATAGACAATCATGAACATATCACCAAGGTCCATCCCCAAGGTGTCATTTGAAAATTACCAAGGTTAATCACCAAGGTATCGTGAAAATTGTAATCTCTAGTGGTTACATCATTACCCAATGCATTGGAGCGCTATCAGGGCGCACCCTTAAATTTTCCTTTATTATCATGTGATCCACATATATCATCATCAAACATTTCATAAATAAACCATATAACATAAAATAAATGGGTTTCATTTCATAATCACAACGTTTTAAAAACTGCTTTAAAGACATGATCTTTACGTCAGTTTAAAACCCACAGAAAAGGAAGGTGGGTCTCATGTATGTAAATCCCAGAATTTAAAATAGAACATTTTGGTATATATGTGAATACCCCTTTATAAGAAAGATCTTTGAGTATTCACTTAATAATATAAAATAACTTTTATAAAAATAGAGAGACATTTTGAGACGTAAATTCTGCAGCATAACGGCTATGTTACGAGGTTTTAGAAGACATTAAAAAGAGAGGGAAAATGGGTCAAACATTCATAAATGACCCATAAAACAGTAGATGGACAGAATAAGAAGGATACATGATCATGGTAATGAAATTTCAAGGACATACCATTTGAAATGAAAAAACATGGAAGGAAGACAAAAATTAGATTTCTCTTATGAAAGTTCGGCAGCCTAACGTCGTTACTTAAACTTCAAAAAAAATGATTTGAAAAGATCAAATAGGGTATCTCATCATGTGAACATAAGAGTTCAGTATGATAGATATAGAGATAATTCCACAACATAATTAAAAAGGTACTTTAAAGACTTGACATTAAAGTAGAACTTTGAAAAGAATTAGAAGGGTGAAAGAATCCCCTAAAAGATTCGGCAGCCTAACGGCGCCACTTAAAACTTCAAAATACTGAATTGAAGAGATCAAATGGGGTCTCTCATCATACAAACATAAGAGTCCAGTATTATAGATATAGATATCATACCCCAACATAACAAAAATTAACTTGAAATAATTGACATGAAAGTAGAACTTCAAAACGAGAAGGGTGAAGAACCACTTAAAAATTCGGCAGCCTAACGGCGCCACTTAAAACTTCAAAATACTGAATTGAAGCGATCAAATGGGGTCTCTCATCATATGATCATAAAATATCAGTATGATAAATTTAGGGATCATACCCCAACATAATAAAATGGAACTTGAAATACTTTACATGAAAATAGATCTTGAAAAATGAGAAGGGAGAAAGAATCCGTTACAAAAATTTCGGCAGCCTAACAGCGCCACTTAAAACTTCATAAAACGAAATAATGAGAGAAAGAGGGGATCTCTCATTATATGAAAATGAAAAGGGAAGTAAGAGGAGTATAAAAGAACATCCTCCAACATAAGAACATGGAGCATAAAAGGAATGACATAAAAGAGATTACTTGAAATGAAAGAGAGAGGTCGGATCCCTTACCTTAAAAAGTAACTCTTAAACCTCAAAGGTTGGGACCTTGAGGGCTTGGGGGCACCTTGAGAGGACTCCTTGGGAGGTATTGAGACCATAAATTTGTTGGGGAAGAGTGGGGAGTCGAATGGATGAGAGGAGGGTTTGGTATTTATAGGGAAAGTGAGGGGACAAGGCATTAATGGCAAAGGGACACCTCATTAGTGGTTTTGGAAAAACCATGGGCTTGCCCATGGTATTTGCCCATGGTATTGGCCACTTGGGACACCTAATACCTTATCTTACTATTCATAAGTCGAAAATATTGATTACAAACTTAATACATCATTTAAGGATGTCATTAAGCACCCGTAACTTAAAAACTGTATTTTCACTATTCATCAAAAATTCAACTTTCTCAGAATAATCCCAAAATTTCACCTTAACAAAATATCAACGCTCTGATTACAAATATGAACTCCATTTTATAAAAATAATTTTCTAAATATTTTTAATTAAATTTTTAATTAAAAACACTATTCATCGAAAATTCATTTTTTCAGAAAAATCCCCAAAAATTACCTTAACATAATATCGATGCTCTGAGTTCAAAAATGAAGTCCATTTTATAAAATTAATTTTCTAAGTATTTTTAATTAATTTTTTAATTAAAAATCACTATTCATCCAAAAAAACTAATACTTGAACAATAATTTATGAAACCATTATTTAACCATTTTATTGAATCAAATTACTTAATCAAGGTGCCTAGATTATATTAATACTTTCTTTAAGTGAGATTACTAATCCATTTGGACACATTACTAATCCTAATCATAAAATCACTATTCATAATTTACTATTCATCAAAAATCAAGTTGATCTTATTAGACTCTAAATTTCGTACTGAACATAATTGTAGAAGACCATTTTTTGAAAATCATTACACATTTTTAATTATTTAAGGTTTACATAAACATTTTTAAAATATCCTTTTTCTAAAATTCATCAAAAATATGCACACTATATTTATCCGGTCATTTGAAAATTCATAAACTTCATCAAAAGAAGAAATCCCAATTTTTATTTAAAACAAAGGATTACACAAGGCAGTTACGGTCTCCTTACATAGCCCCTTATCACACCAGCATAGGACCTAAGTGTGAGGTGTGCTAAGGTGAGAGAATCCGAGGGAGGCTCGGCCAGCATCGCACGAGTAGTAATTTCTATCATTTTGAACTTCTCACGAAGGCAATCCCGTTCTAGCTTCATACGATGAAGTTCAGCTTGGGTTTGGTCCAGCGCAAAGCCCAGTGGTGCTACCTCCTTCCCAAGTTCTATTAGATGGGCTTCGATCGGTCCAAGACTACTCGGTGAGGCCATCGAGTCTTCTTTCTATATTAACTAACCAAGATTACTTGTATTTAGAGACAATAATCAAAACGTTTAGTTTCCAGCGGTCATATTGACCAATGGTCAAATAACTGTCAAAACCCAACAGTCTCATTTTAATTATACTCATGTTATCAAATGAAACATTTTTGTTGAGTACAAAAATAAAATAAAAAAAAACACATAAAATTAGGAAACAAGATTTATTCAAAATTTTGGGGTCGTTACAATCTTCCCCCCTTAATAAATTGCGTCCTCGCAATTTTTAAAAGTGGGTTTTGAAATTTCATTGAAAGTCCCACATCGGAAAAGGAGTCAGTAAAACTATTAATTTAAAAGAAAGAAAGGGAAGTACAAAGGCCACCCGAGATAACCCACACTAGGATTCCATGTAGGAAAACATGGACATGGAAGAAAAACAAAGGGTCAAGTTCTGAGGGAGAGTGATAGAGAACATGATTAGGAGAAAGTTAAACATAAGAAAATCCCAAACTTACGATGTGTGTAAATGGTCTTTGATTACCTAGTAGGAAACGTAAACCGACAATGTTTTTGTTTTACGTTCCTTTTCATAATTTTGAGGAATTCATTTACTACATAAAACAAAAACATAAGAAAATATACCTACCTTCAAGTATAGTTTCATCCTTTAATAAGTATCTACCAAAACTAATCTTTTCTCCAAAAGATGAGAATTTAAAACTACTTGGTCTCATCAAAACACAAGAATCATCTTCTAGAGAATCACATAATCCACAAAATATTTAACTATCTATTTCTTCCATCTTTAAACATTATCCCAAAAACAGAAAGGGTAAGGTAAAACAACTCTTCAAAAGAAAGAATCCCATAGGAAGGGAAACTATTTTTAAATCTTCAAAGTTCCATGGTACTACCCAAATTTCATCATAGACCATCCTATAAATAATGGTCCTTAAAATTCCTCCAAATAAACCAAACTAAGATTGAAACCCAAATACAAGAGGGATTTGATAACATAGTCTTCCAAAACAACTTCATTGTTCATCTCCAAACAACATCAACCACACTTAACATCTTATAACAAAAGTAGCTAACCTAAACATATTTTACCCAAGAAAGGTTAATCATTTCCATAAGTAACCTAAATTACAATAAGTTCTCCTTAAATTCATCGATTCTTCAAAATATAAGTCAACCTTACTCCTCAATGAAAATACCATAGTAATCTATCTACCTTGATCAAATAGGGTCCCCAAAATAGTGAACGTCTTCCAAAATAATAATCATCATTTAATCCCCTAATCATATCTGTCGTATTAATACGACAATCATCACATTTCCTATCACATTGGTTTTTGGGACATGTTCTTCCATTTCCCACCATTAACTAAGAATAGAAAGAATAATTAGGGGCTTAAATACTTAGCTTAAAACATATAAGGATAACTTGTAGAAGAAAAGTGTACCCTAACTTGTGATCCCCTAGGTTTCAAGCTAGGTTATCCCTGATCATATATTCTTATGTGAATCTTTATTTTATTTTATCTTTGTTCCTTTAGTAATGGTTCATACTAAGCTTATGAATTTACCAAAGCATATCCCATGGGAGTGTCGTAACCAAGAGTGCAGCAAGGCCCGTTGTCGTGTACCAGTTCCCGTTCGAGTCTAGCTCAAAGCGGTGTTTTCGGGTTTTACCCCTATGTACATCTGTGCCAGAGCCACCTCTACCTGCTCGTATCCAGACAGGGATGTATTTTCTTGGAAACCCCTTACTCAATACTCACCAAAATACCAGGAAGATTTCCTATATTTAAACTTTTCTATAGGGTTCTTCCTAGAGTTTTCATATCCTAATTTCCACAAATAACTAAACCATCCTTTGATACCAACTATAGCATCCCGCCTTTTTATAACATAAACTTTCATTACATTACACAAAACTGAGGATCTTTAAGGTTTAGTGTCTTGGAAACCAGGAACCTAAAACATGAAAACATAAAACATTCTTCTTAAACACTTGAAAGGCTTCTCCTCATGTTCATCCTAGGTTCATTACTGCATCTCATAACCTGGAGACATACATCAAAAGAAAGGGTGAGCAGAAGGCTCAGTAAGGGAAACAAGAGAAACATTTTACATGTGAACTTGAGATACTTCAATAAGGTCATGAAAAGAACTTTATGGCATGAAAATGAAACCATGAGGCATATCATAATAAAAATAACATTTTTCATAACTTGAAGATGTGGCTACATCATTTAACATAGACAATCATGAACATATCACCAAGGTCCATCCCCAAGGTGTCATTTGAAAATTACCAAGGTTATTCACCAAGGTATCGTGAAAATTGTAATCTCTAGTGGTTACATCATTACCCAATGCATTGGAGCGCTATCAAGGCGCACCCTTAATTTTGCCTTTATTATCATGTGAGCCACATATATCATCATCAAACATTTCATAAATAACCCATATAGCATAAAATAAATGGGTTTCATTTCATAATCACAACGTTTTAAAAACTGCTTTAAAGACATGATCTTTACGTCACTTTAAAAACCACAGAAAAGGAAGGTGGGTCTCATGTATGTAAATCCCAGAATTTAAAATAGAACATTTTGGTATATATGTGAATACCCCTTTAGAAGAAAGATCTTTTAGTATTCACTTAATAATATAAAATAACTTTTAGAAAAATAGAGAGACATTTTGAGACGTAAATTCTACAGCATAACGGCTATGTTACGAGGTTTTAGAAGACATTAAAAAGAGAGGGAAAATGGGTCAAACATTCATAAATGACCCATAAAACAGTAGATGGACAGAATAAGAAGGATACATGATCATGGTAATTAAATTTCAAGGACATACCATTTGAAATGAAAAAACATGGAAGGAAGACAAAAATTAGATTTCTCTTATGAAAGTTCGGCAGCCTAACGACGTTACTTAAACTTAAAAAAAATGATTTGAAAAGATCAAATAGGGTCTCTCATCATGTGAACATAAGAGTACAGTATGATAGATATAGAGATAATTCCCCAACATAATTTAAAAGGGACTTGAAAGACTTGACATGAAAGTAGAACCTTGAAAAGAATTAGAAGGGTGAAAGAATCCCCTAAAAGATTCGCAGCCTAACAGCGCCACTTAAAACTTCAAAATATTGAATTGAAGAGATCAAATGGGGTCTCTCATCATATGAACATAAGAGTCCAGTATGATAGATATAGAGATCATACCCCAACATAACAAAAATGAACTTGAAAAAATAGACATGAAAGTAGAACTTCAAAACGAGAAGGGTGAAGAACCACTTAAAAATTCGGCAGCCTAACGGCGCCACTTAAATCTTTAAAATACTAAATTGAAGAGATCAAATGGGGTCTCTCATCATATGATCATAAAAGATCAGTATGATAAATTTAGATATCATACCCCAACATAATAAAAAGGTACTTGAAATACTTTACATGAAAATAGATCTTGAAAAATGAGAAGGGAGAAAGAATCCGTTACAAAAAATTCGGCAGCCTAACGACGCCACATAAAACTTCATAAAACGAAATAATGAGAGCAAGAGGGGATATCTCATTATATGAACATGAAAAGGGAAGTAAGAGGAGTATAAAAGAACATCCTCCAACATAAGAACATGGAGCATAAAAGGAATGACATAAAAGAGATTACTTGAAATGAAAGAGAGAGGTCAGATCCCTTACCTTAAAAAGTAACTCTTAAACCTCAAAGGTTGGGACCTTGAGGGCTTGGGGGCACCTTGAGAGGACTCATTGGGAGGTATTGAGACCATAACTTCGTTGGGGAAGAGTGGGGAGTCGAATGGATGAGAGGAGGGCTTGGTATTTATAGGGAAAGTGAGGGGACAAGGCATTAATGGCAAAGGGACACCTCATTAGTGGTTTTGGCAAAACCATGGGCTTTCCCATGGTATTTGCCCATGGTATTGGCCACTTGGGACACCTCATACCTTATATTACTATTCATAAGTCGAACATATTGATTACAAACTTAATACATCATTTAATGATGTCATTAAGCACCCGTAACTTAAAAACTGTATTTTCACTATTCATCGAAAATTCAACTTTCTCAGAATAATCCCAAAATTTCACCTTAACAAAATATCAACGCTCTGATTACAAATATGAACTCCATTTTATCAAAATAATTTTCTAAATATTTTTAATTAAATTTTTAATTAAAAACACTATTCATCGAAAATTCATTTTTTTCAGAAAAATCCCCAAAAATTACCTTAACATAATATCGATGCTCTGAGTTCAAAAATGAAGTCCATTTTATAAAATTAATTTTCTAAATATTTTTAATTAATTTTTTAATTAAAAAGCACTATTCATCTGAAAAAACTAATACTTGAATAATTATTTATGAAACCATTATGTAACACCCCGAGCTTCCACGATACGCCTCTCTTTCAATAATGCAATAGCTTGCATTGTACGCAACTTCGAGTTCTAAAACACCGCGACTAATCAAAGTAGCCGTTATGAATAGTAATAACCACTTTTTAATATTATAGAAATTTTATATTTCAAAATGGACTTCATTTTTGTATTCGTAATATCAAAATTAGCCTATGTTGAATTTTTGGTATTTTTCTGAGAACTTCTAATTTTTTATGAATTGTGAAAAATACTTAAAAACAACTTTTTTAATCAAAATAATTTATAGTGATAAATTATACTATTTAGTGGTTTTAAAGTATAATTAGAATATATTTTTACTATTTTATCCAATGGTGGTCATTAGAATTAATTTAACATTAAAATTGGACATAAACAATTGTCAATCTTTTGATATAAATTGTTTCTTAAAAACACGCTATTTGTTGTGACAACGGGAATTAATTATAAAATTAATTAATGCAACATATATTATTGGAATTTTGTAAAATAGACATCATTTTTGAATTCGGAATATCAATTATAGCTTAGGGTGAAATTTTGGCATTGTTCTGAAAAACTTCAATTTTTGATGAATAGTGAAACCACTAAGTGGTAGTTAAATAACTGATTTTTCGTTTAAATGAAATATTACCACTTCTGTGATTTGATTTTCAAAAATCCGACATACATGGTTGTCATTAAGAAGTAAAATGTGGTTCAATGAGATTAAAATAATTTTTTGGTGAATAGTAACTTTTAAGTTCTTAATCGCGATTAGAGGTAATTAGTGTAGTTTAAGGTACAAATAATGTTATAATAATATGAGATGAGCATGACACTTGTCCTACTCCTATTGGATGAGTCATGGCCGACCAATACAACCCATGGGTCAACTTGGGGACCCTATGGAGCCACTTTAGTTGGAAAATGACATTAATATATATTTATTTAATGTTAAAATTAAATTGACACAAACATGAGTTGTTTTACTAAAACAGTTTTTAAGTGGGGTTACACAAGTCCAAATTTTGATTATAAATATCCATTAGAAAGCTAAAAATATTTCCTACATCATAATATTTTTTTTATAATTTTTAGACATTAAATAAATTAAATTATTTATGACATCATGATGATGCAGCGATGACCTCATTATTTAACGATTTAAATAAAATGGGAAGATAATGCAAAATCCAATGCTTAAACTTGTCCAAAGATAATTGGATGGGGATATTTATAACCCTTATCACCTTAGCCTCGAATTATATAAGTGTGGGACCTTTATAATCCGAAAATCATTGTGTAATAATGTAACATTTCAATCTTTCCAAAAGAGCCCCTCCTCTCCACTTATAAAAGGCCCCCACATCTCCCACCTTATTCACACCTTCAAACCATTTGGCTTGGCCAACCTCTGCCCAAATACTCTCCCAACACCCCTCTCTTACTCCTAGAAGCCTCACTTTGGGCAGAACTCTTCCCAAGGAATCCTTTGGCTCAAATCAAAAAGAGTTACCCGATTTTGAGGTAATGTCTTCTCTAATGTTGTTTTGGTTTATTTTTCTTCTCCAACCCCCTAAACTCTTTTTATTCATTTATTTTGTAACAACACCAGTATAATCAATATACTAGAATGTTTTTATAAGAAGGATTAGAGCTACACTTACACACACCTACATCTAATGGTTAATGAACATACAGTTTCTGTGGATGGTGAATTTCTGCCTCACGAAATGATGATTGTTCAACACTCATATAACACCTTCAAAGGTGGCCATTAAGATGTCACTATTTTTATATATGATATATAATATTTTTATGTTTTACTTATGCTTATGTATTTCTCATTTATGGCATACTTTATGATTTCCATTATGGGTAAAACGCGATAATTTCATTTTAGGAAGTGCGGACTACCACCCCCTCAAAGTGATGTGAATCGTTAATGCCATATGTGGTATGTATAAAGGATGGAGTAAATGATATTATATATGATATTATACTGGAACTATATTATACCTTTATATAATTATGATTTCATTCCATTAAATATGAAATAGAAATGAAAGTAGCGTTCATGCGTACGTACGGCTTACCGTCTCCATGAATGGTGCATTTCATTTCTTACCTCTAAATGTTACGTAATATTATAAATGAATGTATATACTGGATATATATGACATATATGACATCTAAATCATGAATATAATTTTGGATATAATGGATATTCTACCACATAAACAACTTGTAATTATAAGAAGTTTATTGTTGACTCAAGTACCAAAGATCGACAAAACGACCGTTATTAACTTAAATAATTACATAATGTTCATATCATTGTAATAAGTGATATAAAAAGGATAATTAAATTGAAAATGGTTCTTAATAAGGTAGATATTAACTCTAGTTTATTATTCATGAGGTTAAAGAACGGTTGAGTCAAGTCAGACACAAGGTAAGGGAACTTCTTAACCCAACTTCCATTCTTTGGGTTAATCTCCTACTTTCAAATTATGTCATGATGTTATTATGTCCTATTTTGTATTTTTACTTTATTTATGTGTACCTATAGTGAATACACATAATAGATCTATTTTATTTTAAAAATTATCTTTTTAAGGACTTCGTCTCAATCTCCTTTCATTAAGGTATATTTGGTTTTATACACAACTTTCTTTTATACGGTGTATAAACCCCTTTGACTTTTACGTTTATTCAAGAGGAATCTTTTTTATACGAAGCGTTTTGCTAAACGACAAGAGGGAATGTTTTTCTTTCCGTACTTATGCGGCGACAACGACTTCTCCGCCGCCGTGACCATTATTTGAGTTTCGGCTTCCTCTACAAGCCATCATTTTTTTAATGAAAAATAAATACAAAGTTTTAACTTTATTTTATTTTGGTATTGAAAATGGTTTTGAAAGCGTTTTTATTATATCAATGTGTTGTATTGATATCTTGTGATTGAAATGTGGAAATGTTATGTTTCCTTTATGCATGTTTTATGTGATATGATTATGTTATGGTTTATGATATGTTTAAACCTATTCATATGAGGAATGTATTGGACTTAATAAGTGACGGGTGGAGCCCTCTATAGCTCCTCGATGCATCGGTAGGTCTCATGAGACAACTAGACGTGGAATTGGCCGAGGCCCTTTCCCAATTTGATTTATGGTTTTGGCCGAGGCCTTAATCATTTTAGACGTCTTGGCCGAGGCCTTGACAAAATGTTTCAGAATGTCCGGCATTATACATTCCCTCATTATGAAAGTGGTTATTGTTATTTCATGTGATTATTCGTATAGTAGAATATCCATGTGAGTAAGTAATGGAATTATTTTATTTTACTTTTACCATATTATGCTGAAGTTCAAGTTCAATAAGGCTTTTGTTTTAGTTATACATTGCCTTAAATGCTTATGTTTTCTTATAAAAGCTTCCGCAATATTGTTATCCTTATTGAGCATCTGAGCTCACCCATTTCAATGTTTTAATATTTTCCAGGATGTGAAGAAGTATTTTATGAATGACCTGTAGGGATTGTGAGAAGAGGATATGAGGGTGGACTATGGAGACTTTGTTATTGTAGTTTTTCACTTTATGATGTAATGTAACGTTTACGAATGTATCTAGTGTTTCCAAGGCTACTAAACTAATCGGTCTTTCGAGACTTGATCTTTTGTGATCATGCCAATGTTACGAAGTAATGCACTGACTCTGGGTAGCTGGGGTCGGGGCGTTACAGTTGGTATCAGAGGCAGTTTAGTACTAACCTTGGAAGCTAGATTTAGATAAACTCTGATTAGAGCACATAGCCTGAAGATAGACTTTGAGGATTATTATAGAAGAACTTCCTAGAATTTTGGTATTATAGAGATGTTATGAGTTTTCTGAGCAATACATCCCTGTCTGGATACGAGCAGGTAGAGGCGGCTCTGGCACAGATGTACCTAGGGGTAAAACCCGAAAACACCGCTTTGAGCTAGACTCGAACGGGAACTGGTGCACGACAACGGGCCTTGCTGCACTCTTGGTTACGACACTCCCGGGGGATATGCTTAGGATAACTCTCATTTTCTTTACAAATCATTATGAAGGGTTTATGAGTATATACTTCCTCAAAGAATTTTTTTTTATGATTATGGATTATATCCATAAATAGTTCAATTTATGTTAAGTGTTTTATAAGTATGGGATTATGTATTTTGATTCATAAACTGATCTAGTTTACGCAATTGTTTAGAAATGGCGCCTAGTGGAAGAAATGGAAACCATATCAATGCACGCACTCCATGTAGGGATTTCCCTCCTGCTCAAGATAATTATAGTGGGGCTGGTGATGCAACTGGTGCTGATCAGATAATCACCATACTGGGACAACTTACTCAGGTTATGAATAATAACCTTACCCGTATGGAGCACCCTGATCCACAGCGTGGAGGATCAATGTTAGATCGATTCATGAGGCAACAACCACCAACCTTCAATGGGAGTTCAAATCCTATAGTATCTGAGCAATGGATAAATTCCTTAGAGAAAATATTTCATGCCTTGGGGAGTAGTGAAAGGGAGAAGGTTGTCATGGCAGTTTACCGCCTCATTGGAGATGCCGATCAGTGGTGGTCGCTGATTCAAAACACAAAGGAAGATGATGACGTATCGAATATGGAATGGAGGGAGTTTAAAGAGATTTTCTAAGAAAAATACTTTCCTCGTGACCATCGAGCAGATATGGAAAGGAAATTTCTGAGTCTGAGGCAGAAGGAGGATGAGAATGTCGCAAAGTATGAGGCTAACTTTACAAGTTTAGCGAGGCATGCTTCTGATTATATATGTAACCCAAGAAGTAAGATTGATCGTTTCTTTGATGGGTTAAAACCATTTCTCCGTCGAGCTTTAGTATCACAATCCTTCTCATCATACGAAGATATTGTCTTGTGTGCTATCAAGACAGAAAAGGAATTCTCTAAGTCTTATGACAACAAAGTAAAGCAAGAGAAGAAGAGAACGGTGGAACAAGAGACAGATAAAGGGAAAAAGGGAAAGAAGGATTTTCCATTATGTGATAATTGTGGGAAGAATCACCCTGGTACGTGCCGAAAAGGAATGGGAGTTTGTTATAAATGTGGAGAAAAGGGTCACCAGGCTCGTGATTGCAAGGGAAAGAAAGTGGCTATCAAAGTTGAATGCTACAATTGTAGAGAAATGGGTCATTATGCAAATGAATGTCCTAAGCGTCAAGGAAACTTACCTCAGAAAAGGCCAAGGGATCAAGGCCAATCTTATGCTGTGACTACAATTGAAGCGGAATAATTATTGTATTTGTGTTTTTGGACTCAAGAACTAGATTATGGTTATAAGAATAATTTGATATATAAGGATTGTACTGCAGTACATGTTGTTTTCATTAAGGATTTAATATGATGAAGGTAATCATATTTTTAGTATGTGACAATAAGAGAAACTTTACTTTGTTTGGGGAATCTGAGGTTACAATTGATTTTGGAATTTAACGACCCTTTAGAGAAAGTCTGGACGGAGGTATATTGGATAACTATTAAGGTTGGAATGGATTAAGTTGAACCATGGATAGTATTGTTTAAGGTTAAAGCATTTCTGAAGATTATTTTTGGAATATTATAATACTATAGTTTTAGGAAAAATGACAACCTGCAGGGTGGGGCATAACCCGTCGCGTCGGACAAAGCTGCAGGAATCGAACCCACAATCATAGTACGACATGCCTTTATTTCCTACCACTAGCCTACAGGAAGTCCCTGGTTATTACAAAATAATTTTACTAATCTAAATGGTATGTGTTAACATTTGGAACCTTATACAATTAGGATAAGTAAAATATTTTTGAGTTCTATTATCTTTTTGAGTGAAAGATGAGTTGAAGGTTGAAACTCTAATTGTCAAGCATAAATATATATACCTATCTCTTATTCAATGAATAAATTAATTCTTAAACTTTAGCAAAGGGATATTAAAACAAAAAATGTGTTATCCTAATACCTTATGTCTTGTTGAACTGATGATATTTTAAATCAACATAGATTGAAGGCTTTGAGGCCCTCAATTTGACAGTTGATTGTGATTGATGACCCCAATCGCTCCCTACAAATATTTACGTTTTTCCTCCAATTATATGTCTCTAATTTCCACCAATGTTCTCCTAATCGAGATCATAATTGGGTGGTGACTTTTTCATTTCCCTTTCCCTCTTATTAAGGCTAAATTTTATTAATCTTATTTCCGATGTGGGTTTTCCTCAAAGGTATTTTCTATTTTCAACCTTTTATTTTCCAAGAAAAATTTCAAATTGCGAGGACGCAATTTATTGAAGGAGGGGAGAATGTAACACCCCGAGCTTCCACGATACACCTCTCTTTCAATAATGCAATAGCTTGCATTGTACGCAACTTCGAGTTCTAAAACACCGCGACTAATCAAAGTAGCCGTTATGAATAGTAATAACCACTTTTTAATATTATAGAAATTTTATATTTCAAAATGGACTTCATTTTTGTATTCGTAATATCGAAATTAGCCTATGTTGAATTTTTGGTATTTTTCTGAGAACTTCTAATTTTTTATGAATTGTGAAAAATACTTAAAAACAACTTTTTTAATCAAAATAATTTATAGTGATAAATTATACTATTTAGTGGTTTTAAAGTATAATTAGAATATATTTTTACTATTTTATCCAATGGTGGTCATTATAATTAATTTAATATTAAAATTGGACATAAACAATTGTCAATCTTTTGATATAAATTGTTTCTTAAAAACACGCTATTTGTTGTGACAGCGGGAATTAATTATAAAATTAATTATAAAATTAATTAATGCAACTTATATGATTGGAATTTTGTAAAATAGACATCATTTTTGAATTCGGAATATCAATTATATCTTAGGGTAGAAATTTTGGCATTGTTCTGAAAAACTTCAATTTTTGATGAATAGTGAAACCACTAAGTGGTAGTTAAATAACTGATTTTTCGTTTAAATGAAATATTACCACTTCTGTGATTTGATTTTCAAAAATCCGACATACATGGTTGTCATTAAGAAGTAAAATGTGGTTCAATGAGATTAAAATAATTTTTTGGTGAATAGTAACTTTTAAGTTCTTAATCGCGATTAGAGGTAATTAGTGTAGTTTAAGGTACAAATAATGTTATAATAATATGAGATGAGCATGACACTTGTCCTACTCCTATTGGATGAGTTATGGCCGACCAAGACAACCCATGGGTCAACTTGGGGACCCCATGGAGCCACTTTAGTTGGAAAATGACATTAATATATATTTATTTAATGTTAAAATTAAATTAACACAAACATGAGTTGTTTTACTAAAACAGTTTTTAAGTGGGGTTACACAAGTCCAAATTTTGATTATAAATATTCATTAGAAAGCTAAAAATATTTACTACATCATAATATTTGTTTTATAATTTTTAGACATTAAATAAATTAAATTATTTATGACATCATGATGATGCAGCGATGACCTCATTATTTAACGATTTAAATAAAATGGGAAGATAATGAAAAATCCAAGGCTTACACTTGTACAAAGACAATTGTATGGGGAGATTTCGAACCCTTATCACCTTAGCCTCGAATTATATAAGTGTGGGACCTTTAGAATCCGAAAATCATTGTGTAATAATGTAACATTTCAATCTTTCCAAAAGCGCCCCTCCTCTCCACTTATAAAAGGCCCGCACATCTCCAACCTTATTCACACATTCAAGCCATTTGGCTCGGCCAACCTCTGCCCAAATACTCTCCCAACATCCCTCTATTACTTCTAGAAGCCTCACTTTGGGCAGAACTCTTCCCAAGGAAGCCTTTGGATCAAATCAAAAAGAGTTACCCGATTTTGAGGTAATGTCTTCTCTAATGTTGTTTTGGTTTATTTTTCTTCTCCAACCCCCTAAACTCTTTTTATTAATTTCTTTTATAACAACACAAGTATCCTCAATATACTAGTATGTTGTTATAAGAAGTATTAGAGCTACACTTACACACACCTACATCTAATGGTTAATGAACATACAGTTTCTGTGGATGGCGAATTTCTGCCTCACGAAACGATGATTGTTCAACACTCATATAACACCTTCAAAGGTGGCCATTAAGATGTCACTATTTTTATATATGATATATAATATGTTTATGTTTTACTTATGCTTATGTATTTCTCATTTATGGCATACTTTATGATTTCCATTATGGGTAAAACGCGATAATTTAATTTTAGGAAGTGCGGACTACCGCCCCCTCAAAGTGATGTGAATCGTTAATGCCATATGTGGGATGTATAAAGGATGGAGTAAATGATATTATATATGATATTATACTGGAACTATATTATACCTTTATATAATTATGATTTAATTCCATTAAATATGAAATAGAAATGAAAGTAGCGTTCATGCGTACGTACGGCTTACCGTCTCCATGAACGGTGCATTTCATTTCTTACCTCTAAATGTTACGTAATATTATAAATGAATGTATATACTGGATATATATGACATATATGACATCTAAATCATGAATATAATTCTGGAGATAATGGATATTCTACCACATAAACAACTTGTAATTATAAGAAGTTTATTGTTGACTCAAGTACCAAAGATCGACAAAACGACCGTTATTAACTTAAATAATTACATAATGTTCATATCATTGTAATAAGTGATATAAAAAGGATAATGAAATTGAAAATGGTTCTTAATAAGGTAGATATTAACTCTAGTTTATTATTCATGAGGTTAAATAACGGCTGAGTCAAGTCAGACACAAGGTAAGGGAACTTCTTAACCCAACTTCCATTCTTTGGGTTAATCTCCTACTTTCAAATTATGTCATGATGTTATTATGTCCTATTTTGTATTTTTACTTTATTTATGTGTACCTATAGTGAATACACATAATAGATCTATTTTATTTTAAAAATGATCTTTTTAAGGACTTCGTCTCAATCTCCTTTCATTAAGGTATATTTGGTTTTATACACAACTTTCTTTTATATGGTGTATAAACCCCTTTGACTTTTACGTTTATTCAAGAGGAATCTTTTTTATACGAAGCGTTTTGCTAAACGACAAGAGGTAATGTTTTTCTTTCCGTACTTATGAGGCAACAACGACTTCTCCGCCGCCGTGACCATTATTTGAGTTTCGGCTTCCTCTACAAGCCATCATTTTTTTTAATGAAAAATAAATACAAAGTTTTAACTTTCTTTTATTTTGGTATTGAAAATGGTTTTGAAAGCGTTTTTATTATATCAATGTGTTGTATTGATATCTTGTGATTGAAATGTGGAAATGTTATGTTTCCTTTATGCATGTTTTATGTGATATGATTATGTTATGGTTTATGATATGTTTAAACCTATTCATATGAGGAATGTATTGGACTTAATAAGTGACGGGTGGAGCCCGCTATAGCTCCTCGATGCATCGGTAGGTCTCATGAGACAACTAGACGTGGAATTGGCCGAGGCCCTTTCCCAATTTGATTTATGGTTTTGGCCGAGGCCTTAATCATTTTAGACGTCTTGGCCGAGGCCTTGACAAAATGTTTCAGAATGTCCGGCATTATACATTCCCTCATTATGAAAGTGGTTATTGTTATTGCATGTGATTATTCGTATAGTAGAATATCCATGTGAGTAAGTAATGGATTTATTTTTTTTTACTTTTGCCATATTATGCTGAAGTTCAAGTTCAATAAGGCTTTTGTTTTAGTTATACATTGCCTTAAATGCTTATGTTTTCTTATAAAAGCTTCTGCAATATTGTTATCTTTACTGAGCATCTGAGCTCACCCCTTTCAATGTTTTAATATTTTCCAGGATGTGAAGAAGTATTTTATGAATGACCTGCAGGGATTGTGAGAAGAGGATATGATGGTGGACTATGGAGACTTTGTTATTGTAGTTTTTCACTTTTTGATGTAATGTAACGTTTACGAATGTATCTAGTGTTTCCAAGGCTACTAAACTAATCGGTCTTTCGAGACTTGATCTTTTGTGATCATGCCAATGTTACGAAGTAATGCACCGACTCTGGGTAGCTGGGGTCGGGGCGTTACACATTATTTAACCATTTTATTGAATCACATTACTTAATCAAGGTGCCTAGATTATATTAATACTTTCTTTAAGTGAGATTACTAATCCATTTGGACACATTACTAATCCTAATCATAAAATCACTATTCATAATTTACTATTCATCAAAAATCAAGTTGATCTTATTAGACTCTAAATTTCGTACTGAACATAATTGTAGAAGACCATTTTTTGAAAATCATTACACATTTTTAATTATTTAAGGTTTACATAAACATTTTTAAAATATACTTTTTCTAAAATTCATCAAAAATATGCATACTATATTTATCCGGTCATTTGAAAATTCATAAACTTCATCAAAAGAAGAAATCCCAATTTTTATTTAAAACAAAGGATTACACAAGGCAGTTACGGTCTCCTTACATAGCCCCTTATCACACCAGCATAGGACCTAAGTGTGAGGTGTGCTAAGGTGAGAGAATCTGAGGGAGGCTCGACCAGCATCGCACGAGTAATAATTTCTATCAGTTTGAACTTCTCACGAAGGCGATCCCGTTCTAGCTTCATACGATGAAGTTCAGCTTGGGTTTGGTCCAGAGTAAAGCCCAGTGGTGCTACCTCCTTCCCAAGTTCTGTTAGATGGGCTTCGATCGGTCCAAGACTACTGGGTGAGGCCATCGAGTCTTCTCTCTATATTAATTAACCCAGATTACTTGTATTTAGAGACAATAATCAAAACGTTTAGTTTCCAATGATCATATTGACCAATGGTCAAATAACGGTCAAAACCCAACAGTCTCATTTTAATTATACTCATGTTATCAAATGAAACATTTTTGTTGAGTACAAAAATAAAATAATAAAAAAAACACATAAAATTAGGAAACAAGATTTATTCAAAATTTCGGGTCGTTACAATCTTCCCCCCTTAAGAAATTGCGTCCTCTCAATTTTTAAAATTGGGTTTTGAAATTTCATTGAAAGTCCCACATCGGAAAAGGAGTCAGTAAAACTATTACTTTAAAAGAAAGAAAGGGAAGTACAAAGGCCACCCGAGATAACCCACAGTAGGATTCCATGTAGGAAAACATGGACATGGAAGAAAAACAAAGGGTCAAGTTCTGAGGGAGAGTGATAGAGAACGTGATTAGGATAAAATTAACCATAAGAAAATCCCAAACTTACGATGTGTGTAAATGGTCTTTGATTACCTAGTAGGAAACGTAAACCGACAACGTTTTTGTTTTACGTTCCTTTTCCTAATTTTGAGGAATTCATTTACTACATAAAACAAAAACATAAGAAAATATACCTACCTTCAATTATAGTTTCATCCTTTAATAAGTCTCTACCAAAACTAATCTTTTCTCCAAAAGATGAGAATTTAAAACTACTTGGTCTCATCAAAACACAAGAATCATCTTCTAGAGAATCACATAATCCACAAAAGATTTAACTATCTATTTCTTCTATCTTTAAACATTATCCAAAAAACAGAAAGGGTAAGGTAAAACAACTCTTCAAAAGAAAGAATCCCATAGGAAGGGAAACTATTTTTAAATCTTCAAAGTTCCATGGTACTACCCAAATTTCATCATAGACCATCCTATAAATAATGGTCCTTAAAATTCCTCCAAATAAACCAAACTAAGATTGAAACCCAAATACAAGAGGGATTTGATAACATAGTCTTCCAAAACAACTTCATTGTTTATCTCCAAACAACATCAACCACACCTAACATATTATAACAAAAGTAGCTAACCTAAACATATTTTACCCAAGAAATGTTAATCATTTCCATAAGTAACCTAAATTACCATAAGTTCTCCTTAAATTCATCGATTCTTCAAAATATAAGTCAACCTTACTCCTCAATGAAAATACCATAGCAATCTATTTACCTTGATCAAATAGGGTCCCCAAAATAGTGAACGTCTTCCAAAATAATAATCATCTTTTAATCCCCTAATCATCTCTGTCGTATTAATACGACAATCATCACATTTCCTATCACATTGGTCTTTGGGACATGTTCTTCCATTTCCCACCATTAACTAAGAATAGAAAGAATAATTAGGGGATTAAATACTTAGCTTACAGCATATAAGGATAACTTGTAGAAGAAAAGTGTACCCTAACTTGTGATCCCCTAGGTTTTAAGCTAGGTTATCCATGATCATATATTCTTATGTGAATCTTTATTTTATTTTATCTTTGTTCCTTTAGTAATGGTTCACACTAAGCTTATGAATTTACCAAAGCATATCCCCCGGGAGTGTCATAACCAAGAGTGAAGCAAGGCCCGTTGTCGTGTACCAGTTCCCGTTCGAGTCTAGCTCAAAGCGGTGTTTTCGGGTTTTACCCCTATGTACATCTGTGCCAGAGCCACCTCTACCTGCTCGTATCCAGACAGGGATGTATTTGCTTGGAAACCCCTTACTCAATACTCACCAAAATACCAGGAAGATTTCCTATATTTAAACTTTTCTATAGGGTTCTTCCTAGAGTTTTCCTATCCTAATTTCCACATATAACTAAACCATCCTTTGATACCAACTATAGCATCCTACCTTTTTATAACATAAACTTTCATTACATTACACAAAACTGTGGATCTTTAAGGTTTAGTGTCTTGGAAACCAGGAACTTAAAACATGAAAACATAAAACATTCTTCTCAAACACTTGAAAGGTTTCTCCTCATGTTCATCCTAGGTTCATTACTGCATCTCATAACCTGGAGACATACATCAAAAGAAAGGGTGAGCAGACGGCCCAGTAAGGGAAACAAGAGAAACATTTTACATGTGAACTTGAGATACTTCAATAAGGTCATGAAAAGAACTTTATGGCATGAAAATGAAACCATGAGGCATATCATAATAAAAATAACATTTTTCATAACTTGAAGATGTGGCTAAATCATTTAACATAGACAATCGTGAACATATCACCAAGGTCCATCCCCAAGGTGTAATTTGAAAATTACCAAGGTTATTCACCAAGGTATCGTGAAAATTGTAATCTCTAGTGGTTACATCATTACCCAATGCATTGGAGCGCTATCAGGGCGCACCCTTAAATTTGCCTTTATTATCATGTGAGCCACATATATCATCATCAAACATTTCATAAATAACCCATATAGCATAAAATAAATGGGTTTCATTTCATAATCACAACGTTTTAAAAACTTCTTTAAAGACATGATCTTTACGTCACTTTAAAACCCACAGAAAAGGAAGGTGGGTCTCATGTATGTAAATCCCAGAATTTAAAATAGAACATTTTGGTATATATGTGAATACCCATTTAGAAGAAAGATCTTTGAGTATTCACTTAATAATATAAAATAACTTTTAGAAAAATAGAGAGACATTTTGAGATGTAAATTCTGCAGCATATGTGCTATGTTACGAGATTTTAGAAGACATTAAAAAGAGAGGGAAAATGGGTCAAACATTCATAAATGACCCATAAAATAGTAGATGGACAGAATAAGAAGGATACATGATCATGGTAATGAAATTTCAAGGACATACCATTTGAAATGAAAAAACATGGAAGGAAGACAAAAATTAGATTTCTCTTATGAAAGTTCGGCAGCCTAACGACGTTACTTAAACTTCAACAAAAATGATTTGAAAAGATCAAATAGGGTCTCTCATCATGTGAACATAAGAGTTCAGTATGATAGATATAGAGATAATTCCCCAACATAATTAAAAAGGGACTTGAAAGACTTGACATGAAAGTAGAACTTTGAAAAGAATTAGAAGGGTGAAAGAATCCCCTAAAAGATTCGGCAGCCTAACAGCGCCACTTAAAACATCAAAATACTGAATTGAAGATATCAAATGGGGTATCTCATCATATGAACAAAAGAGTCCAGTATGATAGATATAGAGATCATACCCCAACATAACAAAAATAAACTTGAAATAATTGACATGAAAGTAGAACTTCAAAACGAGAAGGGTGAAGAACCACTTAAAAATTCGGCAGCCTAACGGCGCCACTTAAAACTTCAAAATACTGAATTGAAGAGATCAAATGGGGTCTCTCATCATATGATCATAAAAGATCAGTATGATAAATTTAGATATCATACCCCAACATAATAAAAAGGAACTTGAAATACTTTACATGAAAATAGATCTTGAAAAATGAGAAGGGAGAAAGAATCCGTTACAAAAATTTCGGCAGCCTAACGGCGCCACTTAAAACTTCATAAAACGAAATAATGAGAGCAATATGGGATATCTCATTATATGAACATGAAAAGGGCAGTACTAGGAGTATAAAAGAACATCCTCCAACATAAGAACATGGAGCATAAAAGGAATGACATAAAAGAGATTACTTGAAATGAAAGAGAGAGGTCAGATCCCTTACCTTAAAAATTAACTCTTAAACCTCAAATGTTGGGACCTTGAGGGCTTGGGGGCACCTTGAGAGGACTCCTTGGGAGGTATTGAGACCAGAACCTCGTTGGGGAAGAATGGGGAGTCGAATGGATGAGAGGAGGGTTTGGTATTTATAGGGAAAGTGAGGGGACAAGGCATTAATGGCAAAGGGACACCTCATTAGTGGTTTTGGAAAAACCATGGGCTTGCCCATGGTATTTTCCCATGGTATTGGACACTTGGGACACCTCATACCTTATCTTACTATTCATAAGTCGAACATATTGATTACAAACTTAATACATCATTTAATGATGTCATTAATCACCCCTAACTTGAAAACTGTATTTTCACTATTCATCAAAAATTCAACTTTCTCAGAATAATCCCAAAATTTCACCTTAACAAAATATCAACGCTCTGATTACAAATATGAAATCCATTTTATAAAAATAATTTTGTAAATATTTTTAATTAAATTTTTAATTAAAAACACTATTCATCGAAAATTCATTTTTTTCAGAAAAATCCCCAAAAATTACCTTAACATAATATCGATGCTCTGAGTTCAAAAATGAAGTCAATTTTATAAAATTAATTTTCTAAATATTTTTAATTAATTTTTTAATTAAAAAGCACTATTCATATGAAAAAACTAATACTTGAATAATAATTTATGAAACCATTATTTTACCATTTTATTGAATCACATTACTTAATCAAGGTGCCTAGATTATATTAATACTTTCTTTAAGTGAGATTACTAATCCATTTGGACACATTACTAATCCTAATCATAAAATCACTATTCATAATTTACTATTTATCAAAAATCAAGTTGATCTTATTAGACTCTAAATTTCGTACTGAACATAATTGTAGAAGATTATTTTTTGAAAATCATTACACATTTTTAATTATTTAAGGTTTACATAAACATTTTTAAAATATCCTTTTTCTAAAATTAATCAAAAATATGCATACTATATTTATCCGGTCATTTGAAAATTCATAAACTTCATCAAAAGAAGAAATCCCAATTTTTATTTAAAACAAAGGATTACACAAGGCAGTTACGGTCTCCTTACATAGCCCCTTATCACACCAGCATAGGACCTAAGTGTGAGGTGTGCTAAGGTGAGAGAATCCGAGGGAGGCTCAGCCAGCATCGCACGAGTAGTAATTTCTATCAGTTTGAACTTCTCACAAAGGCGATCTCGTTATAGCTTCGTACGATGAAGTTCAGCTTGGGTTTGGTCCAGAGCAAAGCCCAGTGGTGCTACCTCCTTCCCAAGTTCTATTAGATGGGCTTCGATCGGTCCAAGACTACTAGGTGAGGCCATCGAGTCTTCTTTCTATATTAATTAACCAAGATTACTTGTATTTAGAGACAATAATCAAAACGTTTAGTTTCCAGCGGTCATATTGACCAATGGTAAAATAACGATCAAAACCCAACAGTCTCATTTTAATTATACTCATGTTATCAAATGAAACATTTTTGTTGAGTACAAAAATAAAATAATAAAAAAAAACACATAAAATTAGGAAACAAGATTTATTCAAAATTTCAGGTCGTTACAATCTTCCCCCCTTAAGAAATTGCGTCCTCGCAATTTTTAAAATTGGGTTTTGAAATTTAATTGAAAGTCCCACATCGGAAAAGGAGTCAGTAAAACTATTACTTTAAAAGAAAGAAAGGGAAGTAAAAAGGCCACCCGAGATAACCCACACTATGATTCCATGTAGGAAAACATGAACATGGAAGAAAAACAAAGGGTAAAGTTCTAAGGGAGAGTGATAGAGAACGTGATTAGGAGAAAGTTAACCATAAGAAAATCCCAAACATACGATGTGTGTAAATGGTCTTTGATTACCTAGTAGGAAACGTAAACCGACAACATTTTTTTTACGTTCCTTTTCATAATTTTGAGGAATTCATTTACTACATAAAACAAAAACATAAGAAAATATACCTACCTTCAAGTATAGTTTCATCCTTTAATAAGTCTCTACCAAAACTAATCTTTTCTCCAAAAGATGAGAATTTAAAACTACTTGGTCTCATCAAAACACAAGAATCATCTTCTAGAGAATCACATAATCCACAAAATATTTAACTATCTATTTCTTCTATCTTTAAACATTATCCAAAAAACAGAAAGGGTAAGGTAAAACAACTCTTCAAAAGAAAGAATCCCATAGGAAGGGAAACTATTTTTAAATCTTCAAAGTTCCATGGTACTACCCAAATTTCATCATAGACCATCCTATAAATAATGGTCCTTAAAATTCCTCCAAATAAACCAAACTAAGATTGAAACCCAAATACAAGAGGGATTTGATAACATAGTCTTCCAAAACAACTTCATTGTTTATCTCCAAACAACATCAACCACACCTAACATCTTATAACAAAAGTAGCTAACCTAAACATATTTTACCCAAGAAAGGTTAATCATTTCCATAAGTAACCTAAATTACCATAAGTTCTCCTTAAATTCATCGATTCTTCAAAATATAAGTCAACCTTACTCCTCAATGAAAATACCATAGTAATCTATTTACCTTGATCAAATAGGGTCCCCAAAATAGTGAACGTCTTCCAAAATAATAATCATCTTTTAATCCCCTAATCATCTCTGTCGTATTAATACGACAATCATCACATTTCCTATCACATTGGTCTTTGGGACATGTTCTTCCATTTCCCACCATTAACTAAGAATAGAAAGAATAATTAGGGGCTTAAATACTTAGCTTACAGCATATAAGGATAACTTGTAGAAGAAAAGTGTACCCTAACTTGTGATCCCCTAAGTTTCAAGCTAGGTTATCCATGATCATATATTCTTATGTGAATCTTTATTTTATTTTATCTTTGTTCCTTTAGTAATGGTTCATACTAAGCTTATGAATTTACCAAAGCATATCCCCCGGGAGTGTCATAACCAAGAGTGCAGCAAGGCCCGTTGTCGTGTACCAGTTCCTGTTCGAGTCTAGCTCAAAGCGGTGTTTTCGGGTTTTACCCCTATGTACATCTGTGCCAGAGCCACCTCTACCTGCTCGTATCCAGACATGGATGTATTTGCTTGGAAACCCCTTACTCAATACTCACCAAAATACCAGGAAGATTTCCTATATTTAAACTTTTCTATAGGGTTATTCCTAGAGTTTTCATATCCTAATTTCCACAAATAACTAAACCATCCTTTGATACCAACTATAGTATCCCGCCTTTTTATAACATAAACTTTCAGTACATTACACAAAACTGAGGATCTTTAAGGTTTAGTGTCTTGGAAACCAGGAACTTAAAACATGAAAACATAAAACATTCTTCTTAAACACTTGAAAGGCTTCTCCTCATGTTCATCCTAGGTTTATTACTGCATCTCATAACATGGAGACATACATCAAAAGAAAGGGTGAGCAGAAGGCCCAGCAAGGGAAACAAGAGAAACATTTTACATGTGAACTTGAGATACTTCAATAAGGTCATGAAAAGAACTTTATGGCATGAAAATGAAACCATGAGGCATATCATAATAAAAATAACATTTTTCATAACTTTAAGATGTGGCTACATCATTTAACATAGACAATCATGAACATATCAGCAAGGTCCATCCCCAAGGTGTCATTTGAAAATTACCAAGGTTATTCACCCAGGTATCGTGAAAATTGTAATCTCCAGTGATTACATCATTACCCAATGCATTGGAGCGCTATCAGGGAGCACCCTTAAATTTTCCTTTATTATCATGTGAGACACATATATCATCATCAAAAATTTCATAAATAACCCATATAGCATAAAATAAATGGGTTTCATTTCATAATCACAACGTTTTAAAAACTGCTTTAAATACATGATCTTTACGTCACTTTAAAACCCACAGAAAAGGAAGGTGGGTCTCATGTATGTAAATACTAGAATTTAAAATAGAACATTTTGGTATATATGTGAATACCCCTTTAGAAGAAAGATCTTTGAGTATTCACTTAATAATATAAAATAACTTTTAGAAAAATAGAGAGACATTTTGAGACGTAAATTCTGCAGCATAACAGCTATGTTACGAGGTTTTAGAAGACATTAAAAAGAGAGGGAAAATGGGTCAAACATTCATAAATGACCCATAAAACAGTAGATGGACAGAATAAGAAGGATACATGATCATGGTAATGAAATTTCAAGGACATACCATTTGAAATGAAAAAACATGGAAGGAAGACAAAAATTAGATTTCTCTTATGAAAGTTCGGCAGCCTAACAGTGTTACTTAAACTTCAACAAAAATGATTTGAAAAGATCAAATAGGGTCTCTAATCATGTGAACATAAGAGTTCAGTATGATAGATATAGAGATAATTCCCCAACATAATTAAAAAGGGACTTGAAAGGCTTGACATGAAAGTAGAACTTTGAAAAGAATTAGAAGGGTGAAAGAATCCCCTAAAAGATTCGGCAGCCTAACGGCGCCACTTAAAACTTCAAAATACTGAATTGAAGAGATGAAATGGGGTCTCTCATCATATGAACATAGGAGTCCAGTATGATAGATATAGAGATCATACCCTAACATAACAAAAAGGAACTTGAAATAATTGACATGAAAGTAGAACTTCAAAACGAGAAGGGTGAAGAACCACTTTAAAATTCGGCAGCCTAACGGCGCCACTTAAAACTTCAAAATACTGAATTGAAGCGATCAAATGGGGTCTCTCATCATATGATCATAAAAGATCAGTATGATAAATTTATAGATCATAACCCAACATAATAAAAAGGAACTTGAAATACTTTACATGAAAATAGATCTTGAAAAATGAGAAGGGAGAAAGAATCCGTTACAAAAATTTCGGCAGCCTAACGACGCCACTTAAAACTTCATAAAACGAAATAATGAGAGAAAGAGGGGATCTCTCATTATATGAACATGAAAAGGGAAGTAAGAGGAGTATAAAAGAACATCCTCCAACATAAGAACATGGAGCATAAAAGGAATGACATAAAAGAGATTACTTGAAATGAAAGAGAGAGGTCAGATCCCTTACCTTAAAATGTAACTCTTAAACCTCAAAGGTTGGGACCTTGAGGGCTTGGGGGCACCTTGATAGGACTCCTTGGGAGGTATTGAGACCAGAAATTCGTTGGGTAAGAGTGGGGAGTCGAATGGATGAGAGGAGGGCTTGGTATTTATAGGGAAAGTGAGGGGACAAGGCATTAATGGCAAAGGGACACCTCATTAGTGGTTTTGAAAAAACCATGGGCTTGCCCATGGTATTTTCCCATGGTATTGGCCACTTGGGACACCTCATACCTTATCTTACTATTCACAAGTCTAAGATATTGATTACAAACTTAATACATCATTTAATGATGTCATTAAGCACCCGTAACTTAAAAACTATATTTTCACTATTCATCGAAAATTCAACTTTCTCAGAATAATCCCAAAATTTCACCTTAACAAAATATCAACGCTCTGATTACAAATATGAACTCCATTTTATAAAAATAATTTTCTAAATATTTTTAATTAAATTTTAAATTAAAAACACTATTCATCGAAAATTCATTTTTTTCAGAAAAATCCCCAAAAATTACCTTAACATAATATTGATGCTCTGAGTTCAAAAATGAAGTCCATTTTATAAAATTAATTTTCTAAATATTTTTAATTAATTTTTTAATTAAAAAGCACTATTCATCCGAAAAAACTAATACTTGAATAATAATTTTTGAAACCATTATTTAACCATTTTATTGAATCACATTACTTAATCAAGGTGCCTAGATTATATTAATACTTTCTTTTAGTGAGATTACTAATCCATTTGGACACATTACTAATCCTAATCATAAAATCACTATTCATAATTTACTATTCATCAAAAATCAAGTTGAACTTATTAGACTCTAAATTTCGTACTGAACATAATTGTAGAAGACCATTTTTTGAAAATCATTACACATTTTTAATTATTTAAGGTTTACATAAACATTTTTAAAATATCCTTTTTCTAAAATTCATAAAAAATATGCATACTATATTTATCCGGTCATTTGAAAATTCATAAACTTCATCAAAAGAAGAAATCCCAATTTTTATTTAAAACAAAGGATTACACAAGGCAGTTACGGTCTCCTTATACAGCCCCTTATCACACCAGCATAGGACCTAAGTGTGAGGTGTGCTAAGGTGAGAGAATCCGAGGGAGGCTCGGCCAGCATCGCACGAGTAGTAATTTCTATCAGTTTGAACTTCTCACGAAGGTGATCCCGTTCTAGCTTCATATGATGAAGTTAAGCTTGGGTTTGGTCCAGAGCAAAGCCCAGTGGTGCTACCTCCTTCCCAAGTTCTGTTAGATGGGCTTCGATCAGTCCAAGACTACTGGGTGAGGCCATCGAGTCTTCTTTCTATATTAATTAACCAAGATTACTTGTATTTAAAGACAATAATCAAAATGTTTAGTTTCCAGCGATCATATTGACCAATGGTCAAATAACGGTCAAAACCCAACAGTCTCATTTTAATTATACTCATGTTATCAAATGAAACATTTTTGTTGAGTACAAAAATAAAATAATAATAAAAACACATAAAATTAGGAAACAAGATTTATTCAAAATTTCGGGTCGTTACATATAGTATGATTTAAAATTGATAATGTTACAAGTTAATTCAATATATGCAATTATTTAGAAATCAAACCTTGAGGAAAGAATAGAAACCATATCAATGAACACTATCTATGTAGGGATTTCTCTCCTCGATAAGGTAATAAAGCTGGATCTAGAGCGGAAGCTGAATAATGTATAACTATTTTTTGGATGTTGGCTCAGGTTATGACTAACAACCCTACTCATATGGAGTAACATGTTGATCCCCAACATGGTAAAACAATTTTAGAATATTTAATGTGTCAAAAAAAATCTATCACTCAATAGGGATACTAATATATTAGTAGATAAGAAATGGATAAAATCACTAAAGAAGATATTTCTCACTTTGGGAATTATTGAAAGAGAGAAAATTATCATAGCAGTTTATCATGTTAAATAAGACACTGATCAATGGGGGTCATTAATCCAGAACACTAAGGATACAAAAAAAATAAATAGTGTGGTGTGGAATAATTTCAATGAGATATTACTTGAAAAATAATTTACCCATGAGAAAAGAGATAATATAGTAATTAAATTCCTAAATCGAAGGAAAAAATAGGGATAAAATATTGTTGAATATGAAGTTAACTTTATAATGTTAGTAACTAATGCTTTGGATTATGTACATAATATAAGGATTAAGATTGATAGTTAATTTATGGGATAAATTCTAGACTTTTAAGGTGATTATTCTATCATATATTTTTCATATATGAGTATATAGTATCAATTATCATCAATAAAAATAAATAATTCTTCAAGTATTGTGTTTTACAAGGAAAAAAAGAAAATAAGAGGGTATATGATCACTTTGGAAAAGGAAATATGATAAAAGGAAATAAAGTAATGGTTAAATCTATAACTTTTAATAATTAGGGAATGAAACAGAATGTAACATGATTGTTGATAATGTTATTTTTATTTAAGTATGGAGAGAAAGGCCATTTGGCTCGGGATTTCAAGGGAAATAAAGAAGCTAATAATGTTCAAAGATTTAACTTTAAAGAGATGGGTAACTATGAGAATGAATCCCCTAGGTGTCAAGGTAATTTTACTTAAAAATGGATAAGGTATAAATACCAAGATCATGTGATCACTACAACTAAGGTTGATGTTCCTAAAGATATATTATCATGTATGTTGATTATAACCTCAAATCTATTTAATGATTTATTTGATTTTGGATCTTTATACTCTTTAAAAAAAATCCATTTTTCTAAGAAAATTAGATATTTCTATAGAACCTCAATAAGATAATTATCAATAGAACTCATAGTATAAATCTTAGTTAAATAAGGACCTATCAGTGAGTTCCCATTTTAACACATAGACTTACCATATTAGAAAACATGATTTTAATATATATAGTTGATTTGATATAATACTTGGTATAAATTGTCCTTAAAATAATAATGAGAAATTTTATTATTGAGAGAAGGTGATAAAAATTTGTGATGGAGATATAGAATCCATCATCTTTATAGGAGAGACTACATGATTTTAATCATGTATAAATCCACCTCTAGTAGCTATCCTGAATAAAATTATTAGGGAAAAAGAGAAGACACAATCTATAAGTTATACTTATAATTGAGGATGTAATTATTTTTTAGGAATAAATTGATGTGTTTCCTAAATAACTACTTGTACACCCACTTAATCTTGAATTTGAGTTTTCCATTAATCTTATCCCTAATAAAAAACCCAACACTAGAATTAGTAGAACTGAAGAAAATAATGAAATATTTGTGTGATATTGGAGTTATACACCATAATATTTCACCATATAGACCCCATGTACTTTTTGTTAAGAATAAAGATGATTCTATCAGGTCATGCATCAATTATAGGGAATGTAATTCCACTACTATAAAGAAAAAGTACCCTCTTCCCCAAATTGATGACTTATTTGATCAAATTCAAGGAGATAAATATTTTTAAAAGGTTTTTCATAATTATGGGTATTATAAAGTGCAATTAAATATGGAATATATTCTAAATATTACATTTAGTAGGAGGTATAGACATTATGAATTTGCAGTAATTCCATTTAGATTGAATTATTCACTATTTGTTTTATGGATTTAAGGAAATTAGTATTCAAGTATTATCTCAATAATTTAATATTTTTATTTATTGATGATATATTAAAATACTATACAAGTTATTATGGGCATAATATTCATTTTCAAATAAATTTTAAGACTCTTAAAGGAGTTATATAAAATATTTAGTAAATGAGAATTCTGATTTTAAGAAGTTTCTGTTTTTGGACATATTGTCTCTAAGGATGGAATATCAGTTGATCTTTCAAGGACAAAGGTGTTTATTTAATGGATAATACCAATGAATATAACCGAGCTATATATTTTCCATTTATTACCAAGTTACTATCGATGATTTGTTCAAAAAAATTCTCGATTAGTTAACCTATCAACCAAGTTAACACATAAAGGGTTTAAATTTATATAGTCAAAAGAATGTACGGAAAGTTTTGAAGAATTAAATATAATAATTTTAAATGAACTAATATTGAATCTATCATTGTTAAGGGACAATTTTTTTATATTTAGTGATGCATCAAAGAAGGGACTTGGATGTGTCCTTATGCAGAATGATAGAGTTGTTGCCCATGCATCAAGGTTGTTAAAGATTCCTAAATTGAATTATCCAACCCATTATCTTGATTTTTATGCTACGATATTTACATTTAAGATATATAAAAATTACATTTATGGTGAAATATGTGAAATATATATGGATCAAAAATTTAACACCTAAGCTTCAATTATATTAATATTTTCTTTCTAAAGAAACAATAACACAATGCACATAGATTTATTAGACAATATGATTAAAAAATAAATTATGAATTATTATAAATTGAATTTTATGAAATTTATTTCATTTTTGAATTAATAATATAAAAAATATATTAATGTAACTTTTTGTTATTTTTTAGAAATAGTTTATTTTTGTGTGAATAGTGAAAATACTGATTTTACAAAAAAATGTCACTTTTATGACATTATAACAATATAATAATAACATAAAATATTCTGAAACATTTTTTTATTGATTAAATATATATTTAAGAATTAATATAATTCATATAAAAATAAAATTTTGATCTTAGAAATACATTCTCAGTATTTTAAAAATACATGTAATGTTTTTATCCAAATAAAAACAGTTTTTTGTTTTTTTTCTCTTAATCAAGTATTTACATGGTTTAATTTTATTTTTGATTTGTTTTAAAGAAAAATAAGTTTCATTTTATTTCAAATAATCTAATTAATTCATTTTTATTAACATTATGGTTTATATTTCCTTAAAATTATTTTTATACTTAAAAACAAATATATATTTAAAAATGGTTTTAGTTGCGTTTTGAGAACATATATTAAAATTAATTTCTTCCCCTTATATAGATTGAAACTTGTTAAATGTATTAAATACTTTTAATATGAATAATTAATATTATTAAATAAGTTCAACTTAATTTGTTTACACAATGAATAATAAAAATAGTAAAAATTTCTTACCATGATTATGGTTAAAATGGTTTATGAGGGTGGGGGGTGTTATACTAAGAGATAAGGGTAGAAATACAACATAAACATATCGAAAACTAGTTGTTTGGTTTAATATAGGAATTATACTTATATTATTTTAATGTTTTAAAATTTGAATCCAATTTCACAAGAAAAATACTTTATATTATTAAAATATTTTAAGATATTCTAAGTGTGTCATTTCCACCACTTATAAAAGCAAACCACTTATCCTCTATTATTCACAAAAATTGATACATTTATCTTGAAAAATACCTACCCAAATACCTTCCAAAATATCCAATAAATTACTTAGAGGCTATGTTTTCATAAAAGTACTATCCTGGAAGGATTAATGTGTAAACAAAAGGTGGTTTTCCAAAGAAGAGGTAAAACTTTTAACATAGTTTTTTTTATTTTATTTCCCCTTATACCTACTTAAAATATTATATTACTATGATAATATAACAAAATAATAATCTTACATATAATTAAAAAAATTTATACTTGTGGAACAACCCATATTCATCTCCTTTCCATCCTATAGAAATTTAAAACATTTCTTGTGCATACATACAACTTATCATCTCTGCATATCGGTGCAATTAATTTTTCCACTGCAATTTAATTGAATGGTTATAAATTTAGAAATAAGTAATATATAAGATATTTTTGAAATAATTTTTATTCTATAAATATAATATATTATTTACCTTCTTACCCTTCCACTCTTTAAAAAATGATAATATCGTTCGTGCGTACGTGTGGATTGCCACCTCCACTAAGCGATGAGATTCATTTTTCATTTATGTATTTAAAGGGTATTTTAAAATACATATATAATAAATATATATGATATTTATATAATTATTAAAATTCTATATATTATGTAACTATGATAAATATACAAGGTCTAAAACTACCAAACCAAAACTTACATGAAAAATAAAACAATAAACACTCAGAAACAATGATTTTAATCAAGAATTATTAATAAAATGGCCTTGAAATTTTTTAAGTGGATTATATATGATATTATAAGTATGTATAGTATTATTTTATAAAATTATAATAAATTTAAATTTATTATAAAAGTGGCTAAAATCACTTGCAAAGACTATCGGGCCTGAAAAAGGGTTTATTTCATAATCTCTTATTTTTTAGGGATTGTTTATATTTTAGTTTCGATTGGGGGAATTATATGATATTTATTTAATAAAACCCATAAATTTTATTAGACAATAGTTATTTATGTGGTTTTAGAGGATTATTTCCATTTTTAGATTCTTTAGAACTCAAATAGATCAAAAGAATGTTTTTAAGGAAAACTGAATTTGGTTTTCATTTTGGTCAAGAATATTAATATTTCATGTCCATATTTTAATAGAACTGTTTTCAATAATGTTTTTTGTATCATAAAATTATTGATAATATTTATTTTTTCCTTTTTTTAATTTATATAAAAAGTTTTAAAAGGAATATTCTTTTCATTTTTTAAATGAGGCACTCTTTACCAAAGGTGTGAAGGAAGTATTTTTTTAATTCTTACCAAATAAAAGATTTTTAATTCCACCATGAATAATATTTTTTTGAAGATTGCTTTAAAAGTTACCATTTTTCTTCACAAAGAATATATTTTTCTTAATATTTTTAATTTTTTTATATTTTAAATAAGATATTTCAAAAATGAAAAGTGTTTTTCCCTCATGAAATATTCTTGTGATCTTTTAAATATTTTTTCATCTATGTCAACATAAATTGATCAATATTATTCCTCACTAAGGATATAATCTAATGATATAATACCAAATATTTATTTTGATGGATTATGATCATTTTGACTAGGGAAAGTATTGAAATTTTGTATAATAGTTAATCTAATACATATAGTTATTGATTATTAAAAAATATTGATTAAGTTGTATTGTTTATTTATATAATTAATGCATTATAATTATTAAGTGATGAGTATGGATTGAAATTACTAGCCCCCTGATGTATTAGTAGGTTCCTTACACATTTATATAAGATTTCTTGGCACAAAGCCTTGATAGTAAGTTTAATATGTTTGATATTCTGAATTCTATCACTAAGAAATCAGTTATTGATGTTCATGTTATTATTTGAACAAATATTTTATCCATGGATAAGTTTTGAGAAAATGTGATTATTTATATGGAATTATTTGTTCATAATTTATTCCTTCAATATTTTTTTCCTTATTTTTTCTATGATAGCTTTCACTATATGCCTTCACTTACTAAGAATCAAAGATCATGATATTATTTTGTTTCCATTCCCAAGGATGTGGGGAAGTGTATTATGATTTATATTAAATAATATTCTAGAGGAAATAATAATTCTCTAAAATAAAATTCAATGTTTTATTTTATGTTTTCAAATGTAGTGTGTGATTATATCATGTATATAGTTTTGCAAGACTACTAAACTGTTTGATCCCTTGGGATGTCATTGCTTGTATTTAATACCAATGTAATAAGGTAACCACCATATATGGGATTATTGGGTGAGGGTTATTATAGTTGGTATCAAATCAAGTTTAGTAAGACCCTTGGGAACTATATTTAGGAAAACATATATTTGAGAATATAAATCTGTGATATATTTTTTTGGGATAAGTCTAAGTATAGGGTAATATCATGAAGATTTAGTAAAGTAGGTATTATGTGGTTTTATTAGGAAATAAATCCCTATCTAGATTCTAAAAAGTTAACATGGCTGTAGAACAGATGTACCTAGGGGTAACAAATCTGAAAGGGGAGGATTGAGTATTAACTCAGTTATCACTAATTCAGGATGAGTAAACCTAAGATTTAACACATGGATAGATACTCTTGGGGGATATTCTTTAGTTGATTCACATCATATTTACAAACCATTATAAAATATTTGAAAATATTTATATGATTTTAGGATCATTCACATGATAATAATATTATGATTATCAAATTACCTATGCATAAATTTTCAATTTATATTAAGTGTTTCACCAGCTTTGGAAATATAAATTATGATTCATAGTGTTATAATCTAGTATAGTGTATTCCATTTTTATAAATGCTTCCTATTTTGAGGAATTATAACTATATGTAAGTAAATAATCTATGTAGATATTTCCCTCATGAGAATGACAATGATGTTGGAGTTGGAGCTGGAGTTGGAACTAAATAAATTATAACTATATTAGGGTAGTTGACTCATTTTATGACCAATAACCTTTCCTATATTGAGAATAATTCTAATCTATAACATAATGTAACAATTTTAGACTATTTCATGCAACAAAACCTATATCATTCATTAAAACTAAAAAATCAATTAGTAGCTGAGTAGTGAATATGTTCTATAGAGAAGATATTTCTCACTTTAGGAAGTAATGAAAGAGAAAAGGTTGCTATGGAATTTTACCATCTCAAGGTGAATTCAAATCAATAGTGGTAATTAATTCAAAACACCAAGGATATAGAGTAAATAAAAATCATGTAGTGAAAGGATTTAAGGTAGTTTTATTTGAACAATATATTCCTCATGAATAGTGATTGGATATAGAGAGGAAATTCCTGATTCTAAGATAAAAGGAAGAGGAAATTTTTTTAATTATGAATCCAACTTTCCAGGGTTAGAAAGGCATGATGCAGACTATATATATAATCCAAAGAGGAATATTGACTATTTCTTTTATTGGATAAAGTGAATCCTTTTATGGAAGCTAGTATCCCAAATTTTTTCATTATATAAGGATATAATATAATGTACTATCAATAAAAAGAAATAAATTTATATTTTTTATAACTATGATGTAATGTAAGAGAATAAGAGAATGACTAAGAACCTCATGAATTAAAAAGTAGGTAAGGGAAATAATAAAAGGGTAAATTTCCAACATGTGATAATTATGGAAGGAAACACCCTGGTACATGCTTGAAGGGAACAATATTTTTATTAATTTTTAGAGAGAGAAGTCATAATGAACATGAAATAAAGGTTAAATGAGAAGCTTTCATTGTATAGTACTTTAATTATAAGTAGATAAGGGAGTATTCTTACCAATGACCCAAACATAAATGGAACTTACTATAGAATTTTACAAGAGGATAAGGCCAAGTTAATATAATTACTATTACTAAAGTTGAAGTTACTATTGATGTGGTGTAATGTAATTTGATTGTAACTAAAAATATATTCAATTATTTACATGATTTAGGATCAATGAACTCTTTTATATCTTCCATGTTTTCATAGAAAATTAAATATTTTTTGAGAACACTATGAATGGAGTTATAAATAAATAAACCTAGAGGAAATATTATTGCAACAAAGATATGTAAGTCAATAACTATTATGATACATGGACATACCCTATTCAGAAAATTGGTTATTATATCTATGATATACTTTTATATAATCCTTAGTATGGATTTTCTTTCAAAGTATAATGAAAAAATTTATTTCTAAGAGAAGGACATCATGATTTTTGATGAAGATGTGGAATTAATTGTCTTTAAAATAAAGACTTAATCATCTGAATCATGCCTCGATCCACCTACAATAGACCTACATAATTAAATTCAAGGATAAAAAGAGTAGATGAAACTTATACATGGGAAAACTAACACTATGATGGAAGATGTTATTATTATTCAAGAATACATTGATGTTTTTTTTTCTGAAGAACTACTCAGAAATTCACCTAAGTGTGAAGTTATGTTTTATATTGAACACATATTTGATGTGAAAACTATATCTAAGACTCCGTACAGAATAAACATAGTGGAACTAGTGGAGTTAAATAAATCACTATGGGAGTTGTGTGATAAGGGATTCATATGACCAAGTGTTTCACCTTGGGGATCTCCTATTCTATTTGTGAAAAAGAAGGATGAGACTACGAGGACATGTGTTGATTAAATGGAAATCAATTCCATTACCATGAAAAATAAGTATCCTATACCTCATATTGATGATTTTTTGATCAAATTCATGGATATCAATATTATTCAATGATTTATCTTTATTCTTGGTATCATTAATTGTGAGTAAGAAAGGAATATAATCTAAATATATTTATTTTTACGAACTATAGACATTATGAGCATGTAGTGATTCCATTTAGATTAATTAATTCAACTATTTTTTTATATATCTAATGAATAGAGTGTTCAAGGAATATCATAATAATTTTATTTCTGTATTTATTAATGATATCTTGGTATAATCTATAATTTATGAAGAGAATAAGATTCATTTATGAATCATTATTGAGACTCTTAGAGAAAATGATTTATTTGGTAAATTTATAAAGTGTGAATTCTAGATTTATGAAGTTAATTTTCTTGGAAATACTATATCTAAGGATGTAATATCAGTTGATCCTTTAAAAAAAGGTAGTAAAATAATTTCCTACACTGAAAAATATAACTGAGGTGCATAGTTTCCTTGGGTTAGTAGGTCACTATAGGTAATTTATTACAAACTTTCCATTTTTGAAATTTTTTTAACTGATTTGATATGTAAAAGGTTTATGTTTTTATAGATAGAGGATTATAATGAAAGTTTTAAATAATTAAATAGGAGGTTTATTAATGCACTGATGTTTACATTACCATCAGAAGGGTATAGATTTTTGATATATAGTGACATGAAAAAGAAAGGATGTGGATGTATCCTTATACAGAATGATAAATTTACTACCTATGCATGAATTTAGTTTAAGATCCATGAATGGAACTATCCAACTATAATGAACCAACCATGTCAACTAGACAAGTCACTTGAGGTGGCCCACCACATGGTGATAAGAAAAAATGAACTGTACAAGTCTCATGTATAATAAAATAATAATCAAATTACCAAGAAAGAAAGAATACATATCCTTGATACATAAAATGTAAACCCAAATAGGATAAACAAGAATATAAAACCATATAATACTAGACACATCTCTATGTGACCATCCATAACCACCCGAAACATCCTTCTATGAAGGTGACGATAGTAATAGAAAATAGCATGCTACATAATGCATTTCCATTTATTCGAGTCCTATAAAATAAAATCTATAATAATACAAAGGAAAAATTAGTATGAGATTAAAAAACCTAGTATAATTTTACTAAATAGTCTATACAAGGTCTAATATCAATAAGGCATTAGATCTAGCTATAAAAACCCCATTTATAAATAAATTTCATAAAATAAAACCATTTTTGTAAACCATCCTTTTGTTTTCATAAAAATATAATCAGATTAAAAAATAAATGAATATGATATATACATATGATAAATCATGAAATCATGATCAAGAATATCAATGGATACACCATAAGATAAGAATGTGAGAAAAATAACCATGAAAAATATCATCATGTGATAAATAAGTTAAGAATGACAAAGCACACCATTTGGGATCTAACATATGGGACTACGTGCTTCACATGAAAGAAGAGAATAAATCCATGCCTAAGGTGGATCCAACCAATATCATCTCTAGTGTAATTACACACACTAAAGTTACATGAAACCTCTATTGGCATTACACACCCTAAAGTGACACAAAACCTCTAGTGGTATTACACATACTAAAATGACATGTCAATTTACTGATGCACCCAAGGTCACCAAATGTGATAATTTTTTCAAAAACATTAAAAAACCATGTTTACATATTTATAAAATATTTTAACAAAAAATTAAATCATATTCCATTCATGGAAAACTTTTTATAACCAAAACCAAAACTTATGCATTTTATCGAACATTTGGTGTGCACAAAAGTTTTTTTAATGTAAAATCCCATTAAAAAAAGAATCTATTCCAAAAAATACACGATAATAAAAAATAAAGTAGTTATATTGAATAACCCAAAAAATATAATAATTTAAAGTAATTCATGAATTAATCCTTCATATAGAGATACATACTTCAAGAACGGCAGGAAACCCCAATCACCTTCAAAAATAGATATCAGGTCCTCAAGATCCTAGAACCATAAGAATCAATATCAAACCTATTTTAAATCCATTTGATCCAAAATCCACAACCCATTCATGTGAAAAAAATATTATATGATAAGTTATCTAGTGAGGATCTTTAAATAAAATGTGAAACCAAATAAAAAATTCAACATACCTTGAAGTGATCCACCAATAATGAAGTAATTCCACCATGAACCCCAAGGAAGAAGCCACTAGAGAACCATGGAAAGTATTTTTTGATCCTAATAGATATTAGGAGGAGAATAGACATAAAAATAATCAAGGGAAAGTGGGTAAAATCCAAATTTTTAAAAGTTTATTGGGCCGCACATTATTAGGTTACACAGTTAGCCTAACTATGTGCTAGCTGTGCATGGCCATGTCCCTTTGAAAAAATAGGTGTATGGTTTACTATAGATATAATTAATGGTTTTTTCTTACCATGTCGAACCCTTATATAATCACCCCATACCCCACAAGGTTTCATTAGAAATCTATATAGTTTGTTTAACCTTGATTGAACCATGAAAAACTCCTCTATAACCTCACATAGTGATACTGCATGGTTAGTATTAACCATTTTTCAACCATGCACCTGGACCACCTTCTATAATATTTCACATTTTTAATCCCTATTACCCAAAAACCTATATAACAACTTCAAATAAAAACCAATATTAGATTAAATAATACCTGGGATTCAGTATGCATTATAATTCTTCACACCATGTTAGATTTATATCCCCAGAAAGTGTTCAAGACCATGGAATCTAAAAAAGAGAATTCCAATGCTACCTCATCAATGAATCCCACTCCCATGTCTCATGGATACCCCATCTGAACTTCCATTGTACATGGATACCATGTTTTATATTTTCTCAAAGATTGAAAATATGAACCAATTACTCAACAATGGTGGTGTAGTGATCAAGATCAACATCTTCCCATTCAATCACATGAGAAGGGTTTGATTGATACCTCATAAATTGGGAAACCTAAAACATGTCATGAATCAAATTCAAGTGAGATGGTAAATCCAATAGATATTCCAACTTTCCATGAATCTCTACAATCTCAAAGGGGCCTATGAACCTCAGTGATAGCTTAACTTTCTTACCCAACTAATGGTGTACCAAGAGAGATGAAACTCAAAGAAAGACCCAATCACCAACCTCAAATACTAGAGGCTGATAATGATGGTACACATAGTGTTTTTGATGACTCTGTGTCATGAACAACCTCTTATGAATCAATTGTACCTTCTTCATCATCTCTTGAAAAAGTCTTGGTCCAACCAAGGATTGTTTTTACAACTATACCTTGCAAAAGGAATATCTAAATGGTCACCCATATAACTATTAAAAGGGTAACATAATTATTAATGCATGATAACTATAATTATATGAAAATTAAACCATAGGAATGTGATTTTCCCAATTACCACTAAAATCAGGCACACATGCCTAGAGAATATCCTCAAGAACCTAAATAACTCTCTCTATTTGTCCATATGTATGAGGATAATATGACATGTTCAAATTAAAATTGGAATCCATCACTTCTTGAAAACCTTTTCAAAGCCTATATGTGAACCAATTTTCCCTATAAAAAAAAATCATAAATTAATCCCCTTGACGTCTCACAACCTCTCAGATATACAGGTTCCTGAGTGGTTCTAATTTTATTTTATCCTAGATAGGGAGGAAATTCACTGAATTCATGCATAAATAAATGATAACCCAAATTGCATCCTTATTACTATGATTCCATGTTAAAACAATGAATAAATCTATATAAATTTCATCCTACTTCCAAACTGGAATGGTTAAGGGTTGCAACAAACCTATAGGTCTCTTTCTCTCCACCTTAATTCTCTGACATGTAAGGCACTGTGATACAGAATCTTCAATCGACAATATCATCCCCGACCACCAATACTTACATTTCAAATCATGATACATCTTGGTAGTCTTATAGTGTATAAAGAAACATTAATGATGTCCACTATCCATTGACTATTGACTCAGATAAATCATAATTAACATCCAGTTTCAGAAACACATAGTGTTATTGGGAGACTAAGACCACTCACCCGAGGTCTCCCAAACATTTAAGATTTCAATAAATTACTAAAAATAGGAATATGATACCAACTTGAGGGGAAAAATTCATTAAATTATGAGTCATCCTTTACCAAGGCTAATAACACATACCAAACATCCTATTATACTCCTAGGCTCATTTCAACAAAAAAATCATCAGAGTCCACTCCTCCACCAATTACTTCAAGGAATGCGTCATAAATTTAATGCTCAAAGCTTTAGAGACCACATTATCTTTTCTAGGAGTACAAGAAATATCAAAAAAATGTGTAGATACTAAACCCATCATATTTGTCACATGTTTAGTTCCCTATGAGTGAAAATATATTTCAGACTCTTATGATCGGAATATACCATGAACCACTGCCCAAAGAGATAGTGATGTAATGTTTTGAGTTCATGCATAACCACTACCAACTCGATATCATGTGTGGGGTAGTTCATCTCTTGAGGGAAAAACCAAAGAGAGTCATAGGCCACCACCTACCTTCCTTACATCATAGTACACCCCAAACCCATACTAAAATCATTGGAAAAAACATCATACCCCAAACCCATTTTTGGAAGAATGAGAACTATAGTTTAATTCAAACTCACTTTCCATTCATCAAAATTTCTATGACACTTGTCACCCCACTTCAACTTAACACCCTTATAGGTTAAAGTTTTCATCAGAGATGTGATCTTGAAAAAGTCTTGAATGAAACACCTATAATAACCAGAAAAACCCAAGAAAATTTGGATCTAAAATACATTTTTGGGACACTCCTAGTAAATTACTACTTATATCTTTTTAGGATCCACTGAGACACCCCTATGAAATATAAAATGTTTTATAAAAATCACCTATTGAATACAAAACTCACATTTGGGAAGCTTACCATACAGAAATTATTCCCTCCACATTCTATGGATGACATCCAAATGATCTTGATGATCCACCTTTATTCTAGAGTATACCAAAATATTATCCATGGACACAAATACAAACGACTCCAAAAAAATTATGAAAGATCTATTTCATCAATTCTATAAATTCCATAGTAGAATTAGTGATAAGGAATGACATAACCAAAAACTCAAAATGACCATACTGGTTTCTAAACACTATCTTAGGTATATCATCCTCCCAGACTCTCAACTAGTGGTTCCCTGACCAAAGTTCAATTGTTGACAACCAATGTGCCCATTTAACTTGATCAAATAGATCATCAATCCTAGTAAAGGGATACATGTTCTTAATGGTTTCCCAATTTGGATTTCAATAATCGATACAAAGTATGAGTTTCTCTTCTACCTTCATAGCGAGGAGGAAAAATGAAGCCCATAATGACATAATAGGACGAATAAATTTATCATCCTCATGGTCCAAAAGATAGGATTTAAGTTCCATCGAATCAGCATGTTCCATGGTATAAAATGACATAGAAATGGACATCATACTAGGAAGAAGTTCAATGGTAATATTGATCTCTCTCTATGGTGGTAAACTAGAAAAATAATCTAGAAATACCTTAGGGTATGGATGAACCATCATAAGATAGGGACCACTCAAATAAGGGTCAAAGGTATCCTAGAATATCTATAACAACTAGAATGATATTACCCTAGAATTTGGAACAACATGCCCCTCCCTTCCAAATCTAGTATCCCACTCACCCTAAAAAACATGAGGGACATCATTAGGAGATAAAAACTGAACTCAATGAAAATAATAGTTGATTTGGGACTTAATGTTGATCATTTTACCCACTACAATAATCACTTTGAAGATATCAAGATCAAGAACTAAGAAATACCAAACCATTTCAAAGTTAGTTATTTCCACTCAACATGTGGGATACTTTAAACCTTGTTCAGACCTCTTTACCAAAGGTGTAGAAAGATATAACCATAACAACATAAGCTATCAAAAAAATCCCAACACGTCAACCAAATTTAATGATACAAAATAATGAGTAGGGCCTATATCAAATAAATCTAGAACTATAGAAAATGAAATAAATATTATGCCTCTAACAGTATCCAACCCTAACTCAGATTATTCTGGTGCATAATTTGTTTCATAAAGATGTATGGTCTCAAATTCTCCCTAATATTTATTATCTATAAGAAAATTACCATTATATTGATGATATGGATCACCACACTTGGAAGCATCAAAATGAACCATTAAACCCTTCGTGAGAGTGGATCCAACCTTCCTTCATTGGTACATCCTCCCACAAAAATTTCCAAGATGGAGATATTATCCACAATGATGAAAAGTATTGGGAGAATCCATATAATTAGGGATGGAATGAACATTCCTTAAACACTGATTTCATACAACTTGCTGCTATCCTAATGGATCCCCAAAAATAGTTCCCCAAGAAAACTAACTACCCTTGTACTTCCTTTTCTGGCCAGAAGACACACCCTAGGTAACAATTTCACCAACTGAAGCTCCACCCAAATTTTTTTACCAGTTATATCAGCCTCTTCCATAACATCTTTATCAAATACCTCTAAAAAATTTGGAAGGAACATGAGAAATAACATCCACCAAATATCATCCCTTAGTCCCATCTCAAACCTATGAGCCTTAAGGTAATCATTGGTAACAAGCTCCAACACTAAGTGAACCAACTCAGTGAAATGTGTAGAATAACCCAAAATTGTGTGCTCCCCCTAATCCAAGGTTAGAAAATCTTATTTATTTTACTTGAATAATGTTTTAGGTTAAATTTTATAATTTAATATTCTCTTTAAGGGTGTCTAGGTAAAATATTTTTGCAACTTATCTTACAAAATAGAGTCCCACTATCTCCTCCCTGGCCCCTCAAGCATATATGTGGTGAAACACACTTTAGAGTCCTAAGGAGTTTAAAAAAACTAAAAATCCTCTCTATCCACTCAAGGAATTCCTCATATTATCAGGGTCCTTTATATCCATATAATATGGGCGGATTATGCTTGGTAAACTCCGAGCCATGTTCCACCATCAATCTTAGGTTCCCGACACCCACCTAACCCAGAGTCTAAATAGTGAAGATTACAGATTCCACTAGAGAAGGATCCACTAGAGTATTTATCCATGGAACTTGTCTTATAGATTCCTCTATCATATTTGGAAGTATCTTATAGTAAAAATTTTATAATAAAATAAATACAATAACCACTAATTTTAAGAGAAAATTATAAAATCAAAAAACCACACCAGGAAATCATATCAACACATTTAAATAATCAATAATTTAAATCCTTTATGGATTTTCTGACTTAAATAAAAAACATAAGTAAATGGAAAAGTTTTTTTTGAATAAAACCCACATCTGGTTAATTAAAATGACCTCAAACACCAAGTCTCAAGCTTGGGTAAAACCCTATACCACCCATGGTAACTCGGTTTAAGACATGAAAGTGAGCGGGTCAGGTACCCTCCCACACTTACTATCCAAACCATGATAGTCCCAAATCACATCTACCGAAGACCTTGGGCCATACTCAAGAATTGTCATAATAATTCAAGCTGGGTATTCCCTTTGATACCATTTTATAACAAACCAACCCGAGTCAACAAGACAAGTCACCCGAGATATCCCACCATATGGTAACAATTAATAACAAACCACAAGTGTCTCATGTATAATAGAAGAAAAATCCAAGTAATTTTGTTAATAAAGAATAAATATCCATGATACATACAACATCAATCCAAATAGGCTTAACTGGAAGATAAAAACAAATGAGACAAGACATGTCTCCATGTGACCATCCATCACCACCTAAATCATCCTTCCATGAAGGCGATGATAATAAGATAAATCATCATGCTAAAAAATTCCTTTCCCTTTATTCGAGTCCAACAAAACAACATATACAATGTAACAAATTCAAAAGTAGGGTGTGAGCACAAAAACTTTTAGGATTTAAAAAAATAATCTATACAAGGTTTAATATCAAGAAGGAATTATCCATAGCTTTAAAACTAATCCAATTTATAAACCATTTTCATAAAATAAAACCAATTTTGTAAATCATCCTTTGATTTTCCTAAAAATCTCCTCATATTAAAAAATAAATGCATATGATAAGTAAATGTGATAAAGTGAAAAGGTATAATCAAAACTATCCGTGGATACACCATAAGATAAGTATGTGATAAAATAACTATGAAAAATATCTTCATGTGAAAAACCAATCATAAATAAAAAATCACCCCATTTGGGATCTAACCTATGGGAAAACAAGCTATACATGAAAGGAAATCCCAAATATAGACTAAGTTGGATCTAATTGGTATAACCTCTAGTAGAATTACACACACTAAAGTGACACAAAACCTTTATTGGAATTACAAACACACTAAAGTGACACAAAACCTCTAGTTTCATTAAACACACTAAAGTGAAAAGTATATTTCCAGATGCACCCAAAGTTACCCATTGTGATAAGTTTGTAAAAACCATTTAAAAACATTCTCAAATAATTATAAAATATTCTTATATAAAATAAAATATACATATATTCTTTAAAAACCATTTTATAACCAAAACAACTATTTAAGAATTTTATTGAACACTTGGTGTGAGCAAACCTATTTTTAAACTATAATCCCTTAAAAACATGAATCTCTTAAAAAACGGACACAATAATAACAAATAATTTTGTTCCATTGAATAAACTAAAATAAATTAAAATAAATTAAATCAATTCAAAAATTTATCCTTTATATAGAGACACCTACCTCAAGAATGGAGTGAAAAAACCATCTCCTTCAAAAATAGAGAACAAGAAAGCATAGATTAGGTTCTTATGATACTAGATCCATTAGAAAAAAATTATTTTTTTTCAAAAACATAATATACAACATCAATAGCCCATTAGGGTTTCAATGATATAAGAGGTGAAGGGATCTTGCAAGGATCTACAAAGTAAAGGGGAAACTAGATAAAAAATGCAACATATCTCAAAGTTATCTGTCAAGAATGAAGGAATTACCCCAATAATACCAAATAAGAAACCTATAGAGAATTGGGGAAGGTTTAGGTAAATAGAAATGGACATTAGGAAAAGATTTTACATAAAAATTATTAATTGAAAAATGTTATAATCTAAATTTTTAATGGTTCAGAGGGCCACAGATGGTTAGGACACATGGTTAGTCAAACCATGAACCAACCATTTGTGGCCTCTATACCTTATAAAAAATAGGTTCACAGTTTCATGGAGATAGGACATACATTTTTCTCTAACCATGTGGCACCCCTTGATAATCATCCTAGACCCTACAAGATTTCCTCGTAAATCCACATGAATTTTTTCAACCATGATCGAACCATGAAAATATCCTCTATTACCTCATAAAGAAATACCACACAGTAATCACACAATTAGTACTAACCATGATACAACTATGCACCGGACAAGCCTTCTCCAAAATTTTAAATTTTCAACCACTATTCCCCCAAAACAACTAGAATGACTTCAAAGGCAAACCAATATTAGATTAAATCATATCTATGATCCGATGGGAGTTACACTTGTTATGACCCAAAATTTCATCAATGGAAATTAATTTCTTATAATTATTACATATAGTATAATTCACATAAAATCACATAGATAACAAAATACAAACTTTATAAATGAGGAATTAATGAAATAAGATTCATTTCTAGAAGTTAAGAAACCTATACTAATGAAATAGTAACTTGACCTTTAGAATAGTAATGTGACCCTTGGGAATAGTAAATCAGCCAATAGAATAGTATCCTCACCTATGAAAGTATAAATAATATTTATGCATCTTATAAATTAAAATATGATATATTTATATCATAGTATAAGTAAATAAATATTTTGAAAATGATAAATTAAATGTTGATATTTTTATAAAACATAAATATTTATTTACAATTTTATAATTGATATAATGGTATAAAAGAAATTTTATTTTTATAAAATATATTAATAAATTAATATTTTTTGTCTTATGTTTATAATATAATTTTATTAGACCTTAATTAAGTTTTCAAAGTTTTATAAAATCATTTATAATTTTAAAATTGGTTTTTTTAAGTAAATGATGAATTTAATTAAAAATTATATCTCACATATTTATAAAATTATTTTAATAAAATCTAGGCCATTTTTTTAATTATACACATTAAAAAATGGGTTTTTTGTATTTTTCTAAAATAGTTGAATTTTTGGTTAATAGGGAAATATAGTAATTTACAGTATAAGCTAAATAAATGAATTTTTGAGCCATGCTTGAGTTATGGATGATGTAAGTGGCCATTAATTAAAACTTATATGCATTGGTTACTATATATAGTCACAATAATCTACACTATTCATAATCTTGATCCAAAATAATAAACTAATGATTAAAGTAATCAAAAAACACCCCTCTCCTCCATTATAAATAGTGCCTCTCACAACCTCCTCTCCTCACACCTCAAAAGCCTTTATGTTTGTCCAAATTCTTCCCAAAAATATATAAAATTATCTATCCCATTTCCATGAGCCTTTGGTATTATAAAAATACCAAACTCAAGTTCTTCAAGGAGGTTCTCAAGGAGGAAAATTCAGTAGGTAAAAACATCTTTCTTCTCTTCTCTTTTCTTTTCAATTTATTTTCTTCTCTTATTTTATACTCACCTTCCCTTATTTAAGTGACATGATAACTATATAATAATTTATATAGTATAATTTTATTGTGTTAATGGAATAAACAATCATTATTTCTCTTCCCCTCTCATTTTTTTTATAAAAACGAAAACATCCTCCGTGATGTGTTGATTTATCGCATTCACAGATGAAGAGTTTTCAATTTCCATTACCGACTTAAAGGCTAGTCATAAAACCATTTTTATGGTTAAAAAAGATTATAATATATTTATTACAGATTATTTAATATTTTTTAACCATTATATATACTTTATATTAATTAATAAAACAAAACTTGTTTGTGATGACCAAAAATGCCAAAAATAATATAAAGGATTATCATTAACGTTTTATCTAATGGATTATCCTAACTTCTAGAAAACTGATATATAAGACCATTTAATATTATATAATTTAATTAATATAATATAATTTCAATTATGTACAACTATTCTCATTTTACATGATTTTCCATACATGTATACAAGTAAACCAAACACGAAAACTAAGGAAACAAAGACCCCTGAACGATGAAATTGTATCTTATAACTCATAAATGGCCATAAATGAACTTAATAAAATTATAATAAATCAAATACATGTATAAAAGGTTATAAATTAATTAATAAATTGATTTAATTTAATTATATAGGATACTAAGATCAAGTTAAGAACACTTTTGGAATAAGGTAAGGGATTATTTCTGAAGCTCCATTTTTTCCTTCGGGTTATGCTTTTTCTCTCTTAACAACAATGTAACTCTTATTTATTATTATATAATTCTTATAAATTATTTTTATATGTTCCAAAATCATGTATCTAGATCATTACATCCTTATTTTATGGGGAAATACATGTTTTAAAAAGATTATACTTCTCAATTCTTCCTAATAAGAAAGGTCGATTAAAGGGAACTTCCTGATTTCTTACCTATTTTCAAGTACACTCCATAATCTATTTTAAGACACAGTTAATTTTCTAAAATTTCTCATTTTATCATAAAAAACAATATTTTTTCAATTATTATTTTATACAAATAATTATTCCTTTTTCATTTTAAAGAAACTTGAAAAATTTCCCTTAAACCGCACTAAAATGTTTATTTTTTAAAATTTATTAAACAATATTTTTATATGTTTTCACTTAATTTTTACATTAATTATAATGATATTTTCCTATTTTACCTTATTAATGTACATGTATGATTTAAATACATTCTTTCATGGACACTATTATGATATTCCTTTTTGTTATTCCTTTTTACATGATTATGATACCCAATTCTTTCCATGGGTAACCCTTATGTTTGTGTTTGATTCCTTATGTATGATTCTTCATGTGGACCACATATTCATTAACATGTTATGATATGTGCACCTAGATAGTTCTTTAATTCATTGGGTAATGTTTTGTATGATGGGATGTCATGTCCAATGGTCTTGGTGGTTAGCCTTGACGTACGCTCCTTGTGAAATGATCTTCATGGTTTGCCTTAACTCGTGCTCCATAAGCAACAATCTTGGTGGTTAGACTTGAATCGTACTCCTCAATTTGAAACAATACTTGACTCATGATTATGTCATGTTTTATATTATTTCCACATTCCTATGATTCCATGATTATATGATCCTTTGTTATACATGTTATGCTTCCTTATGTTTAATCATGTTTCATTTCTTCTTATGTCATCATGTTATGACTTCTAAACCATGTTATCTACTTTATTCATATGTTTTTTCCCTTAATTATCTTTTTAAGATCATACATTTGTTCATGGGTTCCCTAGGTTATCCGATGCAGATGTAAGAGCTCAATGGAAGTTAGTAGCTCATTATGAAGATTAAATAAAAGATTTTTTAAGTCACATATTTTCTATCTTATATACCTAAGATTTTAAATACACTATAATATACGATCCTTGGATTTTATTTTCTGGTTAATTATGTTTAAAATCATGTAATAATATGTAAAAAAGGTTAGGGTAATTATAGTTGGTATTAGAGAACGATCTATTTACTTTTTTAGATTAAGACTAGTGCACTTTAGTAAGAACCCTAGGGATAATTCCATCACCATGGATAACCTAGATGAAACACAGGGAATCATAAGAGAGGATATACTTTTTATTTTCAATTTTCTGCTTCTATATTTAGAGTTTCATTTTATTATGTTTAGTAGATAAGTATTCATGCCCCATAACTGTACTTTCTTTTTCTTAGTAAATGGATATAAATAGAATAACCCATGACAACAATAAATGTGATATGCAATGTGATGATTTCCCTAATGATATTACAAATATGGTGGGAATGGGTCCCCAAAATTTCATTATAGTACTTTCTCAACTAGCTCAAGTTATGAATAATAATGTAAATCATGTGAAAGTCCCTCCTACTAATATAAATTTATTGTCGAATAATTTATATGACAAAGGACTACCATATTTAGTGGTTATTCCGATTCAATTATTGTGTAATAACGGATTAAATCCATTGAGAAGATATTTTCTATCCTCATGTGCTCAGAAGAAGAGAAATTTGTGATGATAGTCTATCATTTTGATGGGGAAGTTGATTAGTGGCTGACACTGATCAAGAACACAAATTCCAAGGGGGAAATTTATTCCAAGGAATGGAAAAATTTCAAGGAAAAAAATCAATAAATATTTTCCCCAAAATCTTTGTCTTAAGATGGAAAGGGAGTTCCTCAGACTTAAGAAAAATGAAGAAGAGTCTATCAGGGCATATGAGGAAAACTTTAAAAGGATTAAAAGACACACCTCTAGATTTTTCATGAACATAGAAATAAATGTGGATTTCTTATTTAGTAGAATAAAGTAAAGTCTATGAAAATCATAGGAAATTTGAGAATTTGACAGCTGTGAGGATATTTTCTGTTGTTCCCTTAAGGTTGAAATGGATATTAGAGACTCTAAGTGGTATCATGGGCCCAAAGATAAAAAGTGTAAAATGGAGTTTAATATGAGAGGATCAATAGATAAATACAATGATAGAAATAAAATCCAACATCCCACATATCAAAATTGTGGGAAGAAGCATCCTAGGAACTATCTAAAGGGAACCATAAAATGCTTCAAATGTGGAAGATTAGGGCATATGGATAATAACTACACAAGGGATGTGAATAATCCCACTAATTTGGAATAATAAGATAAGGTTCTAATCAACAATCATCTTATAGTGTAGTGTTTCAACTACAAAGAACATGTGCATTATGCGAGCCATTTTCCTAAGCCAAGGGTTGTTTGAGGAAATCAACAATAACATCCTCCAAGGTAATAAGGGAATATGATATCACTACTACTGAGGTGGATCCTAAAAATTATGTGGTGATAGGTACACTATTTATTCATTAAAAAATAGTGAACTTACTATTTGATTCTAGTTCTATGAATTCTTTCATATCTTTCAAGTTTAGTAGAACTATTAAAACACCACCTCAAAATATGGAGGTTGAGTTTTCTGTGAGAATAGAAAATGGGGAAATTATTGAATCCAAAGTATATAACTCCTCCCTAATTAATTTTTGTGGAATGAACCTACCATCAAATATTATCATACTTCCCTAGGTAGAGTTTGATTCTATATTGGGCATGGATTGTCATCTTTATACAAATCCAGTACCAATAGTTTAGAAAGGGAGATCGATCTTTATATCTCAAAGCATCATCAAATAATGTACAAGTGTAAGGATGATGATGATTCTCCTTCAAAATCATCATCTCAATTGTGTATATTATTTCCTTATGAGGAATCATATCTAGATGAAATGATTGAGACAAAGGAGAGAATCATGATCAAATAAATTCCCATTCTAAGTGAATAGACTGATGTGTTCCCCAATGAGTTGTCTACTCTTCCTCCTGATCAAAAGGTTGAGTTCTCAATTGAAATTATTCCTGGATATCAACCTATATCAAAGGCACCTTATATAATAGACACATTTGAGCTAGAAGAATTGAAGAATCAATTATAGAAGATTATGGACAAGGGGTTTCTATGTCTGAGTGCTTCACTATGTGGTGCATCAGTCCTCTTCATCAAGAAGAAGGATGGATCAATGCACCTCTGCATTTATTATAACGAGCTCAATAAAATCTAGATAAATAAAAGGTATCCCCTTCTATAGATAGATGACTTGTTCGATCAACAATGTGGGGACATGTAATGCCCCAACCCTAGTTACCTAGAGTCAGTGCATTATTACTTAACATTGGCATGATCAAAAGAGATCAAGTCCCAAAAGACCAATTAGTTTAGTATCCTTGGAAGTACTAGATACATACATAAATTTTACATTACATAATGAAATAAAAAAACAACATTATTTCCCCTTTAAAGACAATCATATCCTTTAGAGTATTCTTGTAGGTTAATCATGATATACTTCTTCGCATCCTGGCAAAAATAAAACATTGAAAGGGGTGAGCTCAGATGCTCAATAAGGATAAAAATATAGTATAAACTTTCATAAATAAACATAAACATTTAAGGAAATGTATAAGACTAAAACACAATACTATTAAACTTAAACTTCAATAAAATATGGCAAAGATAAATCAAATAATGCCATTTACTTATTCACAAGGATATTCTACTATTCGAATAATAACATGTAATATCAATATCCAATTTCATAATGATGGAATTCATAATTCAAGACTTCATAACCACATAGTCAATGACTTGTTCTAAGACTAAAAATAAAATTTTGTCAAGGCCTTGTGCCAAGACAATAGTTTGTCTCTAAGACCTACCGATGTATCGAGGATCTATAGCAGGCTCCACCCGAAACATATTAAGTCCAATGCATTCCTCATATAAAAGGGTGAAACATAATCTAAACATTTATATTAAAACTAGCATATGAAATGTCTATATTTTAACAAAAAACCATGAATGGCATAAAAATAGCACATCTAAATTCAAAAATAACTCATTCAATAAAATATGGATGATTGTATTATGATAAATCAACCTCAATCAAGAATAAAATACACTGAAGGATATTGACATAAAAGAAAATAATCATTAAAACTATTTGAGATAAATATCCCATTTTTCTTGAAAAAATTTAAATGACTCACTATTTATCAAAGAATTTGTTTAAAAGAGATTATTGAATAAAATTTTCCCATACCACATTGAAACTTTTAGAAGTAATTTTAATTTTAAAAAATTAATTTCAATATAAATAAATCCTTAAAACCATGTTTAAAACATGGACATTAATGAGAAAGATTTAGAGGAATAAATTTTTAAAACATTTAAAATGATATTTTAGTTAGAGTTCCTAACTAAATGAGAGACACTTGAATAAAAATAATTGAGGTAATAAAAACTTTATAATATCATGATAATAAAGGGATTCATGATATACTATGTCAAAGTACAATATATACACCAAATAAAAGTGAATTGGTGCATAACAACAAAGAAGTTTGAATGGAATGTAAGTTGAGATGAATTCCCTTATAAAGAATCTATCCTTAGGATAAGGATAAATCAATGAAATAATTATGTGTGACAAATATAAATACAATAAATATTATTGGATATTCATTGTAAATCAATCATAGGACATTCACATATATTCTTGTAAAAACAACACCAATGACTTGGATGTTTAATTCAATGAATAGAAATTGAGTTAAAATTACTCTTATCAAGTTCATATCGATGACTTGAGAATTTACCAATGGAGTGATTATGTGTATCAAATGTATATCCACACAAATGGGAGTATAAATTACTACATAAGTAAATAAATAGGGATTTCACATATAATCTTGGAGTAAAATAATCAATAAAGTTTGCGTAAAACTGAATGAGTGGAATTTGAAATTTGAAATTCCCTTAATAATATGGTAACTTAAAAAACATACACCCTATGAAAGAAGGATCATACAATGATGATGTAAATACTCACAAATTAAAGTATATTACACAAAGAATACAATCATGGGCAGTACATACACCCCACAAAGGTAATAGTGGAAAATATAGCATGAATCTCATGGGAATAAAAGTGAGATGAAAACCCCATTACCATGTTGTAATAAATCGAGTTGTAAGACAAAAAGTTAATAAACACAAAATTAATCATATAATACCATGAATATAAATTGAATAATGATAATATACATCAAATGGGAGTACACAATACACCACATGCAATAAATAAGTGGCAAATAGTGGAAATCTCACAGAATTAAAAGTGAGATAAGAAACCCCTTACCTTGTAATTTTCCTTAGTATAGGTTAGGTTAAACTCTTGTATAATGGTGAAATCATTGTTATTAAATCATAAAAGATCCAAATATGATATCATATATGATCATCTAATATTTCTTTGTTAATGTAATTTCAGTAGTATCATTGTTTTGGTTGTTAACTGATTCATTTTGCTTTATATGTTTTATTACATAAGTCATGCTTGTTATCTATAGGATCTATTTGATTCATATCCAGAATTATATTAAGTTCTTAAACATTATTTTTAATCATAAAATGAAAATTATTCTTGAATGATTACGATGGGGAATTAATCTCATCGCGTTCGTGGAGACGGTAATCCGTACGTACGCACAAGCGACAATATTATTATATTTATGGTGAAATAATATATAATTGGATGTTATATCATATATAAATAATCATTAACATATTATATTTATTATTTACATCAGTTATACTCATTATTATACCCATCTAAATAATGATGTTTTAGAATAAAAAACTACACCATGACGTGGACACAATAAGCCGTACGTACACACGTATGGTGACTTTGTTATTTATAGGATAGATAGAATAATGAATATGGTTTTACCATATTTATAATAACATAACAGTTTGTAGGAGTTACTTGAGTTATTATTTTGGTATGGAATCAACAGAGAAATAGGACTTGGAAGAAGAAAAGAACTTTAAAGAGGGTGGTGAAATTATTACCTCTTCTTTGGGTGATTCCTTTTGATTTGATCAAAAGGGATCCTTAGATTGGCTTTCTGATCAAAGGAAGGACTCTAGGATGTAGTGATAGTAGTTGGGAGGATATTTGAGAAGGTTTTGGCCGAGACAAATGGCTTTATAGATGTAAAATTAAGAGAAGGGGAAGTACCCTTTTATAAGAGAGGTGAGGGTCACTTTAGGAAAACCTTAAAATATTATTTTATTATAAATAATTTTCAGTTTCTAATGGATCCAAAAATTGATTTATTTTGAAGATAAGGTGGGTATGGGTCGAAATCCTATCAAACAATATGTTTTAGATAAGTTTAGGTCACCATATTAACCTTATCATTTAGATTTAACTATTAGTTTGATAGTTTAACTTTTACTGTGTCTTCTTATATTCTTACACTATATAGTTAATAAAATTACTCTAAAAATCCAAGATAACATCAAGTGGTTAATTAATGACACATATAATATTATTTAATACCTTTGGATGAACCTTATAATTTTAGGAATATTATATAATTTAATAATAAAAATATTTGTTTTAAAAACTCATTTATGTCTATTTTGACACTATTTAGTATTTGGTTTTTGTGAAAGTCATCACAACTTTATTACTTCGAACAAGATACACTAAATCAACCCTAACATGTCATGTTCACCTGAAAAATTCGTGTATGTCATAAAAACTTTGAAATTATATTTATTTTAATATTTATAATACCATTTATTTGATTCTTTCATTAATAAGGAAATTACTGCATCATCATTATGTCATAAATAAATTTAAGTATTTAATATCTAAAAAATATAAATAAAATACCATGATGTAGGAAATTTTTTTATATTTATAATGAATACTTATAGTCAAATTTATCTTATGTATAACCCTATATTAAAAATGGTTTAGTTATTAAACTTTTAATTTAACACTTTAAACTCTTCTTTAAATAAAATAATAATAAATGTCCTAATCTAATCCAAGTGGACCAAAAGGATCATATTTTATTCCTCAGGTTGTTTTTGGTCGAATTACACTTATCTAATAGAGTTAGGACATGTGTTAGAGTAATTATAATATCATTTTTACCTTTAATCACCCTATTTATATTTAACCGTGGTAAATAAAAGTCAAAAGTTACTATTCACCAAAAAATATTTTCACATTATTGAACCAAATTTTACTTACTGATATCAACTGTGTCTCTCAGATTTTTGAAATTCAACTCACAGAAGCGGTAAAATTAAGTTTTATGCAAATTTTCAAATAGTCTTAGAAGGTGGGTAAAAGACCGTAAAAAGTTCAATAACAATTTATACATCTAATTTTTTTATAAAATGACTCCAATGAATTACATTGAACGTATATAGGTATTATATATCTTTTTTTTACTTAAAATAAATTCAAATAAAATAAATAATTATTTAAATAAAAAGTCGGTTTTATACAATAACACCGTGTTTTTCACTATTCATCAAAAATTGAATGTTTTCAGAAAAATACCAAAAATTCACCCAAATCTAGTTTTGATATTCCAAATTAAAAAATTAAATCTATATTACCATATTTAAAACATAGAAGTTTGATTAATTAATTTTAAATTAATTCCCTTTTCCAAAACAAAAAAGCGTGTTTTTAAAAAGTGAAAAACTATCAAAAGTTTGACATGTGTTTATCTCAAATTTAAATGTGAAATTACTTATAATGACCAAAATTTTATTAAATGATAAAAATATAATTTAATTATACTTCCAAACTATTCAAATTCATAACTTAACACTATAAATTTGTCCAATTAAAAAACTTTTTTTCAATTAAAATTTAGTATTTTTTTTACTATTTATCAAAACATGAAAGTTATCAGAAAAGTACCAAAAATTTATCCAAAGTAAATTTTTATATCCCGATTCTAAAAAAGAATTTAATTTCATTAAATTAAATATATAAAAGTGTCAAATATTGGTTCTAAAAAGGGTTCTCTATTAAAAGGTGGTAAAATTGCATTTTTTTTGAAAAATACTTCTTTTATCTGAAAAAAATGAATTTGTTCTTATGTTATGTCTAAGAAACACATATTATGGATTCTAAAATTATATGATATATATAAAATTCAAAATTCAGTTAATACTATTCATAACTTCTTTTTGAACAACTAGTTTAGTAAGTCGTTGTGTGCTCGAACTCGGTGTTGCGTGTAGCACAAGCTATTGAATTACTTTAAAGAAAATAACTTACTATGAAATCTTGGGGTGTTACATTATTCCACCCTTTTGGAAATTTTATCCTCTCAATTTTAAAATTAGTCTTGGTAACTTTATTGAAATCCCCACATCTGAAAAGTGTCAATAAAACCATCACTTTAAAAGAAACAAGAGAAGTACAAAGGTCACCTGAGATAACCCATACTAAGATTCCATGTAGGAAAACATGGATATGAAAGATAAATTAAGTTTCATGTTCTAATGGAGAGTGATAGAAAACATGATTAGGAAAAATTTAATAAAAAGAAAACCACAAACTTGTTATGGGATAAATGGTCATTAGTTTCCCAGTAGGAAAAGTAAACAGACGATGTTTTTTTGTTTTATGTTCCATTTCATGAAGTTGAGGAATTTATTTATGAGATTTAATAAGAACATAAAGATATATACTTACTTTTTAAGTAGAGGTTCATCCATTAATAAATTTCTACCACTAACTAATCTTTTACTCCAAATGATGAGTATTCAAGATGACTTGGTCACACCTGAAGTGCTAGAATAAACTTATAGAGAATCACACAATTCAAAAAGGATAAACTATATATTTCCCCTGTCTTTAGAGATTAACCAAAACCAAAATGGTTAGTACAAGATCAGATGATCCCCAAAAAGGATAATTTGTTAGATAAATAAATATTAATCATAATTTTAAAATTATACCAACAATACCTAAAGTTCAATAAATACCATTCAATAAACAATTTTCCTTAAAATTATTCAATATAATCCAAAATAAGACTGAAACCCAAAACTTAGAAGAATTTGATTATGTAATATTCCACGTTAAATTATATCTCCAAATAACATTGACTAATCTTAAATTCACATACTTAAAAGTAATTAACTTAATCACATATTCTCTATGATAGGTTAATAATTTCCATAAATAACCTAAATCACTATAAGTCCATAATAAAAAGATAGATAAAAATCCACCATTACTCGTCAAATGATATCCCATAGTATTCTATTTTCCTTAGGCATATAGTTTTCCCAACAGAGTGAACATCTTCTACAATAACATTTATCACTTAATCACCAAATCATGTTCCTATTATAAGGATATAAATTTGATAAACATAAGATCCCAAATCAACTTATTATTAATCAATAAAATCATTTAACTAAAAATAATTAGTCACACTAACCAGGGACTTCACGTAGTCCAGTGGTTGGGGATAGATCCCAATCACACTTTGGTTGTGGGTTCAATTCCTGCAGTTTTGTCTGAACCAACAGGTTTTCACACGGTCTATGTGTTATCCTTTTTCAAAAACCATATTTTACAACATTCTCAAAATGATATAAATTCCTCAAAATAACCATAATATAATTTCACCACAAATGTTATCTCATACCTCTCATTTTCATCCCAAAATTTTATAACTTGTAATTGCCTCAAATTCAAAGATCATATATACCCAAATGGTAATTTATAAATATATACACAATAGAAAAGATAATTATTCCTAAAATAGAATTTTCACATAACAAACTGCAGGGTTACACTTACAAGAGAAAAACCTTCCAAAGTAATCCCATCAACAAAGAGAAATAATACTTTTAAACATTTCACCATCCATTTATTTCCACATAGGTTATTCCTTCACCAAGAGGTTATCCTATAAAATAGGGAACTTACTCAGGTAATACCCAGGTCCCCTACATTTATGACAAATGGCTGTAAATGGATTCTTGGGATCATTTTTATTTTCTTCCATAGTACTCTTCATTTTTGCTTGGAAATTCTTTACTTTATGTCCTTATTTTCCACACATAAATCATTTATTTGTTCTATTGAGACACTTTCCTAGGTTTCTCCTTCCACAATTCCTACATGATAGAAATTGAGCTTTCTTTTCTCAATGGTCTCCACTACTGGAGCTCTTATCATTCACCGCCTTTCTCTTCTTTGTTGTGACTGGGAGTTTTTTAATATATATGTTTTTTATCATATTTTTGGAAAACTGATTTGGCATGGACACAATATCTTTTACAGCTATCAACATTCCATTTCGTTGCTCATTTACACCACCATACCCATCTTGTACATCATGTTCAATGTTACTATGACTTCCTTGGAATCCAGCCATTGACTAACACAATAAATCAAAGTGTGAGTCATAAACTCATTTAGATAATATCATAACACCTTATTTTCAATCTAAAATACCTTAGGATTAACCAAGGTTATTTATTATCATCTTATATTAAAATCCTTCAAATCATTTTGTAAAGAAAATATAAATTATCCTAAGCATATCCCCTAGGATTTTCGTAACCAAGAGTGCAGAAAGGCCCATTGTCGTGTACCAGGATACCCTGGGTCAAGCCCGAAACTCCTTGTTAGAGTTTCCACTCTTAGGTACATCTGTTCCAGAGCCGCCTCTACCTGATTGTATCCAAATAGGGATGTATTATTTGGAAAACCGAAATAATATTTACATTACCAAAATTTTTGGATGTTCTTCTATATTAATCCTTAATGTCTATCTTAGGGTAGGGTTTTCTAATCAGATTTTTTATAAATCTAGCTTCTAAGGTTTGTACTACAATTCATATAATATCAACTGTAATGCCCCAACCCTAGTTACCCAGATTCAGTGCATTATTACTTAAAATTGTCATGATCCAAAGAGATCATATAAGGCCCCAACCTTAAACCTTACTTAATCTTGAGTTATTACAAGATTACACATTGAGGATCTTTTCGGGTTTAGAGTTTTAGAGAATTAGATCATAAAACTTGCATTACATTCCACATATAAACAAAGTGGTTACATAAAGATAGTATTCTTCATTCCCATCAATGGAAACACATTTAAAATAAAACATGGATTATTTCTTGACACATCCTTGACTCTATCATCTTATCATGTACCTTTCCCTTGACCTGTGAAAAACATTTCAAAAACTTGGGATGAGCATAAAAACTCAGTATGGGTTATAAAAAAAACATGGAAAGGAAACATGAGTTCATATATACATAATAATAAAAGAATACTTTACCCATAAAACATAGGCACTTTAACATACCTCATAAAATCATGAATAAATCATAGAAATCATAAGACATAAAGGTAACTTGAGGCATTCATAACATTCTTACGTAGGGAGTAACCCTCTTGGTTACGTTTGGAATACCCATAACAGTATATTCCCTAAAATCTCTTCGGAGAAACCTTAAAGTTTCACTCCTTCGCGTTACCCAATGCATTGGAGAGCTATAACGGGCTCACCCGCCCTTAGTTTATCACGGAACCACCCGTCTTCATAATAATGCCCAAGAACCATAACATAATCATATCACATAAAACATGCATAACATTTCCACATTTCAATCACAAGATATCAACACAACACGAAAAACATTGTGAAAACCATTTTCAATACCAAAATAAAAGAAAAGTAAAACATGGTATTTATTTTTCTTTTAAAAAGAAGGTATGGCTTGTAGAGGAAGTCGAAACTCAAATAACGGTTACGACGGCGGAGAAGTCGTTGTCGCTGCATACATACGACAAAAACATTCCCTTTTTTCGTTTAGTAAATGCTTCATATAAAAAATATTCCTTTTGAATAAACGTAAAAGTCAAAGGGGTTTATACACCGTATAAAATAAAGTTGTGTATAAAATAAAATATGCCTCAATGAAAGGAGATTGAGACGAAGTCCCATACCTCGTATCCGACTTGACCCGACCGTTCTTTAATCTCCTGAATAATAAACTTGATTTAATCTCTACTCTCTTATGAATCTTTTTCAAGTTCATTATTCCTTTTATACCATGTTATTAACATCAAGTAATCAGTTAAGTTAATAATGTCCATTTTGTCGGTATTTGGTTCTTAAGTCAAAAATAGACTTCTTACACTTACATGTTGTTAATTTGGTCATAGGTTCGTTATATCTAGAATGATATTAATGATATGGATAACGTATATATCATATATATTCATCATATACATGTATTTATAATATTACATCACATTTAGAGGTAAGAAATGAAATGCACCGTTCATGGAGAGGGTAAGCCGTACGTACGCATGAACGCTACTTCCATTTCTATTTCGTATTTTCTGGAATGGAATCATAATGATATAAAGGTATATTATAATTCCAGTATAATATCATATATAATATCATAGTTCCATCCTTTATATGTCCCACATATGGTATTTAACGAATCAAATCACTTTCAGGGGGCGGTAGTCCGCACTTCCTAAAATAAAGATATCGTGTTTACCCATAATGGAAACCATAAAGGTATGCCCAAAAAGAAAAAAACAGAAGCTTAAGGAAAACATAAACATATTATATATCATATATAAAAATAGTGACATCATAATGTCCCCTTTTGAAGGTGTTAAATGAGTATTGAACAATCATCGTTTCGGGGGGCGGAATTTCTCCATCCACGGAAACCGTATGTTCTTTAACCATTTGATGTAGTTGTGTGAGAGTGTAGCTCAAATAAATCTTATAACAACATCCTAGTATATTGAAGATACTGGTGTTGTTACAAAAGAAGTGATTAAAAAGAGTTTAGGGGGTTGGAGAAGCAAAATAAAACAAATGAACATGAGAGAATGAATTACCTTTAAAAGTGTAACTCCTTTTGATTTGAGCCTAAAGGCTTCCTTTGAAAGGATTCTTCCCAAAGGGAATACTCTAGGATGAGGAGAGGGATGTGGAGAGAGTAAATGGGCAGGGGTTGGCCGAGACAAAGTCTTGAGGAGTGTGTGAAATGAGGTAGAGGTGGGGGCCTTTTATAAGAGGAGAGGAGGGGCACTTTTGGAAAGTAAAGAAATATTACTTTATTTGAAAATGTGTTTCGGTTTCAAAAGGCCCCACATTGATATAATTCGTGGATAAGGTGATAAGGGTTCGAAATCCACTCATCCAATTGGTTTTTTCCATGTGTAGTTCATAGATTTTACATTATCTTTCCATTTTATTTAAATCGTCAAATAATGATGTCATCGCTGCATCATTATTATGTCATAAATAATTTAATTTATTTAATGTCTAAAAATCATAAAAAAAATACTATGATGTAGGAAATCTTTTTATCTTTCCAATTACTATTTATAATCAAAAATATGATCTTTATAACCCCATGTAAAAATTGTTTTCGTAAAACATCTCTTGTTTGTGTCATTTTTACTTTAACATTTAATAAAAAGTTATTTATGTCATTTCCAAACCAAAGTGTCTCCATGGGATCCCCAAGTTGACCCATGGCTTGTCTTGGTCGGCCATGACACAAACAATAAGGTTGGGACATGTTTCTAGGTCATTTCCTATTATTAAAGCATTATTTATACCTTAAACTACCCTAATTACCACTAATCGCGATTAAGAACTTAATAAGTTACTATTCACCAAAAAATTATTTTAATCTCATTGAACCACATTTTACTTCTTAATGACAACCATGTATGTCGGATTTTCAAAATTCAATACACATTAGTGGTAAGCTTTCATTTAACTGAAAAATCAGTTTGCTTGATTACCACTTAGTGGTTTCACTATTCATCAAAAATTGAAGTTTTTCAGAAAATTACCAAAAATTCACCCTAAGCTATATTTGATATTCCAAATTCAAAAATGAAGTCTATTTTACAAAATTCAAATCATATAAGTAACATTAATTAATTTAATAATTAATTCCCGCTGCCAGAGCAAATAGCGTGTTTTTACAAAACAATAAGTATCAAAAGATTGACACCGGTTTAAGTCTAATTTCAAAGTGAAATTGATTCTAATGACCACCATTGGATAAAATGGTAAAAATATATTCTAATTTAACTTCAAAACAGATTCAAAACATAATCTAATCATATAAATAAATTAGATTAAAAAGCAGTTTTGATGTAAAATGCAGTATTTTTCACTATTCATTAAAAAATGAACATTGTCAGAAAAATACCAAAAATTCACACAAGGTAAATTTTGATGTCCCAATAATAAAGGATAAGTTTATTTTGACAAACATAGTTTATAAAATTGTCAAAATATAGATTCAAAAATGGTTTTCCATCAAAAGGCAGTAAAACAATCTTTTAAGAATATTAGTGTATTCCATGCATAAGATTGTATTTATTTTCATTTTAAGCCTCTATAACACTATCTTAATCATTAAAAGACATAGATAAAAATATCTATTATTCATTACTTACTTGGGATGTTACATCCTTCCCCCCTTTAGAAAATTGCGTCCCCGCAATTTATTTACTTATCAAATAAATGAGGGTACTTATCCCTCATTGCATTTTCGGATTCCCATGTTGCCTCTTCAATCATGTGGTTTTTCCAAAAAACCTTTACCTGCTTAATCACCTTATTCCGTAACACTTGCTCCCTATGGTCAAGAATCTGGACCGGTTGTTCCTCATAAGATAGGTTCTCTTCCAGCTGAACTACCTCTGGACTCAAAACATGAGATGGATCTGGCATATACTTTCTCAACATCGAAACGTGAAAAACATTGTGTACCTGAGATAAACTCGGAGGTAAAGCCACTCGGTATGCAACTGATCCAACTCTTTCCAGAATTTCGTATGGTCCAATAAACCTTGGACTCAACTTTCCTTTCTTACCAAATCTCATCACACTTTTCCAAGGAGAAACCTTGAGAAAAACATGATCACCTACCTCGAAAGATAGATCCTTCCTCCGGTTATCCGCATAACTCTTCTGCCTGCTCTGAGATGTTCTCATGTGTTTCTGAATCAGCTGAAATTTTTCTTCCATCTCTTCTACCAATTCTGGTCCCATCAACTTCCTTTCACCCACTTCATCCCAGAAAGTTGGAGTTCGACACCGCTTCCCATATAATGCCTGAAATGGTGCCATCTTTATACTGGAATGAAAACTGTTATTATATGAAAACTCAACCAAAGAAAGATGTTGGTCCCAACTTCCCTGATAATCCATAGAACAAGCTCGTATCATATCCTCCAATGTCTGAATTGTTTGTTCTGACTGCCCATCTGATTGAGGATGAAAAGCTGTACTAAAATTTAATTCAGTACCCAACGACTTCTGAAGGCCTTTCCAAAAGTTAGAAGTAAACCTGGGATCACGATCTGATACAATGGAGAGAGTAACTCCATGTAACCTGACTATATCTTTAAGATACAAACGGGAAAGTTGATCAAGAGAGAAAGTATCTCGTATAGCAAGGAAATGAGCAGATTTGGTCAAGCGATCAACAATAACCCAGATTGCATTATTACCTCGAGATGTCTTCGGTAATCCAACAACAAAGTCCATGGATATATTCTCCCATTTCCACTCTGGCACTGGTAAAGGCTGAAGCATCCCTTTCGGTAACTGCCGCTCTGCTTTAACCTGTTGACATGTCAAACACTTCACAGTAAAATCAGCAATGTCTCTTTTCATTCCATCCCACCAGTAATACTCCCGCAGATCTCTATACATCTTAGTACTGCCCGGATGAACTGAAAACGGAGAACTATGAGCTTCACATAACAACTCTCTCTTCAACTGTGAATCACAAGGCACACACAATCTCTTCCCAAATATCAAAACACAATCATTATCAATGTTGAATTCAGGCAAGTTACCTTTCTGAACCAGCTCTACCTTTTTCTGCAACTCACTATCTTGCTTCTGTGCTTGCTTGATTCTATCTGATAGAGAAGATCTCACTGATACCTGAAACAAAACAGAAGGACTTCCTGCACCAACAACTTCTGTGCCAAAGTTCATCAAATCCTTAACCAAAGGATCACGTTCCAGCCGTAACATTGTTAATGAAGCATTACTTTTTCGACTCAAATCATCAGCCACTTTATTTGCTTTTCCCGGATGGTAATGAATTGTACAATCATAATCCTTGATTAATTATAGCCATCTCCTCTGTCTCATGTTTAACTCTTTCTGAGTGAATATATACTTTAAAATTTTGTGATCGGTATATATTTCACACTTTACTCCATACAAATGATGCGTCCAAATTTTTAAAGCAAAAACAACAGCAGCTAATTCCAAATCATGTGTAGGGTAATTTACCTCATGAGTTTTCAACTGTCGTGAAGCATAAGAAATTACCCGATCATTCTGCATTAGGACGCAACCAAGTCCTTTCAATGAAGCATCACTGTATATAACAAACTCACTATTCCTGGAAGGTAGTGCCAAAACTGGAGCATTCACCAATCTTCTTTTCAATTCCTGAAAACAATCATCACATTCTTTTGTCCAGATAAACTTAACACCCTTCCGAGTTAGCTTAGTCATTGGACTAGATAACCGTGAAAAATTTCTAACAAACCTTCGGTAATAGCCCGCCAAACCAAGGAATCTACGAATCTCGGTTACATTTGTGGGTCTTGGCCATTCTTCCACAACTTTTGTTTTTGCGGGATCAACAGTTATTCCATCTTTAGAAACAATGTGACCAAGGAAAGAAATTTGTTGCAACCAAAACTCACACTTGCTGAATTTCCCATACAGTTTCTTTTCTTTTAAGGTTTGCAAGATAACCCTTAAATGTTTTTCATGATCCTCTTTACTTTTAGGAAACACCAAAATATCATCAATGAAAACCACCACAAACTTATCCAAGAACTCATGGAAAATTCTATTCATTAAGTCCATGAATACAGCAGGTGCATTGGTTAGCCCAAAAGGCATTACTACAAATTCATAATGGCCATATCTCGTACGGAATGCGGTCTTCGGAATATCTGGCTCCTTTACCTTCAGCTGATGGTACCCCGATCTCAAGTCAATCATTGAAAAAAACTGAGCTCCCTGGAGCTGATCAAACAAATCATCGATATGAGGCAAGGGATATTTGTTCTTAACAGTGATATTATTCAAGGCTCTATAATCAATGCAAAGTCTCATAGAACCATCTTTCTTTTTAACAAATAAAACTAGAGCACCCCATGGTGATGTGCTAGGTCTAATGAAACCTTTCTCTAATAAATCTTGCAATTGCTCCTTCAACTCTAAAAGTTCAATTTGTGCCATTCGATAAGGGGGTTTTGAAATTGGCTTAGCATCAGGAACTAAGTCAATAGTAAACTCAACTTCCCGATCTGGTATTATTACAGGAAACTCATCAGGAAAAACATCAGGATACTCATTTACCACTGGCACATCATTAATCTGAACAGTTCCTTTATTTTCAACGACGTGTGCAAGGTAACATTCATTTCCATCTTTTACAAGTTTCTCGGCCTCTTGATATGTTATCAAAAGTAAGGGTTCATTCTTGTAAACAAACTGAAAGTATTTCTGAAAAGAAACTTCTTTAGCTCTACAGTCAATCTTAGCATGGTAAATAGAGAACCAATCCATACCCAGGATAACGTCAAACTCTACTAGAGGTAGAACAATATGGTTTCCAAGTAGGTTCTTTCCACAGATAAGTATAGGAAGATTCTTATAAATTCTTTTTGCCTCAACATTTCCCCCAGGTGTTTTTACCAAAAGTTCAGGAGTCATTTCTTGAGGTGGTATTCCCATTTTACTAGAAAAGGTTTCAGAGATGAAAGAATGTGTAGACCCCGAATCAAACAACACACTGGCATAATCTGAAAAAACAAACAAATTACCTGATACCACTTCATTTGATGGACCGAAATCTGTTGAAGTAGTTGCAAAGGATTTCACCACCCCTTTCTGCTTGTAGTCTAACTGCTTCCCATCACTCAAGCTCTTTGTCGGACACTCGTTTTCATAGTGACCCATCTCATTGCACTTATAACATTTCACTAACTGTAAATCAAATTTGTTCTTACCTTCACCTTGATCCTTTTCAGTGCAATCATGAGCCTTATGTACCATCTTACTACATCGGTAGCACTTTCCAGAATTCAGAAGACATTCCCTAGCATGCCTTTTGCCACATCTATCACAAACTGGAAACTTAGTTCTCTTACCATCAGACTTTTTTGAATAATTCTTTCCTTTCTCCTGCCACCTCGGTCTCTTCTTCTGCTGGTTGTTATAGAAAACTTGGTCATCGACAAACTCTATTTCCACCTTCTCAGCACATCGAACAAGCTTTTCATAACTTTTAAACTCACTAGAAGCTAATTCCCTTCGATATTTTGGCTTTAATCCTGAGTAAAAACGATTTATTTTACTATCAAGGTCCCGGATAAAATTTGGAGCATACCTTGCCAAATGAGTGAACCTTTCTTCATAGGCAGCCACTGAGTCTTCCTCTTGCCTCAATTCCAAGAATTTCTTTTCCATCCTAAGTCGAACATCCTTAGGAAAATACTTCTCAAGAAACATACCTTTGAATTCATCCCAGTCAAGAGCATCAATCTTATCGGCGTCCCTGATATTTTTAACCATAGACCACCACTGATCTGCTTCACCCTCCAAACGGTAAATTGCAAGACTAACCTTTTGATTGTCTGAACACCCCATGACATCAAAAATCTTCTCCAGTGCTTTAATCCACCCTTCAGCTAGCACATGGTCAGATGATCCTCTGAATGATGGTGGATGTTGCCTCATGAAATGTTCCACCACTGACATGTTCCTCTGCGGTTGTTCTGGATGATCTCGTGCATGGATACCACCGCCATTTATCGCTTGAGTCAACTGCGCCATTACTGCAACAAACTATTCAGTTCCAATTCCGACCATTTCTGGATGCTGATTCGGAAGGTTATTTCCTTTTGTATGCCTTCCTAGCACTGCTTCCCTGTTTCCTCTGCGGAAAACCATTCTGAACAAACATGTCTTAGATGAAGCAACATGGTAATCTTTAAATTCTACATCATTTCGAAAAAAAAATATTTTTGGATAACCATTTAATAGAATTCTAACTCCTAAAGTTATCTAAACCGACCTTTGATACCAACTATAAGGCCCCAGCCTTAAACCTTACTTAATCTTGAGTTATTACAAGATTACACATTGAGGATCTTTTCGGGTTTAGAGTTTTAGAGAATTAGATCATAAAACTTGCATTACATTCCACATATAAACAAAGTGGTTACATAAAGATAGTATTCTTCATTCCCATCAATGGAAACACATTTAAAATAAAACATGGATTATTTCTTGACACATCCTTGACTCTATCATCTTATCACATACCTTTCCCTTGACCTGTGAAAAACATTTCAAAAACTTGGGATGAGAATAAAAACTCAGTATGGGTTATAAAAAAACATGGAAAGGAAACATGAGTTCATATATACATAATAATGAAATCATACTTTACCCATAAAACATAGGCACTTTAACATACCTCATAAAATCATGAATAAATCATTGAAATCATAAGACATAAAGGTAACTTGAGGCATTCATAACATTCTTACGTAGGGAGTAACCCTCTTAGTTACGTTTGGAATACCCATCACAGTATATTCCCTAAAATCTATTCGGAGAAACCTTAAAGTTTCACTCCTTCGCGTTACCCAATGCATTGGAGAGCTATAACGGGCTCACCCGCCCTTAGTTTATCACGGAACCACCCGTCTTCATAATAATTCCCACGAACCATAACATAATCATATCACATAAAACATGCATAACATTTCCACATTTCAATCACAAGATATCAATACAACACAAAAAACATTGTGAAAACCATTTTCAATACCAAAATAAAAGAAAAGTAAAACATGGTATTTATTTTTCTTTTAAAAAGAAGGTATGGCTTGTAGAGGAAGCCGAAACTCAAATAACGGTTACGACGGCGGAGAAGTCGTTGTCGCTGCATACGTACGACAAAAACATTCCCTTTTGTCGTTTAGTAAACGCTTCGTATAAAAAATATTCGTTTTTAATAAATGTAAAAGTCAAAGAGGTTTATACACCGTATAAAATAAAGTTGTGTATAAAATAAAATATGCCTCAATGAAAGGAGATTGAGACGAAGTCCCATACCTCGTATCCGACATGACCCGACTGTTCTTTAATCTCATGAATAATAAACTTGAGTTAATCTCTACTTTCTTATGAATCTTTTTCAAGTTCATTATTCCTTTTATACCATGTTATGAACATCATGTAATCAGTTAAGTTAATAATGTTCATTTTGTCGGTATTTGGTTCTTAAGTCAAAAATAGACTTCTTACACTTACATGTTGTTAATTTGGTCATAGGTTCGTTATATCCAGAATGATATTAATGATTTGGATAACTTATATATCATATATATTCATCATATACATGCATTTATAATATTACATCACATTTAGAGGTAAGAAATGAAATGCACCGTTCATGGAGACAGTAAGCCGTACGTACGCATGAACGCTACTTCCATTTCTATTTCGTATTTTCTGGAATGGAATCATAATGATATAAAGGTATATTATAATTCCAGTATAATATCATATATAATATCATATTTCCATCCTTTATATGTCCCACATATGGTATTTAACGAATCAAATCACTTTCAGGGGGCGGTAGTCCGCACTTCCTAAAATGAAGATATCGTGTTTACCCATAATGGAAACCATAAAGGTATGCCCAAAAAGAAAAAAACAGAAGCTTAAGGAAAACATAAACATATTATATATCATATATAAAAATAGTGACATCATAATGGCCCCTTTTGAAGGTGTTAAATGAGTATTGAACAATCATCGTTTCGGGAGGCAGAATTTCTCCATCCACGGAAACTGTATGTTCTTTAACCATTTGATGTAGTTGTGTGAGAGTTTAGCTCAAATAAATCTTATAACAACATCCTAGTATATTGAAGATACTGGTGTTGTTACAAAAGAAGTAAATAAAAAGAGTTTAGGGGGTTGGAGAAGAAAAATAAAATAAATGAACATGAGAGAATGAATTACCTTTAAAAGTGTAACTCCTTTTGATTTGAGCCTAAAGGCTTCCTTTGAAAGGATTATGCCCAAAGGGAATCCTCTAGGATGAGGAGAGGGATGTGGAGAGAGTAAATGGGCAGGGTTTGGCTGAGCAAAAGGCTTGAGGAGTGTGTGAAATGAGGTAGAGGTGGGGGCCTTTTATAAGAGGAGAGGAGGGGCACTTTTGGAATGTAAAGAAATATTACTTTTTTTGAAAATGTGTTTCGGTTTCAAAAGGTCCCACATTGATATAATTAGTGGATAAGGTGATAAGGGTTCGAAATCCACTCATCCAATTGGTTTTGTCCATGTGTAGTTCATAGATTTTACATTATCTTTCCATTTTATTTAAATCGTCAAATAATGATGTCATCGCTGCATCATTATTATGTCATAAATAATTTAATTTATTTAATGTCTAAAAATCATAAAAAAATACTATGATGTAGTAAATCTTTTTATCTTTCCAATGACTATTTATAATAAAAAATCTGATCTTTATAACTCCATGTAAAAATTGTTTTCGTAAAACATCTCTTGTTTGTGTCATTTTTACTTTAACATTTAATAAAAAGTTATTTATGTCATTTCCAAACCAAAGTGTCTCCATGGGGTCCCCAAGTTGACCCATGGCTTTTCTTGGTCGGCCATGACACAACCAATAAGGTTGGGACATGTGTCTAGGTCATTTCCTATTATTAAAGCATTATTTATACCTTAAACTACCCTAATTACCACTAATCGCGATTAAGAACTTAATAAGTTACTATTCACCAAAAAATTATTTTAATCTCATTGAACCACATTTTACTTCTTAATGAAAACCATGTATGTCGGATTTTCAAAATTCAATACACATTAGTGGTAAACTATCATTTAACTGAAAAATCAGTTTGCTTGATTACCACTTAGTGGTTTCACTATTCATCAAAAATTGATGTTTTTCAGAAAATTACCAAAAATTAACACTAAGCTATATTTGATATTCCGAATTCAAAAATGAAGTCTATTTTACAAAATTCAAATCATATAAGTCACATTAATTAATTTAATAATTAATTCCCGCTGCCAGAGCAAATAGCGTGTTTTTACAAAACAATAAGTATCAAAAGATTGACACCAGTTTAAGTCTAATTTCAAAGTGAAATTGATTCCAATTACCACCATTGGATAAAATGGTAAAAATATATTCTAATTTAACTTCAAAACCAATTCAAAACATAATCTAATCATATAAATAAATTAGATTAAAAAGCAGTTTTGATGTAAAATGCAGTATTTTTCACTATTCATTAAAAAATGAACATTGTCAGAAAAATACCAAAAATTCACACAAGGTAAATTTTGATGTCCCAATCATAAAGGATAAGTTTATTTTGACAAACATAGTTTATAAAATTGTCAAAATATAGATTCAAAAATGGTTTGCCATCAAAAGGCAGTAAAACAATCTTTTAAGAATATTAGTGTATTCCATGCATAAGATTGTATTTATTTTCATTTTAAGCCTCTATAACACTATCTTAATCATTAAAAGACATAGATAAAAATATCTATTATTCATTCCTTACTTGGGATGTTACAGATCAAGTCCCAAAATACCGATTAGTTTAGTAGCCTTGTAAGTACTATATACATACATAAATTTTACATTACGTAATGAAATAAAAAAAACAACATTATGACCCCTTTGAACACACTCATATCCCTTAGTCTATTACTACAGGTTAATCATGATATACTTCTTTGCATACTGGGAAAAATAAAACATAGAAAGGGGTGATCTCATATGCTTAGTAAGCATAATAATATAGTGGAAAATTTCATAAATAAACATAAACATTTAAGGCAATGTATAAGACTAAAACACAATTCTTTTAAACTTAAACTTTAGCAGAATATAGAAAAGATAAATCTAATAATGCCATTTACTTATTCACATCGATATTATACTAGTCGAATAATCACATGTAATATCAATATCAAATTTTATAATGAGGGAATGCATAATGCTAGACTTCCTAACCACATAGTCAAGGCCTTGTGATAAGAATATCAATAAAAATTTGTCAAGGCCCTATTCCAAGACACTAGTTTGTCTTTGAGACATACCGATGAATCGAGGAGCTATAGAGGGCTCCACCCCTCACTTGATAAGTCTAGTGAATTCCGCATATGAAATGTTGAACCATAATCTAAACATTCATATTAAAAACAGCATAGTAAATGTAAATATTTTAACCACAAACCATGAATGGCATAAAAATAGTACATCTACAGACAAATATAACTCATTAAGTACAATATGGATAATTTTATTATGATAAATCAACCTCAATCAAGAATAAAATACAATGAAGGATATTGACATAAACTAAAATAGTCATTAAAACTATTTGAGAGAAATATTCCATTTTTCTTGAAAACATTTAAATGTCGCACTATTTATCAAAGAAGTCGTTTAAAATATATTTTTGAATCAAAGTGTCCCATAATACATTAAAACTTTTAATAGTAATTTTAATTTTAAAACATTAATTTCTATATAAATAAATCCTTAAAAATATTTTTAAAACATGGACATTAATGAGAATGATTTAGATGATTAAATTTTTAAAAAATTTAAAATGATATTTTAGTTAGAGTTCCTAACCAAATGAGAGATGCTTGAATACAAATAATTGAGGTAATAAAAACATTATAATATCATGATAATAAAGGGATTCATGATATACTATGTCAAAGTACAGTATATACACCAAATAAAAGTGAATAGACGCATAACAACAAAGAAGTTTCAATGGAATGTAAGTTGAGATGAATTCCTTTATAAAGATCATATCCTTAGGTTAAGGATAAATCAATGAAATAATTATGTGTGAAAAATATAAATACACTAAATATGATTGGATATTAAGTGTAAATAAATCAGAGGATATTCACATATATTCTTGTAAAAACAATACCAATGACTTGGATGTTTAACTAAATGAATAGAAATTGAGTTAAAATTACTCTTATCAAGTTCATATCGATGACTTGATAATTTATCAATGGAGGTATTTTGTGTATCAAATGTATCTACAAACAAAGGGGAGTAGAAATTATTACATAAGTAAATAAATAGTGATTTTACATATAATCTTTGAGTAAAATAATCAATGAAGTTTGCATAAAACCGAATGAGTTGAAATTGAAATTTGAAATTCCTTTAACGATTTGGTGACTTACGAAACATACACCCCATGAAATAAAAATCATAAAATGATGATGTAAATACCCATAAATTAAATTATATTACACAAATAATATAATCACGGGCAGTACATACATCACACAAAGGTAATGGAGGAAAATATAGCATGAATCTCACGAGAATAAAAGTGAGATAAAAACCCCATTACCACGTTGTAATCAATCAAGTCGTAAGAAAAAAAGTTAATAAACACCAAATGAATCACATACTACCATGAATATAAATTGAATCTTGATAATATACATCAAATGGTAGTACACAATACACCACATGCAATAAATAAGTGTTGAACAATGGAAATCTCATAGAATTAAAAGTGGGATAAGAAACCCCTCACCTTGTACTTTTCCTTAGTATAGGATAGGTTAACCTCCTGTATAATGGTTAAATCATTTTTATTAAATTATACAATAACCAACTATGATATCATATATGATCTTCTAATATTTCTTTGTTTATGATATTTCGGTAGTATCATTGTTTTGGTTGTTAACTGATTCATTTTCCTTTATATGTTTTGTTACGTAAGTCATGTTTTTTATGTATAGGATCTATTTTATTGATATCCTGAATGAAATTAAGTTCTTAAACATTATTTTTAATCACAGAATGAAAATTATTCTTTAATGATTATGATGGGGAACGAATCTCATCGCTTTCGTGGAGACGGTAATCCGTACGTACGCACGAGCGACAATATCATTATATTGATGGTGAAATCATATATAATTGGATGGTATATAATATATACAGAACAATTAATATATATATTTATTATTTAAATTAGTTATACTCATTATTATATCCATCCAAATAATGAAGTTGTTGAATAACAAACTACACCACGACGTGGAGACGGTAAGCCGTATGTACACACGTATGGTGATTTTGTCATTTATAGGATGGATAGAATAACAAATATGTTTGTACCATAAGTATAATAACATAAAATTATGTAGGAGGTGTTGTAGTTATTATTTTGGTATTAAATAAACAAAGATAGAGGAAGTGGAAGAATAAAAGAACCTGAAAGAGTGTGGTAAAATTATTACCTCTTCTTCGACTGCTTCCTTTTGATTTAATTAAAATGGCTCCTTAGGTTGGATTTATGATAAAAGGAAGGAATCTAGAATGTAGAGACAGTAGTTTTGAGGATATTTGGTTCGGGTTTTTCCCATCCAAATAGCTTTTGAGGTGTGAAATTAAGAGAAGGAGAAGTACACTTTTATAAGATAGGTGAGGGTCTCTTTAGGAAAACCTTGAAATATTATTTTATTATAAATAATTTTTTCTTTCTAATGGATCCATATTTTTTTTAATATAAGGTGGGTATGGGTCTAAATACTCTCAACCAATATGTTTTAGACAAGTTTAGGTCACCATATTAACCTTATCTTTTAGATTTAACTATTAGTTATATAGTTTAACTTTTACCGTGTCTTCTTATATTCTTACACTATATGGTTAATAAACTTATTATAAACTTCCAAGATAACCTCAAGTGGTTAAATAATGACATATATAATATTATTTAAGCACTTTGGCCAAACGTTATATTTTTAGGAATATTATATAATTTAATAATAAAATATTTATTTTAAAAACTATTTTATGTCAATTTTGAAACTATTTAGTATTTGGTTTTTTTGAAAGTCATAAAAACTTGATTACTTAGAAAAAGATACATTTAATCCACCCTAACATGTCATATTCACCTAGAAAATTCGTGGATTTCATAAAAACTTTGAAATTATATTTATTTTAATATTTATAATACCATTTATTTGATTCTTTCATTAACAAGGTAATTTCTGCATCATCATTATGTCATAAATAAATTTAAGTATTTAATGTATAAAAATTATAAATAAAATAAAAATTTATAGGAAATATTTTTAGATTTCTAAGGAATATTTATAGTCGAATTTATATTATGTATAACCCTATATTAAAAATGGTTTAGTTATTAAACTTTAAATTTTACACTTTTAACACTTCTTTAAATAAAAAAATAATAAATGTCCTAATCTAATCCAAGTAAACCAAATGGATAATATTTTATTTTTCAGGTTGTTTTTGGTCGAATTAAATTTATCCAATAGAATTATCACATGTGTTAGAGTAATTATAATATCATTGTTATCTTTATTTACCATATTTATATTTAACCGTGGTAAATAAAAGTCAAAAGTTACTATTCACCAAAAAATATTTTCATCTTATTGAACCAAATTTTACTCATTGATGTAAACCATGTCTCTTGGATTTTTCAAATTCAACTTACAAAAGCGGTAAAATTAAGTTTTATGTAAATTTGCAAATAGTTCTAGAAGGTGGGTAAAAGACGGTAAAAAGTTCAATAACAATTTATACATCCAATTTTATTATAAAATTACTCCAATGAATTAAATTGAATATATATAGGCATTATATAACTATTTTTATTTAAAATAAATTTAAATAAAATAAAAAATTATATAAATAAAAAGTCGATTTTAAACAATAACACGGTGTTTTTCACTATTCATCAAAAATTAAATGTTTTCTGAAAAATAAAAAAAATTAACCCAATGATAATTTTGATATTACAAATTCAAAAATTAATTCTATTTTACCAAATTAAAAAAATCTAAGTTTCATTAATTAATTTTAAATTAATTCTCATTGTCAAAACCAAAAAGCGGGTTTTTAAAAAGTAAAAAACTATCAAAAGATTGACATGTGTTAATGTCAAATATAAATGTGAAATTACTTATAATGACCTATATTGTATTAAATGGTAAAAATATAATCTAATTATACTTCTAAACCATTAAAATGCATAATTTAAAATTATAAATTATTTCAATTAATTTATTTTTTCAATTAAAATTTTGTATTTTTTCACTATTTGTCAAAATATGAAAGTTATCAGAAAAGTACCAAAAATGTAACCAAACTAAATTTTTATGTCCCGATTCTAATGAAAAATTTAATTTCATTAAATTGAATATATAAAAGGGTCAGATATTGGTTTTAAAAAGGATTCTCCATTAAAAGGTGGTAAAATTGCATTTTTTGAAAAATACTTCTTTTATCTAAAAAAAATTAATTTGTTCTTATATTATATCTTAGAAACACATAATATGGATTCTAAAATTATATAGAGTATATAAAATTCAAAATTAAGTCAATACTATTCATAACTACTTTTTGAATGGCTAGTTTGGTAAGTCGTTGTGCGCTCGAACTCAGTGTTATGTGTAGCGCAATCTATTGAATTAATTTAAAGAAAATAACTTAATATGAAATCTTGGGGTGTTGCAGGACAAGTATTTATCTAAGGTGGACCTTTGGTTAGGATATCCCCAATTAAATTTGAATAAGGAATATATTCCCAAGGCTGCCTTTCGAACAAGGTATGGACACTATGAGTTCATAGTTATGCCCTTAAAAACTCATTATTGCTTCAGAATGTTTCATAGATTTAATGGATAGAGCCTTTAGAGATTACCTCGACAAATTTGTGGTAGTATTTACTGATAATATTCTGATATACACTAAGAAGAAGGAGGAACATGAGAAACATTTGAATACTGTTCTAAAGACTTTGCGTAGGGAGAAAATCTATGAAAAGTTTAGAAAATGTGAGTTATATATGGAGTAAGTATCATTCTTGGGGAATGCTATCACCCGAAAAAGAATATCTGTGGACCCTTCTAAGACAAATCCAATCGAAGAGTGTCCTATAACAACATCTGTAATGGAGATCTTTAGTTTCCTTGGTCTAGCTAGGTATTACAAATTATTTTTTAAGAACACATCCTGATTTTCCAACACACTAACCAAGATGAATTGAAAGGGATTAAATATTTTTTGGACTAGTGAATGTGAAGACTACTTCAAAGAGTTGAATAATAGGCTCATCCCTACACCAGTACTCACACTTTTAAAAAGTAGGGAATTATTTGTGGTATACAATGATGCTTCAAAGAAGGGATTAGGATGTGTACTGATAAAAAATGATAAAGGGATAGCCTATGACTTATAGCCACTGAAAATTCATTAGATAAACTATCTCATACATGATCTAGAGTTGGAAACTGTGATCTTTGCATTGAAAATATCAGGGAATTATTTCTATGGGGAGAATTGTGAGATATATACTAATAAAAAGAGTCTCAAATATATATCCACATAGAAGGATATTAATATACACTAGAAAATATGGTCAGATCTCATCAAGTATTATGACTTCTCAATCCACTACCATCTTGGTAAAGCAAATAGGGTGGTAGATGCTCTATGTAGAAATAATATTTCATCCTTATCGATAATGAGAATTTAGAAGGATCCAATATTCATATATTTTCAAAGGATTGACATGGGAATCATTAAGGAAGGAACATAATCAGTTCTTTCTCAAATGATTTCTCAACCACCCCCCATTAACAAAATAAACGATTCTCAAATAAATGATGTATAAATTTAGAAAAAGGTTTATTCTTTTAGAAATGGGAAATCCTCAGAGTTCAAAATGGATGAGGAATGAGTCATGAGATTTGGGTCATGACTATGTGTACCATCCAATCTAGAGATAAGGAATGAACTTTTGAATGACACACATAACTAAACCTTCTCTATTCACCCAGGGAGAAAAAATATGTATTGAGATATCCAAGGGGAAAATTTGTGGGATAATATAAAGAAGGAGATCGCTGAATATACATAAAAGTTCCTAGTATTCCAGCTAGTAAAGGATGAAAGAAAAATGTATAAAGTTATGATGTAACGATTTCCCATACCAACATGAAAATGGGAAAACATAACCATGGACTTTGTCACCAGACCTCCAAAGATATCCAAAGGAAATAATTCTATATGGGTTATTATGGATCATATTACAAAGACAGATCAATTTATTGAAATTTATGAGGAGTTCTCACTGGATCAAATAACACAAATATATATAAGATAAGTGGTAACGTTTCATGTTATACAACTATAGATTGTATCTGATAGAGATATGAGATTTACCTCCATGTTATGGAAAAGTCTCAAACATACTCTGAACATTGATTTGAACCTCAATACCACCTATCATCCACAAATTTATGGCTAATATGAGCGAACTATTCAAAAACTAGAATACATGTTGAGAGCATGTTCTATGGAATTCAAGGGAGTATGGGACCAACATATACCTCTGGTTGAGTTCTCTTATAACAAAAATATCCACCCAAGCATCCAAACGACTCCATATGAATCCCTTTATGGGAAAATATTTAGAACACTGACATGCTGGGATGAAGTTTGTTAATGTAAGATGTTAGGACCTAAAATAGTTAAAGAAATAGTGGAAAAGGTGAAAACCATTCAGAAACAAATCAATGAATCCCAAAGTCAACAAAATAGTTACGTAAACAATCATCAATGGGACCTAGAGTTTAAGGTTGGAGGTATGGTATTCCTCCCCATATCTCTATGGAAGTGTATCGTGAGATTTAGGAAGAAAGGAAAGGTGAGTCCCAAGTACATCAACCCCTTTAAGATTTTTGATCATGTTGGAGATATGGCCTATCGACTAGAACTTCCACTAACCATGTCTTAAGTACACGATGTATTCCACATATCCCTCTTGAGGAAGTACATACCAGATCTCTCACATGTACTAAATTCAGAGGTGGTATAGTTAGAAAATGATCTATCTTATGAGGACCATCCAGTGAAGATATTAAACCATAGAGATAAAGTTCTATGAAAAAATACTACTCATCTGGTCAAAGTCATAACGACCCTTACTTTACATATATTGTTATTACTTCAGAATTGAAGCATATTTATTTCAACATATAACAGAACCATGATAGGACTGTATAGGTATAGTGTCTTTAGAAACTAGAAAACATAAAGAACTGGTTCATAAATCATCTGCATTTTCTCCCGTTTAATTCATCATATCTAGATTCTCTTTTGGCGTATCCTACTTAATACCCTTCTTCATGACTTGGGGAAAAGAAAAAATACAAAGGGTGAGATCAAATGCTCAGTAAGGGAAAAAAAGGAAATATCAATCATATGATATTCATAAGAACATAACATTTTGAAAATCTTATCCTATAAAAGAGATCATAATATCATGACATGGGATAAGTCATAGTAGTGAAATTTAATCCCATTAATCATAACATAAGACATGATAATTTTTGGCATACAAACATAACCATAGAAAATAATTTCATATTAGTCAAGGCTCATTTCCAAGACAATCATAGCAGACAAAGTCCATTACTGAACCGAGTTCACTCCTCGTTCTAGTCCTGTATCACTGAAACGGATTAACTTTTTGTTCCTACCATGTCTATCTCATGAGATATAAATATTTGACCAATGTATTGGAGGGAGATATATGTCCCACCCATCTCATAATGAAACCATTATTATGTGTGCCACAAAATCATAAATCTTACATCATAGCATAACCCATGTAATAAAAATGGGATTCTTAAACATCATGCCATCATAACATAATCCATATAAGATAAAGGAATTCATAAAAATAATTACATCATAACATAATAAAATAATGTTAATAATAGGGATATAATCATAACCCTATATCATCTTAGATGGAAAATAATTTTGATAAAACACTTGAACTCAGTTCTTGAGGAAAATATCATTTCTTCTTCAAAATCATTTTCTTTTCTCAAAATGACATACAATTTTAAAAGAAATGAATTTGTGTTAATCATGAAATCTTGAATAAGAAGATTCATGTAAGTAAGGAATTATGAAACCATAAAAATCCATTCATTCCGTATATGTTTAAAAAACATTCTTCTCATACTTTTGTCAGAAAAGTCAAAAAGTACCTCCTATGGTAAAAAAAGAGAGATTCCTTCTAAAACATGTGATAAAAGTAAAAAGGGTAGAAATTAATTTAAACATACATAGAATAATAGTAAAAATTTTATGAAAACATTTTTAGAAAACATGGGCATGGATGATAAACATAACCCCAGTAAATACTTACGAATAAACAATCACGGATAAGAACGAGATTGGATTAATTATCCCTTACCTTAGGTCTGATATGCTTCGTGTGTATCCAAACCTCCGGTATAATTATTTAGATAATGTTACAGATATATTTAAGAATTATAAATATTTTTATGATAACATTTATGATCATATTTTCATCCGTTTGTTAGTAACATTTCATTGTTACTCGTTGTTTGGGTATTAACTGCTTTATTTTCATACGTATGTTTTGTCAGATAAGTTCATATTAATCTTTTTAGGTTATAGTTATATAATTTAAATAATGGTATTAGTATAATATATATCAGATTTATTCATTCAATTCGTTTATATAATCATGGTTTAATGATGATCATGTAGAACGAATCTCATCGCACCGTGGAGACGGTAAGCCATACGTACGCACGAGCGACGATATCGTTCCCATAATTATTGAATGGTATTAGAGTGGATGATATAATATCTCAGAATTAGTATCATGTTATAATAACAATATATAGTTGTTATTTAAACCATTATACCCATACAATTAATGTTGTGGTGGAAAAAAGATTACACCACGGCGTGGAGACGGTATTCCGGACGTACGCACGCGCGGTGATTTCATTTTTCGTAGGATATATAGAAGGTGAAATGAGGTTGTTTCATATTTATAATAATATATCATTATATGAGTGATACTTATGTTATTACTTTATAATTAAATAAATAAATAAGATGAACTAGAAGAAGAAATAAATTTGAAAGAATCGGTAAAGGATATTACCACTTCTTTGACGCGCCTCTTCTAAACCTCCTCTTAGGAAACAAAAGCTGGTATTTGGAGAAGACCATTACCTCTAGTATGTTTCTAGGGAATTTGAGAAGAGAAATTTATAGGGTTTGTCCAAGATTTAAGGCTCAAAATGTTGTGAAGAGGAGAGGGAGGAGGTTCCCTTTTATAAGAGAGGAGATTGACACTTTTGGAAACCTCTAAAATATTAATTTATAATAACACCAAACCCCACTTAAAAACTTCAAAAATGACTCAAATTCAAAGATGAGATGAGATAGGGTTGTAATCTCATAATAAAATAAAATTTAGACATGTTTGGAATTTATTTTAAACCTTGTCAACTTGATTTATCCTTATTTAATCTACTTAATTTTATTTGTGGTAATAATATTCTAAATTTTAAATTGTTATAAATAATTACTTATGTGTTGTGAATTTCCCATAATTGGATACTTTATAAAATTTTAGACCATATAAATTTCAATTTATAATTTTTAAATATTTTTGTGATTTTTAAACAATTTAACAATTTTTTATTTTTATAAAATAACAATAGTGTCAATTTTGATACTATTCATTTATTTGAATTTAAATAAAATCCATACAGAGGATATATTCAAAAAAAAAATTTAATAGATTCATAACATGTCATATTTATCTATAAATATCATGAAGAACATTAAATTGTTCATATAATATTTATTTTAATATTTTTAAATCCATTTATTTGATATTTAAATCAATAAAATAATTTCTACATCACTATTGTGTCATCATTAATGATAATTATTTAATCCCTAAAAATTATAAATAAATTAACATGATGTAGATAATTTTATTTTATTTTTGTAGATATTTTATTTTCTATGTTTTATGAAGTTTATCACCAAATTATAATTATTACACTTATAAGATATAAGAGAGTGACATGTTGTCACTTTCTTTGGTTTTAATAATAATTACATCATTTTTATGGTCAAAAGTACATTAAATGAATATATTATGACCTTTAGGTGATATGGGTCGACTTTTATCCATCCAATAGAATATTTTAAGGTGTTAGGATAATTTTATAATATTATTTTTACCCTTAATTTTTTGATTTACCTTTAACTTTGGTAAATAAAATTTACGGTAGTTACTATTTGAAAAGCCCAAAAATAAAAAGTATCCTATTAAAATAATTTGGATATACTGATTCCAAATATGGAATAAAATTTTCAAATTAAATATAAAAAAGTTTCAGAAATTAATTTAAAAATTAATTCCATTTTTGAGAAAACGAGTTTTAAAATTTAAAACATTGCAAAAGATTGAAAATTTTATACCTATGAATTCAATGTAAAATTAATGCTAATGACATAAATTATATTAAATTATAAAAATATATTCTATTTATACTTTAAAACCATTAAATTTTATAATTTATCCATATAAATTGTCTTGATGAAAAAAGTTGTGTTTAAGAAAAATTTAGCATATTTCTATTCATCAAAATATGAAAGTTATCAGAAAAGTATCAAAAATTTATCCAATGTAAATTTTTATATCCTGATTCAAAATAAGAATTTTATTTTGTCAAATTTAACTCATAAACTTTTCAAAAATTAGATTTAAAATGGGTGCGCCATCAAAAGGCGTAAAAACTGCATTTTTGAAAAAAATAATTCTTTATCCGAAAAATTGATTTTTTTCTCATATCATATGTAAGATGAATTATAATGTTATATAAAATTCAAAATTTGGATAATAATATTTATAAAACCTAGTTTATATAATATTTTAATAACATATCATTGTTTAGTGAAACTCGGTATTGCGTACAACACAAGATATCAAGGAAGGTTGCTCTTGCGTGTAACGCAAGCCAAGCCAGTGTTGCGTGTTAGTGAAGGATTCCTTTGGTGTTGCGTATAACGTAAGACATAAAAAAATATTTCTCATAAAATATCATGGTGTTACAAAATTACTATGGAAGAACCATAAGTATTAAGAGGCAACATGGGAACTAGAGGAACCAATGAAGGATAAGTACCCTCACTTTTTCCCCTTAGAATTTAAAATGAAATTTCAGGGGTAAAACTTCATAAGGGGGAAGAATGTAACGAAACATAATTTCATAAATACAAATTACCTTCTTATAATTATTATTATAGTATAAATCACATAAAATAACATGTAAAAAATCTTTATAAATGAATAATTAATTAAATAAGAGGTATTTCTAGAAGTTAAGGAACTTATACCAATGGAATAATAACTTGACCTTTGGAATAGTAATGTGACCCTTAGGAATAGTAAATAAGACAATAGAATAATAATCTCACCATGAGTGTATAAATAATATTTATGAATCTTATAAATTAAAATATGATATATTTATATCATAGTATAATTAAATATTTTTTTTGAAAATGATAAATTATATGTTAGTTTTTAAAAAAAATATAAATATTTATTTACAATTTTAAAATTAATATAATGATTTGAAGGGAAATTTATTTTCATAAAAAAGATTCATAAATTAATATTTTTTTTCTTAGGATTATAATATAATTTTATGAGACCTTAATTAATTTTTCAAAAGTGTTATAAAATCAGTTATAATTTTAAAATTGGTATTTTTCAAGAAAATAATGATTTTAATTATAAATTAAATTTATCATATTTAGAAAATTATTTTTCATAAAATTTAGTCTATTTTTTGAATTCTACACATCAAAAAATGGCTATGGTTAATTTTTGGGATTTTTCTAAAATAGTTTATTTTTTTGGTGAATAATGAAATATGGTAATTTGCGGTATAAGATAAATAAATAAAATTTTGATTCATGCTTGAGTAATGGATGATTTAAGTGGCCATTGGTTTAAAATAACATGCACTATTTACTATACTTAGTCATAGGAATCCACACTATTCATAGTCTTGAGGAAAAATAATAAACTAATGACTAAAATAATCAAAAAACACCCCTCTCCTCTATTATAAATACCACCCTCACCACCTCTTCTCATAACACCTAAAAATACTAGAATCTTGTACACATTATACCCCATAATCTTCCCAAGTATCTCCACCATGTCCATGAGCCTTTGGTCTTAATGAAAATCTAATCTCAAGTGCCTCAATGAGGTTCTCAAGGTGGATAATTCAAGAGTTAAAACCTCTTTTTTTCTTTGATTTTCTTTTCAATTTCTATTATTCTCTTATTTTCTCCACACCTTCCCCTATACAAGTGACATGATATGTCCAAAATAATTTATATACTATAATTTTATTATGTTTATGGAACAAAACTTCATCATTTCTCTTCCCCTCTCCTTTTTTTTCTAAAAATGAATAAATCATCTCTGATGTGTTGATTTACCTCATTTAAGGATGATGAGTTATCAATTTACATTACCGAATTCAATTATGGCCATAAAACCATTTTTTATGGTTAAAAAAGATTATAATATATTTATTACATCCTATTTAATGTTCTATAACAATTATATATTCTTAATATTAATTAATTAAACAAAACTAGTTTGTGATGATCAAAAACGCCAAAAAATAATCTAAACGGTTATCATTAACATTATATCTAATGAATCATACTCACTTATAGAAAAAAAATGATATATAAGAAAATTTCATATTCTTTAAGTTAATTAAAAACCTATAATCTCAATTTTGGAAAATTATTCTCATTTTACATGATTTTCCATGCATGTATACAAGTAAACTGATCATGAAAACCAAGGAAACAAACAATCCCAAACGATGAAATTGTATTTTATAACTCATAAAAAAGGCCATAAATTAAATTATTAATATTATAATAAATAAAATACATGTATAAAAGGTTCAAAATTAATTAATTAATTGATTTAAGTTTATTATCCAGGACACTAAGGTCAAGTGAAAAACACTTTTGGATATAAGGTTAGGTATTATTTCTGAACCTCCATTTCTTCCTTCAGGTTATTCTTTCTCTCTATTTACACCAATGTATATATTATATATTATTATATAATTCTTATTAATTCTATTTATATGTTCCAAAATCATGTATATATATCAATAAATTCTTATTTTATGGGGAAATTCATGTTTTAAAAGGGCTTCGCTTCTCAATTCTTCCTGATAAGCAAGTCCGGTTAAAGAGAACTTTTTGTTTTCTTACTAAAGTTCAATACATAATCCATTTTAATCCACCATTATTTTTATAAAATCACAAATTTTATCAGGAAAAAAAATCTTGTTTCAATTTTGGTTTTATACAAACAATTCTTCTTTTTTCGTTTTAAAGAAACTTGAAAATTTTCCCTTAAACAACACAAAAATGTTTTATTTCTAAATTTTCATAGAAACTTTTTTACATGTTTTTACTTAATTTTGACATCAATTATCATTATATTTTAATATTTTCCCTTATAAATGTTCATTTATGATTTAAATCCATTATTTCATGGACACCATTGTGATATTACCTTTTGTTATGCCTTTTGACATGGTTATGATACCCAATTCTTTACATGGGTAACCCTTATGTTTATGTTTCTTTCCTTATGTATGATTCTTCATATGGAACATATATTCATGAACATGTTATGATGAGTGTTACTATATAGTTATCTAATGCATTGGGTGATGTTTAGTCTCCTGATATCTCATGTGAAATGGTCTTAGTGGTTAGCCTTGACTCATGCTCCATGTGAAAAGGACTTTGTGGTTATAATTAACTTATTCTCCATGTGAAATGGTCTTAGTTGTTAGCCTTGACTCATTATCCTCCATGTGTAATGAGACATGACTCATGTTTATGTCTTTTTGTATGTTGTTTCCACATTCCTATGATACTATGATTATATGATCCCATGTTATACATGTTATGTTTCCTTATATTTAATCATGTTTTATGCCATTTTATTTCATCATTTTATTCCTTATAACCCATGTTCTATGCTTTATTTATATGTTTATTCTCTTATTGGTAGTTTTTATCTCATCCATTTATTCATTTGTTCCCTAGGTTATCCTATGAAGATGTAAGAGCTTAATGGAAGTTAGGAGATCATTATGAAGATTAAATAAAAGATGTTTTTTAGTACCATGTTTTCTATATTATGTACCTAACATTCCAAATACACTAGACTATACAATAATTGGCTTGAATTTTCATGTTAATTATCCTTAAAATCATGGAATAACACGTGAAAAATGCTTGGGTACTTATAAAACCAACCCATGATCTTGAGTTAGTAGCCATAATGTTTTCCTTGACGATATGGTGGCATTATTTATATGGTAAAACATATGAGATATATATAGATCACAAGAGTTTAAAATACAAATTTTTATTGAAATACCTCAACATGAGTCCAATGAGATGACTATATCTACTCAAAGATTATAATTTATCAATACACTACCACCCTAAGAAATCTAATAAGGTAGTTATTACATTGAGTATGAAAGATAATTGAGTTATAGCTTAGGTGAGGATCGAAAAGGAGTATCTATTTAGGGACTTAGTAAAGTTTTATATGGGAATTATTAGGGAAGGGAAACACACTAATTTTCTAAATTATTACCAAACCATATTTGTTATAATAGATAAAACGTTCTTGATTTGATGAAAACTGTTCAAAAAATAAAATTAAATCCCTTGATGATGGGAAACTAGTATATTTTATTTATTAAGATGGTGTGCTAAAATTTTGAAAGAGGTTATGTGTTCCATCCATAACTAATCTAAAAAAACAATTATTATATGAATATCATATATTGAATTTCTATATAAATCCTAGAATTACCAAAATTTAACATAATTTATAAAAACATTTTTGGCAGGATAATATGAAATGTTAAATTTCTGACTATATATCAATATGCTTGGTTTGTCAATAGGTAAAGGATGAAAGAAAATATCACAAAGGATTCATGAAAAATATACCTTTTTATGTGTGGAAATGAGATGATATTACTATAGATGTTATAATGAGATTTACAAAGACTCCTATAAATAATGTTGTCTCATTGGTTTATAATGAACCAAGTCTTTTACATATATTATTAATTTTTTTTAATATAAACATACAACAAACATAACCCAAAGATCACGAGTCCTAGTATATTTGAAAGAATAGGTTCATAATACATAAAAAGTAACTAAAAAAATAATTTCTATTTTATCCTCATTAATGAGCTCCTAAATCCCTTTGAGCTCCTAAAACTAAATAGGATAACTTGGGGAATACATAATATAAAGGGGGTGAGCTATAAATCCCAGTAAGGTAATGAGTATGATAACGAATCTTAGTATATGATTCAAAAAGAATAATATGATATCATAAAAGATAAGGCTAATGCATATTTACATGGGATCATAACATAAAGAATATGGTATCATAAGGTCATAGTGACATTGGAAAGTGGTAGGAACATAAAACGTGACATAAGCATAAGTCAAGGCTAACTTCTCGGAAAACATCACATGGTAGAAATAATCCCATCATGGACTATGTTTACTCTCTAATCTAGTACATACCCTCTCTTGAGAAAAAAACATTACCCAATGCATTAGAGTTATATCTATGTAAACCCATCATAACATGTACATGCTTATGTGTGCAACAAAATGAAATCAATCATAAGGCATACACATAAAAATTAATCATGGAATGAAATGAGTTACATGATCTTACAACACATCATAATCAAAAGAGATTTTATAAAAATTACAAAGAGAAAAAAGAATTAAATATTTTAGATTTTTATATCTAAGTACATAAGAATATTTCCTAAAATATGGTGTTAATTTGGAAAAAAAATTATGAGAAAGGGTGGAGAATTGAGTATAGAAATGAGCTTTTAAAATAGTGTTTTAAGGAATCAGTTGATTTTTTTGGAGAAAGCATAAGTGTAGAATTTTCATTGGAAACTAGAGGTAAAACATAATGGTTATACCTAAAATAATCCTTTATTTAATTAAATCAATAATGGGAACAATTATTTTAAATGAAAATTACATAAAAGGATTAATGGATAGAAAAGTTCCCCTTAGTTGGGTTTGATTTTAAAGAAGGTATTTGAGAAATAATCATAAGGAATGCATTATACCATATAAGGAAGAGAGAATAAGATAATTATATATGTAATAGAATTATATACAGAATTTAGAACCATTACATAACATCAAAGAGAGATATAAATTGAGTTGGATCGGGAAATTTCATTACCCAATGAAAAAAGGGTTGACTAGAGAGATCCCTTACCATAGGTCCATAATCAATATGCACTTTTTCTTAATGTCCTAGTTAATAAAAATTAATTAATTAATTAATTAACTGAGATCATTTTACATATATATTTTATTTAATATAATTTTTATGTTCATTTATAACCATTTCAATGAGATATAATGTTTAATTTTGTTGTTCCTAGAGTGTTTGTTTCATTGTACCAAGGTTGGATCACTTGTGGATAATTATTGATGTTATTTTAAAATTGGACTAAAACCCAAGAAGTGAAATGAAATGGAATTAATTTCCTTCCAAAAAATGAAATTTTCTTAAATTTACTTTTATTTTTTGATATAAGTATGCCTCACTTAGTAAAAATGTTAACATTATGTGGTTAGTTCATTTAGGCCGTTTTACCGACCGTCAAAAACTCGATTCATTTTATTGAATTAAATGATTATTAAAACATTAAATGAATTAAAATAGGTTATAATATAATTTCTATAATCATTTTAAACCATAATATTATTTATATAACTAGATTTTAATGTGGTAGGAAAAAAAAGTATGTTGTTCATGGTGGAAGTGGACCAACTATATTGTAAACAACTTTTTTGATTTTATAATCTAAATAAGGGAGGGTATAAAATGGATATTACACCATAATAATAATAATCTATAATTATATTTAGGATACTAATGTTACTATTTCTAGGTGGGTGGGGATCATATAGGGGTGGTAGAAGAAGAATAAAATTGAAATAGGTTAGTCGATATTTTTACCTCTTCCTTTGGTTGTCTCCTTTTAGGATACCCATTAAGGATTCATGGAATAGTATTTTTATGAGAAAAATAGAACTTGGATGTGTTTTAGAGGATTTGGAAGTTATTTGGGTTGAAAGTTGAAAGATACAAGTTTTATAAGTTATGAGGGGAAGGGGTATTATTTATAATAGGAGGAGATGGGTGTTTTTGAATACTACAATCATTTGTTTATTATTTTAGCTCATGAATAAAAATATCATTTATTATTGTGAATATATAAACTAAAATTTTCATTTGAGTTGAAAATAATGGGTTGTTACATCACCCATGACTCAAAAATTCATGTATTTAGTTTATAATGCTAAATATCATATTTTACTATTCACAAAAATTAACTATTTTAGAAAAATATAAAAAAATCAAACTAACCATTTTTTGATGTGTAGATTTAAAAACGAAATATATTTTATGAATTTTTTTCCTAAATATTAAAATTTTAATTTTTAAATAAAATCCTAATTTATTTGAAAAATACCAGTTTTAATATTATGGCCATTTTTTTGACCCTTTGAAAAATTAATTACGATCTCATAAAATTATCTTATAATTATAATAAAACATAACATTAATGTACAAATAAATTTTATGAATATAAAATTTCTTTTAAATCATTATATTTTTTTTATAAATGTGCAATTAAAAAATTTATGTTTTATAAAAATACAGGCACTCAATTTATCATTTTTAAAACAATTATTTACATGTACTATAGTATAAATATATCATATTTTAATTTTATAAGACACCACAATATTATTTTACACTTCCATAGGAATGGAGACTAATATAATGGTTATGTTACTAGTCCTAATGGTTAGATTACTATTCTAACAATCAAATTACTATTCCAACGATCCGATTACTATTCCAATAGTCATATTTGTAACGATCATATGGGTTACCTAATTTCTATAAAAAAATAAAATTTAATTCATTATTCATTAAATTATATTTTCTCTAAAAGTTATATATATTTTTATTTTCAAAATTCATATTTCATTACTAATATTTTGCTTCATTTCTATAGTGTTTTTCCATAGTGCAATTATTCTGGGGAGTCGATCATAGCCAATTTTTTCTATTAATGTTATCTTATTTTTTATTTTTTGTCCCATTGTAATACTTTAAATTATTATAGCAATTTTTATTCTATAAATTTAATGTTTGTATTAATATAATAAAATGTTGTTTTTTTATCATGTGGTATATGTACTTTACTAAATTCGACACATTTATATAATCAGAAGGGAAATTCCATTGATAAGATTTTGGGTCACTACATTTTTCCTCCCTTAAGAAAATTTTCCCTTGAAATTTAATTTTAGATACTATGGTTAAAGTAGGTGAGGGTAATTATTTTTCATGGCTTCCTCCAGTTCCCATTCTGCATCCTCAAACTTATAGTTTATCTATAATAATTAGACTAGGTGAGTTGTCTTGTTGTGTATAACTTTATAAATATAGTCTAAGATCTTGAATGACTACTCTTCATAAGAGAGATCATTTTTTATATATACCACCTTTTAATTCTATATATTTTAGGGATCTTCTATATACTAACTTAATAGTAATATGTGGAATACTTCATCTACTTTAGATAATGTTTGTGGGGGTATTAGTTGAAAATCCATAGATATAATGTGATCAAGAATCTCAAGGGGGTTGATGTACTTGAGACTTAGCTTACCCTTCTTCCAAAATATAATGACACTCTTCCATAGAGATATGTGGAGGAATAATTTATCTCTAACCTCAAACTCAAAGTATCTTTAATGATTGTTGGTATAGATATTTTGTCAATGTTGAGAAACCCTAACATGTTGCTGAATAGTCTTGACATTTTCTAACATTTCCTAGACTATTTCAGAACCCAAAATCTTGCATTTTCCAAATTCATCCCAACACAAATGCTTTATAAATTTCATCCCATAATGTTATTCATATGGACCCATTTGTATGCTTTAGTATAAAATATTATTATACAATAATTTTAATAGAAGAAGATGCTGATCCTATCCTCATTTAAAGCCCATCATGCATACTTTTAACATATCTTCCAATGTATGGGTAGTTCACTTTGATAGACCATCAGTTTGGGGATGATAATCCATAATGAAGCTTAACTCAGTGTTTAGACATTGTTAGATAATCTTCCAGAATTTTGAGGTAATTCTTGAATCTCAGTTAGATATAATTAATAGTGGTGTTCTATGAAGACTTTACACTTCTTTAATGTATATACTTTCAATTTTAGTGAGTGAAAAATCCCCTTGAGTTTAAATTATGTGATAAGTATTCATATGAATATAAACCATAACCCATATGTCATTATTCCATGTATATGTGTTTGGAAGACCTGTGAAAAAATTATTAGTGATTTTATCCCATTTTTAGGTGGGGATGGGTAATGGTTGTATCATCCCCTTGTACTATTATCTTTTAAACATCACCTACTAAAATTCTAGGAACTTTTATGAATATTCTGTGATATCATTCTTTATATTTCCCCACCAATAGTTCTCTCAGATATCTCAATACATCTTCATGCTTTTTGGTGGATGGAGAAGGTTGAGATATATGCATCATTCAAAAACTATTTTTTCTCAGGTTTTGATTATACACATACTCTTGAACAAATTTTACTACTCATTCATCAATTTTAAAATCTGAGTATTAATTTTTTCTTATAGATTCCAACATCTTTTATATTTCCACATTATCTCTTTGAGAATCCTTTATCTTATCTAGAATTGATTGTTGGAAAATCATTTGAGAAATAATTGGCGGTGTTCCTTCCTTAACTATTCCCACTTCCACCCTTTGTAATTCTAAGAAGTTTGGATCCTTATCAATTCTCACCATTGATAAGGTTTTCAGATCCTTTATACTTATATTATCTTCCAATTTATTTTCTTTCCCAAGATGGTAGTGGATTAAGCAGTCATAGTCCTTGATCTACTCTAACCATCATCAATGATGTATATTAATATCATTTTGTATGAATATATATTTGAAGATCTTATGATTCGTATATATCTTACACTTCTCTCTATAGAGACAATTTCACAATATTTTCAATATAATGATTACTAAAGCCAACTTCAGATCATGTGTTGGATAATTCTACTCATGATTTTTCAAATTCCTTGAGGTATCAACTATCTATTTATCATTTTGTATTAGTGAACAACCTAGGACCTCCTTTGAAGCATCACTCTATATAATGAAAAGTTCACCAAATTAGGGAAGCATGAGGATTGGTTCTATGATAAGCATCCTTTTAAATTCCTTGAAAATATTTTCTCATTCATTCATCTAGAAAAACATTAATCTCTTTTGAGTTATCTTTTTTAGTAGGTTTGGAAATCACAATATATTTCTCAAAAATTTTCAGTAATTCTCAACTAGTCTAAGGAAACTATGAATATTTATTACATATTTTGGTCTAGGGAACTCCTCAATTTCTTTTGTCATATAATTTTCCACAAATATCCCTTTTCTGGTAATAACATACCCCAATAATGATAATTCCTACAAAAATAATTCACATTTAATGTACTTTTCATATATCTTATCCTTTTAATAAGTCTTTATCACAGTATTCAAATACTACTTATGATCCTTATCACTTTTGGAGTATATAAGAATATCATCTATAAAGGCTAAAAAAAATTGTTGAGGTAATATATAAATACTATATACATTAAGTCTATAAAGATTACTATATAATTAGTGAGTCCAAAGGGAATCACTATGAACTCATAGTGTCCAAACCTTGTTCGAAAGGAAATCTTGGGAATATCTTCCTTCTTTATATTTAATTGGTGATATCCCAACAAAAGGTCAACCATAGAGAAATAATGGGATCCATATAGTTGATCAAATAATTCATCTTTCCATATCAAGGGATAATTTTTGTTTATCATGTTTTTTTGGAGTTCATGATAATCAATTCATATGCACATTGACTCATCCTTCTTCTTGATGAAGAGGACCAACTTACCCGACGATAAAGAACTCAGGCATATAAAAACCTTGTATAGATTCTTTTATAACTGCTTCTTTAGTTCTTGAAACTAAATGGTGTCCATTATATAGGTATTCTTGGATAAGGGTAGAGATCAATATATAAGTTCAATTGTGAACTCAACCTCTCTGTTAGGAGGCAGAATAGGAACCCCTTTGGGGAGTACATGAGTAAAATCTATCAAAATAAGAATGTATTTGAGCTTGATTAACCCATTTGTCTCAAACATTAGGACTATATATGATTGATTATAATTAAATAGTATACATTCTTGAGAAGAAGATTTCAATGGAGATTCCTCCTCAATCATAAGGCATAAGCATAAGGATTTCCCAATGAAATAACTGGTTTCATAATATCATCTAATATCAAAATCAAAGTAAATTTCATAAATATTACAAATAGAAGAACAAATTAAATATTTTGGACCATCATATCTATGTATATGATAATGGGTCCCAAAATATGGTTTTTATTTCGAAAAAAATGTCATGAGAAAGGGTAGATAATTTTTTATATAAATGAACTTTCAAAACAATTTTTTAAGGAAGTAGTTAAAGAATTTTGGAGAAAGAATAAGTATGTAATTTTATTTAGAAACCAGAGGTAAAAAATGGTTATAAATAAAATAATAATTTATATAATGAAATCATTAATGGGTATAAATACTTTAAATGAGTATTACATAAAATTATTAAGGGATATAAAAGTTCCCCTTAATGAGGTTTGATTTTAAAGAAGGCATTTAAGAAATGAATGTAAGGGGGATATTTCCCTATAAAAGTAAGGGAGAATAATATAGGTATATATTTAAGAGATATATATATATAAAATTTATAATAATTTCATAACATCAAATATAGAGATAAATTTAGATGGAGATATAAAGGTCACAACCGAAAGAAAATTTTTATTTCAGAGATATACCATACCTTAGAATCCAAAATCATTCTACACTAGTACTTATTTTCCTAGATAATAAAATTAGATTCAATAAAAACTTAAATATAAACTTTTTAATTATAAATTTTATTTACTATAATTTTATTTTGATCATTTATAACCATTTCAATGAGATATGATGTTTTATTTTGTTTTTCTGAGAGCATTCGTTTCATAGTTCCATGGTCAGATGACTTAGGGATAATTATTGATATTATTTTCAAATTGAGATATAACACCAGAAGTTAAATTAAATGGTATTAATATTCTTCAAAAAATTGAAATTATCCAAAATATACTTTTGTGTTCCCACATATTTATGATTTACTTAGTAAAAATGTTAACATTAGGTGGTTAGTTCATTTTGTCTGTTTTACTGACCATCACAAACTAGATTCATTTTAATTAATTAAATGCTTATTAAAACATTAAATAACTTGAAATAAATTATAATATAATCATTATAATCATATATAACCATAATATTGTCTTATAAAAATCCTTGAAGGTGGTGTAAAAAAATGAAGTGCGTTGTTCCTGGAGGCGGTGAACCAACCATATTGTAAACAACATTTTCATTTAAGAATATAAATAAGAGAGGTTAAAATATGGATATTACACCATAATAATAACATATAAGTATATTTATAATACTTATTTTTACTATTTTTAGGTGTATGGAAATAATATGGGGGTGCTAGAAGAAGAATAAAATTAAAAGAGTTTAGTTAAGATTTTTACCTCTTCCTTTGGTTGTATTCTTTTAGGATGCAACTTAAGGATCCTTAGAATGGTCTTTGGATGATACCAAAAGAACTAAAAAATGAGGGATAGGATTAAGAATATATTTGGGTATAAATTTGACAAGATACAAGGCCTATAAGTTGTGAGGAGAAGGGGTGGTGAGGGGTGGTATTTATAAGGGAAGGAGACAAGTGTTTTTAAATATTATAACCATTTTTTATTATTTTGGATCAAGACCAGAAATATTATTTATTATTATCACTATATAAATTAAATGGTGCATGTAATTTTTAAATAATTAGTTCTTAAATCATTCATGACTCAAAAATTCATGTATGTTACTTTTAATGATAAATACTGCATTTTACCGTATTTCACTATTCACAAAAAATTCACATATTTTAGAAAATATTAAAAATTCACCCTAATCATTTTTTAAAATTTAGATTTCAAAAAATGAAATCCATTTTATGAAATAATTTTATAAATATGATAAATTTAATTTTTAAATAAAATCATCATTTCGTTGAAAAATACCAATTTTAATATTATGATCTATTTTCCGACCCTAAAACAATTACTTATGGTCTCATTAAATTGTCTTATCATTATAATGAAAATTAATATTAATTTATAGATAAATTTTATGAAAATAAAAATTATTTTAAATCATTAAATTTCTTATAAAAGTTCAATTAAAACATTTATGTTTTATAAAAATACAATCACATAATTTGTCATTTTTAAAAAATTTATTTACTTGTAAATTTTTATTAATATATCATATTTTTATTTTATAAGATACCTAAATATTATTTTAAACTTACATAGGTGATGATACTATCCTAACATCGAAGTTACTATTCTCAATATCTTGATTACCATTCCAATAGTCTAGTTACTATTCTAATGGTTAGATTATTATTCCAACAGTCAAATTTGTAATGGTTATATGGGTTCCCTTTTTTCTATAAATACCTCATATTTCATTCATTATTAATTAAATTATATTTTATATCAAATTTATATATATTTTTATTTTCAAAATTCATATTGCATTACTAATATTATGCTTAAAATCTACAGAGTTGTTCATGAGTGCAATTATTATGGGGGATTGATTAGATCCAAATTTTCTTTTTATTTTTATCTTATTTTAAATTTTTTACCCATTTTAATACTTTTAGTTCTTATTAAAAATTTTATTCTCAAAATGTAATTTCCAAATTAATATAATAATAGGTTGTTGGTTTAATCATGTGGTGCATGTTATTTTTTAAATATGACACAATTATATAATCAGAAGGGAAATTACATTGGTAAAATTATGGTTCATTATAGGGTTATTATTGATTTCATTATGAATTTTAAAAATTTCCCCACTATAATTGAATATTTACCTCATGATCACCTTGCAATACTCTATATTAATGAAGTGATGATACTTCACTCTACACCTCTTTTAATTGTATTCGATCATGAACCGTGGTTTATATCAAAATTATGGAAGAGTATTTAGTAGTATCTTGACACCAAGTTATGTTTGAGCACCACTTATGAACCTCAAACTTATGGGAAGTTAAAAGGGACTATTTAAACATTAAAATTCATGTTGATAGTGTTATTTCTTAACTTTCAAGGTATGTGGGGTCAGTATTTACCTTTACTCTGATTCACATATAATAATAGAATCCATTCAAGAAAAAAATGGAACCATGTGAAGAGTTGTGCGATAAGAGTTTTATTAATCCAACTTGTTGGGATAAATTTTGTGAAAGGAATACTTTATCCTCAAATCCCATAGAGGATAAAATTGTGAAAATGAAGATTATTCGAAATCATATTAAAGAAGATCAAAATAAGAAAAAGTAATATTCAGATAACTAAAGAAAGGATCTATAATTTCATGCAGGGGATCATGTTTTCTTGAAGGTATCTCCATGTAAGGGTTTTATAAGGTTTATAAATAAAGGGAAACTAATTATCAGGTACATAAATATTTTTTAAATTCTGTATATAATTAGGGTTGTAGCTTTCCATTTGGAAATTCCACTTAGCTGAAGTTCATAATGTGTTCCATATCTATTTTTTTAAAGTAAATTCCAAATAAAATTTATGTTCTTACCCCTGAGTAAATATAATTGAAAAATTATTTATCTTATTTTTTAGTGTACATCTATATTCAGGACACTAGAGAACAATTGTTGAGGAATCAAATGACTATGATGGTAAAAGTACTTTGGAGAAATCATAAGATAAAAGTGGAAATGTGTGAACTTGAAGAAGTTATGATGAATAAAAACCCAAATATGTTCATGGGATTAAATTATAGAAAATTTTATGGATGAAAATTTTTATGAATGGAATAATGTAAACCAATAGTTGAAATTATAGTAAACATGAATTTTTAAAGAAATAGTAACACAATACACATAGCTTTATTCATGAATATGATTGAAACATAAATTATCAATTATTATGAACATAATTTTATAGAATTAATTTTATTTTTGAATTCACAATATCAAAAGTACCTTATGATGAATTTTTGATATTTTCAAAAATAGATGATTTTGTTGTGAATAGTGAAAAATACCGATTTTACAAAAACTGTCACTTTTATGACATTATAATGATATAAAAATAATTTAAAATATCATGGATTTTTTATAAGAAAATAAAATATTTAATAATTAATATAATTCATATAAAAATATAATTCTGAATATAAAAATATATGCTTAACATTTTAAAAATCAAAGTAATATTTTTATCCAAATAAAAACTATGTTCATTCATTTTTCATAATCAAATATTCACATGGATGCTTCCATTTTTTGGGTTTTAAAGTCAAATAAGTATACTTTGATTTAAATAATGCAATTAATTCCTTTTTTATCAATAGTATACTTTATTTTTCTTTAAAATTATTTTTATTCTTAAAAGAAACATTTATCTAAAAACAATTTTTATAGAATTTTGCGCACTTACATTAAAATTAGTTTACGAAATTTCTAAAAATTGAATCTGTTAAGTGGAGAACATATTTAAATCACAATATTTAATATTATGAAATATGGTCAACTTAATTTTTTATCACAATTAATAGTAAAAATAGTAAAAAAAAATTAGCGACCAGAACCTAGAGAGCCCGAAGATGGTGTTTACTATCAATTATATTGGAATGATTACATGAAATAATATCATAATGGGTCAACGAGTTTATTAGTATTAGTAAACTAGATATATATATGATAAAATAATACTCCAATTACACCATAATTGTTTTTATAAATAACTGTGAGGATAATAAATTTATTTCATATAGCGTATCCCTACATATATTTTATAATACACTTCTTGGAATCCTAGGGAAATGAAATATAATAAGGGTGAGAAAAAATTCTCAACAAGGTTAATGTATAGTGGAAGAAATAATTAATTGATAAGAATAAATAAACATGGAAATGTAAATAAATGAACACACATGCCATGTAACCAACAGGTTGAAAAGGAAGTGAATTAACAATATAGAGAGGTAAATAAAAACACATTCCATTCAAATAAATATATAATAAAAAATAAATATCGCAAGGTAAGAAGCTAAAACACATGGAATTTAATCAATAAACTGAAAATGAAATGAATCCATAGGTATGTCAACACAATATCACAAAGATAAATAATAAATCAATCTAAATGGGGTAAATGCTTAATTATTAGACACTATGTTTCCTAGGTACATAGGACCATTACCATTAAGACCTTTCATAAGACAATTTAGCATCTCGGTTAGAAACCCTTATAATTTGCACAACTAATTCATCTTATGAGACTACTGATGCATCAATAGGCTTTCATTAACTGGTCCCCAACACATAGAGATTGCCTTAAATGGTCCCCAAATCATGTATTACCTATCCAACGCATTCCTCATATCGAATAAACAACATTCCTTAAAAAATATTCATACTAAATAAAGGATACGAGTTTATCATTAAAAGGAATAAAAAATGGTATATGGTTCAGGAAATAATCAGATACATGAAAAATGATATTGATATTTAGGGGAAATTCAATGAGAAATGATCATAGGAAATTGAATATTTCAATGGGGATAAAATGAATCAAGGAATTGAATTTTGATACTATCCTTAATCAAATAAATCATAAACCATTGAGGGGAATAATAAGGATGGAATAAATAAGACATATCCTAAGTAGATTAAAAATAAAGGGTTGTTGTCATTGATGAATGGAAACATTATAAAAAGATATTTGAAAAAAAATATTGGGTAAAATATCATTTTATTTTGAAAACATTTTCTTTTAAAATCAATTTTGAACATGTTTTATTTAAAATATAACATTTTAAACATGAAAATGATGCTTTGAATAAATGACAGTGGGTAAATCTATACATGTCGTACAAGGTAAAAGATCATTCCTTTAGCATGATAAAATGGTTAGAAAAATGCTTTCTTCGGAGAGCAACAAAAATATTCCTTTAAAAACATTCATAAAAGACAAAAAGGGTAAAAATGTCTTTACAAAATCATTTTTAAAAGGATAAAAACGTTTTTGAAAACCTTTTCATAAAACTGGGTCTTTAATAGAAAACAGGTTCTCCAACTAAAGATAGAAATGAATTTAGTTTTTCATGAAAACACACTACTGAAATTTGAGGTATTTGCAACGAGCTATTTTCGACAGGATCCCGTAGCAAAAACTCATTTGCGACGGGGTCTCATTGCAAATAGTCTATTGTAGAAAATGGAATTTCAAATAGTATTTTTTTACGACAGACCCGTCACAAATTGATCTCCGATTATATACATTATATATATAAAAATTTTGTGATGGGTCCTTCGCAAAAAGTATTTGTAGTGGGCCCGTTATCCCATCACAAATAGTTCTCTATTTATATATGTTATATATACCTAAACCTATTGCAACGGGATTATCGCAAAAAGTTATTTGTGACGGGCCCTTTTTCTTGTCACAAATACCTATTTTGCAAAATATATATAAACTATTTGCAACGGGGTCCCATCGCAAAAGGTCTCATACAAAATACGGAATAAAAAAAATTTAATAAAATTATGATTAATGAAAAAATAATATTAATATTATTAAAATAATAAAAAATATATTAAAATTATCAATATTTGCAAAAAAATATAAAAAATATAAAAAATTATTATTATTACTAGTAAAATAAATAATCATAAAAAAATACAATACTAATAATAAATAATTAAATATTAAAATATTAAAAATAATAAAAATATAAAAAAAATTATGCAATATTCGCACCAATATAAAAGAGAGAAACTGTAAATAGTTCATATTATAAAAAATCTTGAATTAAAATGTTTTTAACATAACAAAAAAATCACTGGGGGGGATAGTCTTATAGAGGAGTTGGATGAGTTGGAGGAGATGGTGGAGGAACCTCTATCCCTAAACTACGAGTCAGATGTCGCATGTACTCCATCTTCTCATGATACAAATACTGCCATTGACACATATCCTCCTTGTGCTATTGATGTGGCTGCTATCGACTGATATCCTCCTCATAATGCTGCTGCTACTGCTGACACATATCTTCCTATTGCTTCTGCAAACTCTCTATAAGCTCATTCTAATCTAATTATTGCTAATTATTGCTAATTATTGCTAATTATTGCTAATTATTCCTAATTATTTCTAATTATTCTTAATTATTCTTATTTATTCCTAATTATTCCTATCTATTCCTAATTATTCATATTTTTTACAATTTTTTTGCTATTTTTGCTATTTTTTTACTAATTTTTACTATTTTTTACAATTTTTACAATTTTTTACTATTTTTACTATTTATTACTATTTATTACTATTTTCTACAAATTATAACTAATTATAACTAATTATTACTAATTATTACTAATTATTACTAATTATTTCTAATTATTACTAATTATTACTATTATGATAATTTATTACTATTTATTCCTATTTATTGGTAATTATTCCTATTTATTGACAATTATTACTAATTATTACTGATTATTACTAATTATTACTATATATTACTAATTATTATTTATTACTAATTATTACTAATTATTACTAATTATTACTAATTATTACTAATTATTACTAATTAATACTAATTACTACTAATTATTACTAATTACTACTAATTAATACTAATTATTACTAATTATTACTAATTATTACTAATTATTTCTATTTATTACTATTTATTACTATTTATTATTTATTACTATTTATTACTATTTATTACTATTTATTACTATTTATTACTATTTATTACTAATTAGTACTATTTATTACTATTTGCGACTATTTATTACTATTTACTACTATTTATTACTATTTACTACTATTTATTACTATTTTTTTATTATTTATTACTATTATTTATTACTATTATTTGTTACTAATTAGTACTATTACTACTATTTATTACTATTTTTTATTAATTATTACTATTATTTATTACTAATTATTACTATTACTACTATTTAGTACTAATTATTGCTAATTATTACTAATTATTACTAATTATTACTAATTATTACTATTTATTACAATTTATTACAATTTATTACTATTTATTACTATTTAGTACTATTTATTACTAATTATTACTAATTATTACTAATTATTACTAATTATTACTAATTATTACTATTTATTACTATTTATTACTATTTATTACTATTTATTACTAATTACAAATATTTATTACTATTATTTATTATTAATTATTAATATTTATTGCCAATTATTACTAGTTATTACTAATTATTATTATTCATTACTAATTATCAATATTTATTACTAATTATTACAATTTATTACAATTTATTAGTATTTATTACTAATTTTTCCTAATTATTACTATTTTTTCCTAATTATCACTATTTTTTCTAATTATTACTATTTACTACTAATTATCACTATTTACCACTAATTATTACTATTTACCACTAATTATTACTATTTACCGCTAATTATTACTAATTACCCCTAATTATTACTAAGTAGCGTTAATTAGTATTAATTACTGCAAATTACAACTACTAATTATTAATTACCGCTAATTATTTATATACATTACAAATTATTATTAATAATTATTAATTACTACTAATTACTAAGAATTAGTGCTAATAATTTCAATTTAGTATTACAAATAAATACTGATGAAAAACAATTTAAATCTAATTTAATTATAACTAATCAACAATAATTAAAATTAATATAAAAAAATGACAGAAATACAAAATTAAATAGAACATAAATACATTTAAACTTGATATCTTATAAGTTTAGAGGGCTTCACAACATCTTCATAAAAAAACTAACTCAGAGAAATTTTCACTCTAAAATTCATGTTTAGAGAGAGAAAGAAGTAGGAATTGAGTGGAAGGAATGAAAAATGGATGATGGGTATATATATGTTAGATTATTTGCGACGATACTATTTGAAATAGGGCCCGTCACAAATACCTTCAGCCGCATTAATTACTATCGGGGGTTAAAAGGGTATTTGAGATGAGTTCCGTCACAAAAATGGACCTGCCGAGCCGACACATTATTTTTGACGGGATTCCGGTCGCAAATACTACTTTTTGCGACGGGACCCGTTACAAATACCTTCAGCTGCATTAATTACTGTCGGCAGTTAAAAGGGTATTTGAGATGGGTCCCATTGCAAAAAGTGACCTACCAACACAATATTTGTGATGGGACAACATCCTGTCGCAAATACCCTCCGACGGATGCACTATTTGCGACGAGGGAGTTCCCCCGTCGCAAATAGTATTTACTGCCTCCCCGTATTTGTGACGGGAGGTACCTCCCTGTCTCAAATACCCTTCCCATAGTTTGGCGTGAAAACCGCGCCAAACCACGCCTAACGTTTTGCGACGGGACCTCAAGTCCCATTACAAATAACCTCTTCGGCAGACTATCTGCGACGAGATTTATTCCCATCGCAAATAACACATTGCAAAAAAGCCGTATTTCCTGTGGTGACATTTTCTAAAACATTCTAAGTACGAAAGAGTGGGAAAAGGGTAATATTACTTGAAAAAGGTCATGAATAACCCATGATGAAGAAAATGAAAGGGTTTATTAGACAATTATCAAATAATTTCCTTTGATGGAAATTCAAGTGTAACCAATCCAGAAAAAATTAGATTTTAGATTAAACCCTTGAAAAGATTATAACCTTGAGGTGATAATTAATCAATGAGTAGATTATGTGTATCAAATGTAAATCCACATATAGAAAAGAAAATAAATTAATATATATATATATAAATTTATTATACTCATAATCATAGAATATTAATGATAATAAGGAAGTAATATAACCCAAAGAAAAGAAATTGGGTTATGAAATTCTTTTCCACTTGGTAATTTTTATCTCAAATCCCCCTAAATTAAATAATTCAAATTAAATTTCAAAATATCATGAATAATGAATGAATCATGATATTATTTGTAAAAGCAAAAATATTTACACCATATAAAATAAATTAGGTGCACAAAAATAAAGTGATTATTTTAAGAGAAAGTTAGCAATCAGAAAAGGAAGTGAGATTTCAAAGATAATTATTAAAAACATTTTCGAGGAGATTAATATTTGAACATTCCAATGTGTACCACACCACTTTGAAACATTTTAGTCATATTTTCCATGAAGAAATATAATTAAATAAAACCTACAATATCATGATAATTATGAGATTCATCAATAACATCTATAATGGCAGTATATATATGATATAAAATTGAAATGGTGCATAACAACAAATAAGTCTCAATGGAATGTAAATTGTGATGAAATTCTTTACCTTACTCCCGACTTGTCTTGTGTTTTTTTATATTCAGGAATAATAAACTCATATTAATCATTTAATTCATTCCAAAACTTTTTCATGTTTATCAATACTTTTATTTCACTTATTACTGTGTTCTATACAATTACTTAAACAATTATGTTTATATTGGCTATTTTGAACAAATTTGGTTTGTGTGTCAAAAATAACTTTGGGAGGTCAACTATGGTAAAAAAGGCTATTATATGACATCTTCAGAATAATAATCATGATATAAATATGATATTTATACATAAATTATAATTTTAAAAATAATCATTAAATATGGTTCTGAAAAATGAATCATCATTGTAATCATAGAGATGGTAGGTCGTACGTACACATGAGTAACATTCTCATTATTCAATGATCATTTTGGAAAGAAGATAAGTAGAATTACATCTTTCCAGAATGATCATTATATCATAAATACCATATTATTTAATCATATATACTTAAATATATAATTCTTGTGATGTAAAATGAATCACATCATGTCGAGGAGGTGGTAGTCCACACATCCATGAATGACGTCATCACTTTTTAAGTGCGTGAAATGGTTATAAAGAAAATGATATATATTATATTTTTATAAATTTAATGATTCCCTGAATATAATATATATTTTTTCTAGGAAACATATGTTTTATTAAAGTCATACTTTATACATTCAATGTATCATGTGAACAAATCACATCGCTTTTAGGAGGTTGTAGTCCACACTTCTACAAACAATGTTATTATATTCCCACAAAATGGAGTGCATAAATATATGTGTTATAAAATATTGATAGACGTATAAAGAAATAATAAATATCATATATAACATATATAAATAGAGTGTTCATAATAATTCCCAACCATGGAAGGTGGTAAAAGAAAACGAACAATCATCGTTTCGTGAGGCGGTAGTTTGTTGTACATATAAATAGTATGTTTGTTACCCATTAGATGGATGTGTATGTGAGTTTAGGTCTAACCATTAGAAAGAAAAAATCCTAGTATATTTAATATACTGGTTTTTTATATAATTATAGAATAAGAATATTTTAGGGGGTGGATAATGGAAATAAAACAAAAGAGCTTAAGGAAAGATGTTACCTCTCAATCGGGTAACTCCTTTATGTTTGAACCAAAGGGATTCCATGGATAGATTTATGACCAATGATAGGATTCTAGGATTAGGTGATGTATTTTTAAGAACTATTTGGGAAGATCTTGTTTAATCCAAAGTGGATTGAGAGGTGTGAGAAAGTGGGAGGAGAGGAGGCCTTTTTATAGTAGAGTAGGAGTGGCAATCTTGTAAATTTTGGAAAAGGAATCCCACCAACATTTTTACCATTGAAACTGGATAAAATAATGGTAAAAATTTGATAAAAGCTAATATAGGGTCTAAATATGTCTAGAAAATGGATCTTGGAAAGTTATCTAGGTCATTTGGGCCCTTAAGATTAATGTTTAGTCCCTTATTAAACTTAATTTTACCTTAATCATTATAATTAATTTTAATTACTTTCAATAATATTTTTGGTCAAAAACTAAGTTGATATTATTAGAAATTATAAATTATTATTATTAAAAATATGGTACCCATTTTTCCATATTCCAGTCACATAAGTGGTATAAATTAATTTTAATTTAATCTCACAGATGGGTCGGCAATACGGGTTTTGAAAGTAAAAATGTTCAAAATTTCTCTATGATTTTATAGTCATTTTCAAAGTGAAATTGATTATAATGACCTAAATTTTATTAATTTATAAAAATATAATCTAATTAAACTTTAAAACCAATTTAAAATTTTATTTAACCCTATAAATAAATTATAAGAAAATCATTTTTGAACTAAAATTCAGTATTTTTCACTTTTCATTAAAAAATGAAACTTCACAGAAAAATAAAAAAGTCACCCTAAACTAATTTTTATGTTTTTCTTAGAAAATTGATGTTTATTTTGACATATATAATCTATATAAGTTCCAAAAATTGGATTTAAAATAGGTTCTCCAATACAAGGTGGTAAAAATACCTTATTAAAAAAATTGGTTTTTATTCATAAAACTTGATTTGTTTTTATCTTATGCTTATCAAATCTATTGGATGAATAAAAAATATTATACTGAATATATAATATATATTACATTAATATTTGTCTCAAATTATAATTAATTAAATTTATTAGGATAAACCATCTTTGTGAGCATAAAAATAGTTTTCTATAAAAATAATCATTTTATATTCAATTGGGTCTTATATTCATTTCTAATTAATTGTAACCAATGAATTTGTTATTTAAACCATATATTTTCATAATTTAGTTAACAATATTCGTAATGGATAGCTTATATCTTATCATATTAAATAATAACATTTTAATAATATATTATTGTTTGGTAAAACTCGATCTTGTGTGTAACACAATCCATTAAAGAAACTCGTTGTTGCGTACGACGTATGCTATCTTAGTGTTGTGTGAGTTTCAAGATATAAAATATATTAAATTTATTTAAAATATTAAATATATTAAATATATTATAAATTCTTAGGATATTATATTCCCTCATGGGCTTGGTGTTGCATGTCATACACATTATTGAATATAATATTCTTACTTAAGATTTATAGGGTGTTACATTCTCCCCACCTTAATTAAATTGCGTCCTCACAATTTAAACTCGATCTTGGTGATATATTTTTTGATATTTTCTATGTTTGAAATCCCACATCGAGAGAAGGGTTTGTAAGAAATCCTCTATAAAAGAGATAATGGGAAGTACAAAGGCCATATGGATAACAAATAACTAGGGCTCTAAGTAGGAGAACATTAGTAGAAAGTAGAGATATGTACCCGTAGGAAAAGAGTAAATATTTACAGGAAGTTATTGAGGTCATCAATCACAAACAATTTAACTATCAATATAAAGTTGAGGGTCTCAAATTCATAAATCTATGAGATTTTGAAGACCATCAGTTCAAAAAAATTAAGGTATTAGGACATCATTTAATTTCTAGATCATTTTCCTAATGTTTGGTAACTATTTTACTACCTAAGAATATAAGAAAATTTACTTACATGATACATTTTAATTTCATGTGAGCAATTCCATATTTTTTTGTGCTTTGATAAAATTTCTATTTATCCATTACTTTAATAAATGGGTATCTAAAAATTAACTTTGATTCCTAGAGCTCTAAAATAAAATTTTAACAGATCTTAAGGACCATAAAAAAATTAAAAGTATAACTATTTGTATCTAACTAATTTGAAAAACTAATATGGTTAATTTATTAATTTCTAAACATAAAAAAACTATAGGTTCATCATTAATATTTATTCATAAATTTTTTTAACAAAAAAAATAAAATTTTAACGAGGAAATTACATAGGTTAGCTGTTGGAATTAAAACCTTATCATCCTTCGTTCATGGGTTCAATACCCACGGCCTTGTAGGACATGATTGGTTGTCACCCTGCATACAATTTTTTCTTTTCTAAAACCATATTAATATAATTTAAAAAATAAATTTGATGGACATCCTTGAAATAAGGTTAATCACTAAATGGCCTTTTAACTAAGGTTTTCAATAAAACCCAAATACATAAATACTTCATCCATTTTTTTCAACAAAGGCACTTCTATGGTCTAGGGTTTATCCATAATATCATTTATAGGATTTCTAAATCATGAAACCATATCTCCAATCTAAAACAACTTAATTTTAACCCATGTTATTCATTGTCAAAATCCTTCATAGTGGTTTGTAAAGAAAATGTAAATTATCCTAAGTATACCCCTCAGGAGTGTCAAAATAGGTGCATAGTAAGACCTATTTTCTTGTACTAGATTACACCAAGTTAGGCCCGGCACACCTTGTCAGAGTTTTTACTCCTTGGTATGTCTATGACAAAACTACATCCACTTTTAGTATCTATATAGTTATGTATAGCTAGGAAAACTACATAATCTCTATATAACCGAAACTTTGAGTTGTTATTTTATAATTATCCTCAAATTATACCCTAGTACTATGTTCTATAATCTATGTTTTTCTAAATCTAGTTCCTAAGGCTACTACTAAACTTCCTTTTATGTCAATTGTAGCGACCATTCCCCAGAGAGCATGGTGCTGGTGTCTTTTATCAATTATATTGGCATGATAACATGGAATCAAATCTAGAAGATCCGATGAGTTTAGTATTCTTGGTAAACCAGATACATACATGATAAAAGAATACTCTAATTAAAACATATTTATTTTTCTAAATAGATTCAAGGATAATAATTTTATTTCATATAGCATATCCTTCCATATCTTTCTTAGTACACCTCTTGGAATCCCGAGGATAGGAAACCTAAAAAGGATGAGCTCAAATGTTCAGTAATGGTAACGTATAGTGGAAGAAATAATGAATCAGTATGAATAAATTAACCCAAAAAGGTAAATAATTGAATAAACATGCCAAGTAATCAATAGGATGAAAAGGAAGTGAATAAAAAATAAGGAAAGGTAAATGAAAACATGTGCCATTCTAATAATTAAATAAATAAAAATAAATATGGTAAGTTAAATATATGAAACACATGCCATTTAATCAAGGAACTAAAAATGAAATTCATCCATAGATATTTTAATGAAAAATATCATGGATAAATAATAAATGAATCTGAATGAGAGAAATGAGTAATTATTGGACTCCATATTTCATAGGTACATGGAACCATTACCGTCAAGACCTTTCACAAGGCATTTTAGTATATTGGGTAGAAACCCATCTAATTTACACAACTAATTGGTGTCATGAGGCTAACAATTCATTGAGGGAATTTCCTTAACTAGTCCCCAACCCATAGGGATTACCATAAATGGTCCCCAACCCATGTCTTACCTATCCAAAGCATTCCTCATATCAAATAAATAATATTCCTTATCAAATATATAAACTAAATAAAGGATACTGGTTTATCAATATTTTCCCAAATAATCAAACGAAATTTAAAGGAATGTATAAAAAATGGTGTATGGTTTAGGCAATAATCAGATCTATGAAAAATTATATTGATATTTTGTGGAAATTCAATGTCAAATGATCTTAGGAAATTGAATATTTTAAGGGAACTAAAAGGAATCAAGGAAGTGAATTTCAATACTAACCTTGACCAAATCAGTAATAAACAATCTAAAGGAATAATAAGTATGGTATCAATAAAAATTATCCCAAGTGGATTAAAAATAAAGGGGTGTTGTCATTGATGAATGAAAACATTATAAAAATATATTTTAAAAACATTCTTGAGGAAAATGTCTTTTTGTTTTGAAAAAACCTTTTCTTTCAAAATCAATTTAAAAAAAGTCTTCAAAATTTAACTTTTCAAATTTGAAAAAAGGTTCAAAAAAATGATGATGGGTAAATATATAAATTCCATAAAAGGTAAAAGTACATTCATTTTGCACAGTAAAATGGTTAGAAAAATGTTTTGTTTAGAAATAAAAAAAATATTCCTTTGAAAACATCAGAAAAAGAAAAAAAAGGTAAATTTTTTTTACTCAATGATTTTGAAAAGGATAAAAAAATTTATAAAAAATATTTTTAGAAAACTGAGTCTTTATAAGAAAAAAGGTTCTCTGACTATAGAGAGAAATGAAATTGGGTTTTCTTGAAAAATAATTTCTAAAGTATTTTAAGTACCAAAGGGTGAAAAAATGGTATTATTACTTGAAAAAGGTCATGACTAAACCAAATAGAAGGAAATTAAAGGTTTTATTATATAATGATCATATAATCTACTCTTATTGAAATTCAAGTGTAAAAAATCTCAAATAAAATGAGATTTTAAAGTAAACCCTTGAAAAGATTAAAAAGTTGATATGAGAATCAATCAATGAGTAGATTATGTGTATTTACTATAAATCCAAATATATAAGAGGAAATAAATAAATAGATTTTAAAATTAATTATACACATAATCATATAATATTAATGACAATGTGGAAGTAATATAACCCAATGAGAATAAATTGGGTTACAAAATTCATTTCCACTTGGTAACTTTTAACTCACATCCCCTTAAATGAAATATTTAAAACTGAAACTCAAAATATAATGAATAATTAATGAATCATGGTATTATATTTCAAAGTGGTATTATTTACACCATATATAAGAAATTAGGTTCATAAAATTAAATTTATTGTTTCAAGATAAAGTTAAAAATCACTAAATGAAATGAGATTGCAAAGATAATCATTAAAAATGTTCTCCCGGAGAATAATCTTTAAACATTCCAAAGTGTAACATACCACTTTTAAACATTTTAATTATAATATAAATGAAGTAATAAAAATAATTTAAACTTATAATATCAGGAGAATAAGGAGATTCAAGATATAAAATGTAAAAGGAAAGTATTTACACCATATAAAAATGAGTTTGTGCATAACAACAATTATGTTTCAATGGAATCAATACTGGAAATATGACCTATACCAACACATATATACCAATAGTTTGTAAAAACCATTGGTATAGGTTCCATTTCCCAATGGTTTTTCCAAACCGTTGCGAAAAATCCCCCTTTATGGCCACTTTTTCCAATGGTTTTCCAAAACCGTTGGGAAAAAACCACTTTAAGGCTACTTTTCCCAATGGTTTGGCTAAACCGTTGGGAAAAGACCAATTTGTGGCCACTTTTTCCAATTGTTTTGGAAAGGGTGTGGCTTTCCCAATGGTTTGGACAAACCATTGGGAAAATCTCACTTTGAGGCAACTTTTTCAATGGTTTGGCCAAACTGTTGGGAAAGAGTGGGTACCTATCCCAACGGTCCTCAAAACCATTTGGAAAGGCCTATACCAACAATTTTGAGAACCGTTGGGATAAGTACCATTATTTCTTATGAGTAAATTTATCGAATATTGTTAAATAAATTAATATATATATATATATATAAATATATTCACAATGGAAACTCTAGGATAGTGGTAAAGTCATTGATATATAACGTAGAGGTTGTGGGTTCAACCCTATGCAGGAACTTTTATATATATATAATTATCCCAACAGTTTCCCCAAACCATTGGGATAGGTCTTTCCCCCCACCAAATCACCCAAAGGCTTCCCAAACTGTTGGTATAGGCTATACCAATGGTTCCAAACTGTTGGTATAGGTGATTTTTCCATTAGTGAATGTAAATTGAGATGAAATACCATACCTTACGTATGAATTGTCTTGTGTGTCATTATATTACTGAATAATAAACTCATTCTAATTATTTACTTTATTCATACCATTTTTCATGGTTATCATTACTTTTATTTAACTTATTACTCTGTTTTATACAACCACTTAAACAATTATGTTTACGTTGGTAGATTTGACCAAATTTAGTTGATGTGTCAAAAACAGATTTGATAGGTCAACTATGGTCAAAGGGGTCATTATATAACATCTAGAGAATAATAATCGTGAAATAATTATCATATTTATACATTAATTATAATTTTAAAAATAATCATTAAATATGGTTATGAAAAATGAATCATCATTACAATCATGGAGACGGCAGGTCGTACGTACGCATGAGTAACATTATCATTTTTCAATGATCATTATGGAAAGAAGTTAAGTAGCCTTATATATTTATATAATGATAATTATATCATAAATAACATATTATTTAATCATATATACTTATATATATAATTATTGTGATGTAAAAGGAATCACATTATGTTGAGGATGCAGTAGTCCACATGTCCACAAACGATGTTATAACTTTTTAAGTGTGTGAATGGGTAATAAAGTAAATTATATATAATATATTTTCAGAAATGTAATTATTTAATTAATATAATATATATGTTTTATATTTCACATATTTTTAATTAAAATAATCCTTAATACATTCCATGTATCATGTGAAAGAATCATATCACTTTTAGGAGGCGGTAGTCCACACTTCCACAAATGATGTTGGCATATTCCTAAAAAATGGAGTGTATAAATATATGTGTTATAAAATAATTTAAGAAGTATAAGAACATAATAAATATAATATATAACATATATAAATAGTGTTTTATCATAATTCCCAACCATGGAATGTGATAAAGGAAAACGAAGAATCATCATTTTGTGAGGCGGTAGTTCGTCGTACACATAAACAATATGTTCGTTACCCATTAGATGAAAGTGTGTATCAGTGTAGGTATAACAATTAATATAAAAAACTAATAGTATATTTAATATATTTTTTATATAATCATGTAATAATAAGTTTTTAGTGTGTGAAAAATGTAAATAAAACTAAAGAGCTTAAGGATAAATGTTAAATCTTAATCGGGTAACTACTTTTGGTTTGAACCAAAGGGAATCCTTGGATGTATTTTTGAACAAGGATAGGATTATATTATTATGGGAGGGATTTTTTAGAGCTATTTTGGTAGATATTTTTCTATAAAAAGTTGAATGAGAGGTTTGAGGAAGTGGGAGGAGAGAAAGTCTTTTTATAGTGGAGGAGGAGTGATACTTTAGTATATTTTGGAAAAGGAATTCCACCCGCATTTTACCCATTTAAAGTGGATCGAATAATAGTAAAAATTATACAAAAGTGAGTATATGGTATAAATAAGGCCATAAAATTTATTTTGGACAATTTTCTAGGTCATTTGGGCCATTAATATTAAGGTTTAGTCCCTTATTAAGCTTAATTTCACCTTAATATTTGTAATTAATTTTTATTACTTTCACTAATATTTTTGGTCAAAAAATAAGTTTAAATTGTTTGAAATTATAAATTATTATTATTATTACAAATATGTAATTAATTTTTAAAAATTCCAATAACATAATTGGAAGAAGTTAATTTAAATTTAATCCCACAGTCGGGACAACAATGTAGGTTTTTAAAGTAAAAACATTCATAAACATGCTATGTTTTTATAGTCAATTTCCAAGTGAAATTGATTTTAATGATATAAAATTAATTAATTGATAAAAATATTATTTAATTAAACTTTAAAACTAATTTAAAATATGATTTAACCTTATAAATAAATTAGATGAAAAAATAGTTTTGAAATAAAATTTAGTATTTTTCACTTTTCATTAAAAAAATTAAATTTGATAGAAAAATAGAAAAAATTCACCCTAACCTTATTTTTATATTTCTCTTTCAAATATGAAGTTTATTTTGACAAATATAATCTATTAAATTTCTAAAAAATAGATTTAAAATAGACTCATTATTAAAAGGGGGTAACCATGCCTTAATAAAAATATAGATTTTATACATAAAATAAAATTGTTCTTATCTTGTGCTTATCAAATCTATTGGATGAATATAAAAAATATTATATTGAATATAATATATATATTAAATTAATATCACTAAATAATTTTAATTAATTTAATTTATTAAGATAAAATATATTTGTGATTATAAAAATAGTTTTATATAAAAATATTCCTTTTATATTCAATTGTTTCTTATATTCATTTCTAAATAATTGTAACCAACGAATTAGTTGTGTAAAACATATAATTTCATAAATTACTTAATAATATTCATAATATCTACTTTATATCTTATTATAATAAATAATAATATTTTAATAATATATTATAGTTCGGTAAAGCTTGGTCTTGCGTGTGATGTAAGCCATTAAAGAAACACATTGTTGTGTGTGACGTACGCTAGCTCAGCATCGCGTGTATTGAAATATATACAATATATTGAATTTATTTAAAACCGTAAATATATTATAAATATATTAGAGATTATATTACATCAATTTCTTGGTGTTTTATGTCACAAACTCTATCGAATATAATATTCCTACTTTAGAGTTTTGGGGTGTTACATATTTTTTTACCATGGTTAGGGTTAAAACGAGTTTACTAAGGGTTACAATAAGCGATAAGTTTATAAATACCACATAATATTTTCTAAAACTCAATGGATAGTTTTATGTATAACTTAAACTAATAATATTTTAATGTTTCAAAATTTTAAGCCACTTTCATAAGAAAAATATTATATATTATTAAAATCATTTAAGTAATTCCAAGTGTGTCTTTTCACTCACATATAAAATGGAACCACTTATATTATCTACTTCACAAATATTGAGACATTTATATCAACCAATACCTATCCAAATACATTCCCAACATTCCTACCTAGTACCTATAGGTGATGGTCTCATCAATGGACCAACCTAAAAGGCTTAAGGTGTAACCAATGTTAAATTTCTAAAGAACAGGTACAACTTTTCCCTAGTGAATTCATTTTATTTCCTATTATAAATCATTAAATTATTATATAACCATGATCATATAAAAAAATCAGTATCTTTAATATACATAAATTTTATTATTCTTTTGGAACAACACTTTTAATCTTCTTTCCATCCTATGGAAAATAGAGACATCGCTCGTGCGTACATACGACTTATCATCTCCATGTAGTGATGTAAACTATTTTTCATCACAAATTTAGTTTCATTGTTATGAATACATAACTAATGAATTTATATGATATTTACAGAATAATTATAATTCTGTAAATATAATATATCATTCACCTTCTTACACGTTGACTAGTTAAAAATTCATAACGTCGCTCGTGCATACGTGTGGACTACCACATCTACAAATCGATGTGATTCATTTTTCATATCCATATTTTAAGGAAAATTTTAAATATGCATATAATGAATATATATTATATTTATATCATTATTAACATGAAAAATGAACCAAAATTTAGAAGAAAAAAAGAAGTATTAAACACTTGGAAATGATAATTTTAATGATGAATTATCAATAAATAGATGTTGAAATGTTATAAGTGGATTATATATAACAAAATAAGTATTTATATGGTTTTTATATAGAATTTTAATAAATTAATATTTATTATAAAATAATCTAAAAACACTTATGAAGAAATTTGGGCCATAGGTAAGGGTTTATTTCAAAATATCATCTTTATTTTGGATTGTTTTTGTTTAAGTTTCTGTTGGGGAAATTATATAATGATTTTATCATAAAGCCAATAAATTTTCTTCTCCTATTGTTATTTTTGGGGTTTTTGGGGTTTTAGTTCCATTTTTTTCATATTTGGAAATAAAAAAGGCCAAAATACATTTTTATAGAAAAATCAATGTTTTAATTTTGCTGAGAAAATTTTTCTTTTACTTACATATTTTCTTTAAATTGTTTCTAAGAATGATTTTGATATATTCCAATGATTGATTAAAGAAATTTTTACCATTTTTAACCATGTACAATTTTTTTAAATGGAACCTTATTATCTTTTTCTAAACAAGGCACTTTTTATTGAAGTTGTGAAGGGTGTTTTTTTAATTCTTACCACGTGAATTGATTTTACTACCATTAGGAATATTTTATAATTTGAAGCTTTCTTTGTATGTTTCCATAGTTATTTCTGAAGAATTTTTTTTCTTAATATTTTGGAATTTTTTAGATTTTACATAAGTGATTTCATAATGAAAATGGTATTTTCCTCATGAAATGTTCAAGTGATCTTTTAAATGTATTTTCATCTATAATAATATCATTTGATGAATATTATTCTTTACTAAGGATACAATCTAATGATACCATCCACCATATTTCTCTAGATGGATTATGATAATTGTAACAAGGGAAAATATTGAAAATATTTATCATAGTTCTTCTAATATGGATAGTTATTGATTATTAAAGCATGTTGATTAAGTTATATTTTTTATTCCTATGATAAATGAATTAGACTTATTAGGTGAATAATAGGGCCTAGAATTTCATATCACCTCGATACATCAATAGGTCTAATGAGAAAAAATATATTTGGTATTTGGAATTGGTTTTCCCCATTTATGTAAGATGACATGACACGAGGCCTCAATAGTATGTTTAAGATGTCAACCATTATACATTCCGTAATTATAAATTTAGTTATTGATTCCCATGTTATTATTTGAATATTAATGTTTTCCATGAATAATCATAAAGATAACGTGATTATTTATATAGAATTATTTGATCATTATTTATTCTTGTCACATTATTCATGCCCTATTTATTATATGATATCTTTCTCTATACACATTCCCTTACCGAGTATTTGATCTCATACTTTTATTTTGTTTTCTTTCCCAAGAATTCCATAAAGTTCACTATGATTGATATGTAATGATATGTTAGAGGGAAAAATATTGTTCTTAAAGAGAATATTATGATGTATTTTATGTTTTCATATATAATGTGAGATTTAATCGTGTATATTTTTTTCCAAGACTGCTAAACCATTTGATCCCTAGAGATATGATTTCTTATATATAGTGACAATATAATAAAGTAACTGCTTGATTTGAGCTACTAGGTCTGGTGTTTTTATAAAAAATATTTTATATATATATTATCATAGAAATATCTCAACATGAGTAAAAAGCGATGATTATAACTACTCAAAGATTATGATTTCTCAATACACCACCACCCTGGATAAGTAAAATAAGGCGAATGATGTGTTAAGTAGGAAAATATTATAGTTTTTTACTAAAATGAGTATTGAAAAAGATCCTATATTTATGGATTTAGTAAAGATAGATATTGGAATCATCAAGGAAGGTGAAGCATCCTATGTATTCTAAATTATTGTCAAATCCTTTTTATTAGAGAAATTAAAGAGTTCTCATCTTGATAATTAGAATATTCAAAAGAAAATAAAAGTTGCGAATGATGGTAAGTTGGTATAAAAAATCTATGAAGATTTTATTTTGAAATTTATAAAGATGAAATGCATTCCATCTATGTCTGAGCTGAAAAGAGAATTATCAAATAAATCTCATAGCTCAAATTTCTATATATACCTTGGTAGAACCAAAATAAATCAGAATTTGAGATAAAAATTTTGGTGGAATAATATGATGTGGGAAGTTTTAGACTATATATCAAAATTATTAGTTTTAAAATAGATAAATTCTGAAAGAAAACATCCTAAAGGAGTCATGAAACCACTACCTATTCTTGTTTGTAAATGAGATGATATTACTATAGACTTTATCACTAAATTTATAACCCCCCCCTAAAAAAATTATTTCATACGGGTTGTTGTAGATTGACTAACAAAGTCTTTAAATTTACTCACGATAGGGGAAGATATTCCTCTTGAGTGCCTTATGATGCTCTATATTATTTAACATGTGATACTTCATGGTGAAACTCTTTAAATTGTATCAAATCATGATCAATAGTTTATATAGAAATTATATAAGATTATTCAGAAGGATCCTTACACCGAGATTTTTTTGATCACCACATATCATCCTCAAACTTATGGGAAGTATAAAAGTAATATTCATATATTAGAAGATATATTGAGGTCACACTCGATTAACCTTCAAGTTATATAGGATCAATATTTACCTTTAGGGTAATTTTCATATTATAATATACTCCATTAAAGTATTAAAATGGAACTGTATGAGGTCTTTTATGAATAGAGATTTCGTATACCATTTTTTTGTGATGAAGTTAGGGAAAGGAAGCTTGCAGGCTCAGATCTCATGGAGAATAAAATAGTGAAAGTGAATACTATTCAAAATCATACTAAGATAGATCAAAGTACATAAAAAATATACACCAATAACCGAAGGAAGGATTTATAATTTCAAGTTGGGGATACTGTTTTCATGAATATGTATTCATGGAAATGAATTATTAGGTTCATAATGAAACGGAAACTATGTCCTAGGAATAATATACTTTTAAAATTCTATAAATAATTTGAGTAGTGGATTACTATTTGGAACTAGCACCCAACCTCTCTAAAATTCATGATATGTTCTATATATCTTTATTAAGGAAGTATATGATATAAAAAATTAATGATATCACATATTAAAAAATATAATTTGAACCAAATTTATCCTACCATTAAGATCCCATCTAGATTCTGGACTATAGATAACAAGTACTGAGGAACTAAATGAATCAATTGGTAAATTTACATAGGAGAAATCATAAGATAGAGGAGGATATGTGGGAACCTGAAGAATTTATGATAAATAACTACCCACAATTGTTCATGAGGTGATATTTTGGAAATTTAAAGGTCATGATTTTTAAAATGGGGAAGAATATAACACCTAAAATTCAATTATATTAAGTAATATATTTCATTCTAAAGGAACAATACTATAATGAACATTGTTTTATTGAATAATGTGATTAAAAAATAAATTCCCAAATTTTATATATTTAATTTCATAAAATGATATTTTTTTAAACAATAATATCAAAATTATCTTAGGCTGATTTTTTTATTTTTCAGAAAAGATTTATTTTTCAGTGAATAGTTAAAAAATACTAAATTTATAGAAAACTATCTTTTTAATTAAAGTTTAAAAAAAGTAAAATTTTGTTTTCAATTGATTTTAAAATTTAATTAGTCACTTTTTATTAAAAATAAACCAATTTATTTAATATTAATTCAAATTATACTTAATTTTGGTATAAAAACATTTTTATGCTTAAAAATGCATTTTCTGGAAAACCTTTTTTATCACGTTTTGCGAACTTATATTAAAAGTAATTTCTGAAAATTATAGGAGTTGAATCATGTAAAATATATTAAATATTTGGAATAATTATAATTAATATTAGGTAATAATTTCAACTTAATTTTTTTTCATAATGAATAATAATTGTGGTAAATATTTATCACATTGGTTAAGGGTAAAATGAGTTAAAAGGGTTAAAAATAAAGGGATAAGGCTTAAATATAATACAAAACACTTACCTAAACCTCATTGGTTTTTTAATTTAAATCTGGAAATTATAATATTTAAATATATTTTATTTTGGATCTATTTTTCAGGACTAATACATCGATATATTATAATATTTTAAACAATTCCAAGTGTTTCCTTTCCCTCACTTATAAAAGGACACCCCCTATACTCACTTTATCACACTTAAATAACCTCTTAGGTCAGAAAATTCCTACCCAAATAATTTTCTAATATCCATAATCACATATTATAGGTATTAGTTTGATCAAAATTCCATCCTAGAAAGTATTTAGGTATAAAACTAAGGATGTTGTTTGAAGAAGATCCATTGTTCTTGACAGAGTGTTTTCATTTTATTTTCTCTTCTAGAAGCATCAAATATTATATAACAATGATAATACAATTAATTAATTATCTTAAATATATTTAAATTTTATTATGTTGGTGGAACAACCATTATTCATCTCCTTTCCATCCTATGGAAAATGAAAACATTGCTTGCGTGTACGTGCGACCTACCGTTCCCACACAATGGTGTAATTTGTTGTTCATCACCATTTATTCGGATGGTTATAAAGATGAAAATAATTAATATATATTATTTTTATGATATAATGATTATTCTTAAATTATAAAATATCATTTAACTTGTTACTATTCCACCTATTAAAAAATGATAATGTCATATTTCCGTAAGTGTGGACTACCTCTTCTAGGAAGTGATTTGACTATTTTTTTTTCATATCTTCCTTTAAAAAAATAATTTTGAATAATTATATGATAAATAATTTATATTTATTTCATTATTAAAATTATAGAGGTAAATTTACCCTGATGAAGATTCAAGGATAGAAAATAAAAAACCAAAACTTACATGAAAAAAGAAATGGTTAATATTCGAAAATGACGATTTTCATAAAGAATTATTAATAAAAGGTTTTTAAAATGTTATAAATTCATAATATATGTGTAACACCCCAGGAAAATAAAGAATATGACATTTCATATTTATCCATATTTGTGAATAAAATATTTAAATGACTTTAAAGGGGACGCTATGCTCGATGGCGTACCCAACACGCAACAACGAGTTTCTTGGAAATCTTACGTTGCACTCTAATAATAAAATAATATTATTTTAAATGGTAGTTAACATGTAGCCGTTATAATGGCGGGAATGGATAGAAATAACTAAAATATGATTATATATGTTCTTAAATATTTTTACATTTATACAATAAAAGATAAAGGATTAAAATACAGAAAGAATTCAATTTTAGGCGTATATGCCCTAGTTTTCACTAAAGGTTCACTTATCACCTTTTGATGGAGAACCGTCATTAAATATAGTTTTGTTAACTCTTAAACATTCTTTTGGACCAAGTAAAACTCTTATTAAGAATCGGGATATCAAAATTTACTTTGTGTAAATTTTTGGTATCTTTCCGATAAAGTTCATTTTTTTTAATGAATAGTGTAAAATGTTGTATTTTAATTCAAAACCACTTTTTAATCTAATTTATATATATGATTAGATTATATTTTGAATTGGTTTTAAAATTAAATTAGAAAATATTTTTACCATTAAATCCAATAGTGGTCGTTGGAATCAATTTCACTTTGAAATCAGACTTAAACTAGTGTCAATGTTTTGATACTTATTGTTTCATAAAACACGCTATTTGTCATGACAGCGGGAATTAATTATTAAATTAATTAATGTGACTTATATGTTTTGAATTTTGTAAAACGGACTTCATTTTTGAATTCATAATATCAAATATAGCTTGGGGTGAATTTTTGGGATTTTTCTGAAAAACTTCAATTTTTGATGAATAGTGAAACCACTAAGTGGTACTTATAAAAACTGATTTTCCGTTTAAATGAAATTTTTCCATCATTGTGTTTTGATTTTCAAAAATCCGAAATACATGGTTGTAATTAATAAGTAAAATGTGGTTCAATGAGATTAAAATAATTTTTTGGTGAATAGTAACTTATTAAGTTTTTAATCGCGATTAGTGGTAATTAGTGTAGTTTAAGGTAAAAATAATGCTTTAATAAAATGAGATGAGCTTGAAACATGTCTTACCCTCATTGGATGTATCATGGTCGACCAAGACAAGCCATGGGTCAACTTGGGGACCCCATGGATCCACTTTGGTTGGGAAATGACATAAATAACATTTTATTTAATGTAAAAGTAAAATTGACACAAACATGATATGTTTTACTAAAACAATTTTTAAGTGGGGTTATACAAGTCATCTTTTTGATTATAAATATTTATTGGAAAGATAAAAAGATTTCCTACATCATAGTAGTTTTTTTATAATTTTTAGACATTAGATAAATTAAATTATTTATGACATAATAATGATGCAGCGATGACATCATTATTTGACGATTTAAATAAAATGGAAAGATAATGTAAAATCTATGAACTACACATGTCCAAAACTTATTGTATGAGTTGATTTCGGAGCCTTATCACATTATACACGAATTATATCAATGTGGGACCTTTTTAAACCGAAACACATTTTCAAATAAAGTAATATTTCTTTACTTTCCAAAAGTGCCCCTCCTCTCCTCTTATAAAAGGCCCCCACCTCTACCTCATTTCACACACTACTCAAGCCTTTGGCTCGGCCAAACCCTGCCCATTTACTCTCTCCACATCCCTCTCCTCATCCTAGAGGATTACATTTTGGCAGAATCCTTTCAAAGTAATCCTTTAGGCTCAAATCAAAAGAAGATACACTTTTAAAGGTAATTCATTCTCTCATGTTCATTTGTTTTATTTTGCTTCTCCAACCCCCTAAACTCTTTTTATTTACTTATTTTGTAACAACACCAGTATATTAAATATAATAGGATGTTTTTATAAGATTTATTCGAGCTACACTCTCACACAACTACATCAAATGGTTAAAGAACATACGGTTTCCGTGGATGGCGAAATTCTGCCTCCCGAAACGATGATTGTTCAATACTCATTTAACACCTTCAAAGGTGGCCATTATGATGTCACTATTTTTATATATGATATATAATATGTTTATGTTTTACTTAAGCTTCTGTTTTTTTCATTTTGGGCATACCTTTATGGTTTCCATTATGGGTATACGCGATATCTTCATTTTAGGAAGTGCGGACTACCGCCCCCTCAAGTGATGTGATTCGTTAATGCCATACGTGGGACGTATAAAGGATGGATTTAATGTTATTATATATGATGTTATACTGTAATTATTATTTACCTCTATATAATTATTATTTCTTTCCATTAAAGTATGAGATAGAAATGAAAGTAGCGTTCATGCGTACGTACGGCTTACCGTCTCCATGAACGGTGCATTTCATTTCTTATCCCCAAATGTAATGTACTATTATAATTACATATATATAATGGATATATATGATGTATGATACATCTAAATTATTAATATAATTCTGGAATTAAAATATACATACCTCTCATATAGTTTTAATTCCATTAATACGACATAGAAATGAAATTAGCGTTCATGCGTACGTACGGCTTACCGTCTCCATAAACGGTGCATTTCATTTCTTTCCTCTAAATGATTATGTGATTTTATAAATACATGTATATTCTAGATATATATGATATATATGATATCCAAATCAGGAATTTCATTTTTGGATATGAAGAACCTTTGACCACACGAACAACATGTAATTGTAAGAAGTCCACTTTCGACTTAAGAACCAAATATCGACAAAACAAACATGATTAACTTAAATGATTAAATAATGTTTATAACATGGTAATAAGTGATATAAAAGGAATAATGAACCTTAAAAAGGTTCTTAAGGAATTATAAATTAACTCAAGTTTATTATTCAAGAGATTAAAGAACGATCGAGTCAAGTCGGACCCGAGGTAAGGGATCCTACTCCTCTCTTTCTTTTTAAGTACACTCTTTTATGTCATTCCTTTTAAAGCTCATATTTATTTTTATTGGGATGTTCTTTTATATTAATCTTACTATAATTTTTATTTTCATGTGATGAGAGACCCTATTTCCTCTCATCAATCCATTTTGGAAGTTTTAAGTGGCGTCGTTAGGCTGCCGAGTTTTCGTAAAAGATTTTTCATCTCACTTTTATTCTCGTGAGATTTATGCTACATTTGCCACAATTTCCATTGAGTGGTTTATGTACTGCCCACTATTACAATCCTATTGTAATATAATTCCATTTATGGGTATTTACATATTCATTGTATGAAACTTCTTCAATGGGGTGTACTTTTCAAAAGTTACCCAAGTCGGTAAGGGAACCTTTCACCCTCTTTTTTTTAAAAGACTTCTTTTGTTGGGTCTTTTAATTTACATATTGTTATGTTGGGATATGTTCTCATATATCCTTATTGATGTAAATTTTATGTCCAAGTGATGATATACCCTTTTTTTTATCTCTCATCAACTCATTTTGATGTGACGCCGTTAGGCTGTCAAGGGATCTTCTGAACCCAATTTCGATTTCTTTGGGTTCAACATGTTGTTATTGAATATGCAATCCTTTGAATATGTGTGAATAACCTTTGATTATTTTACACTTAATATCCACTTATATTTGGTGTATTCATTTGTCACACATAATTATGTAAATTGATTTATCCTTAAACCAAGGATACCGTCTTTGTAAGGGACTTCATCTCAATCTCCTTTCATTGAGGCATATTTCGTTTTATACAAAAATTTCTTTTATACGGTGTATAAACCCCTTTGACTTTTACTTTTATACAAAAGGGATCTTTTTCTACGAAGCGTTTTACAAAACGACAAAAAGGAATGTTTCTTTTAACGTACACGGCGACACCGTCCTTTTCTGCCGCCGCGAGTATTATTTGGTCTTTGGCTTCCTCAACAAGCCGTAATGTTTTTAAAATAAAATAAATACCATATACTCTTTTATGTATTTTGGTATTGAAAATGGTTTTGATAAAGGATTCTATTATGATATATTGTGATAGAAATTTGGAAATGTTATCATTCCTTTATATTGGTTTTATATTTTATGATTTTATACTGGTACTTGGACATTTTAACGGGTGGTTACGTTATAAACCATATGACGGGTGGTGCCGTGAATACCAGGACGGGTGGTTACGTTATAACCTCCAATGCATTGGGTATGGAAGTCGGTCGTATGGCTATTCCATTAAGTATGTATGGAAATTGGCCGTATGGCTATTCCATTAAGTGATATGTGTGGAAGTCGACCGTATGGTTATTCCACTTAAGTATGTTTATGTCCCAAGTTACCTTTATATATGTTATGTGTTCTTTATATGGGTTTTATGGTAATCCTTTGGTTACAAAAAGGTAAGTAATGATAATTTTTTTCAGTGAAAAGTTTTTACTACTTCATGAAGGTGAAAAGTATTATATTGATAAAGTATTCATGGTTTACTTGTTGTTTTAAAAATCTAACAGTTTTCATTCTTTGTGTATCCCTTACTGAGCTTCTTATGCTCATCCCAAGTTTTTGAAATGTTTTTCACAGGACATAGCGTGGAATAGGGTCGAGGATGGGATCAAGGGAAAGTCATGCTACCTAAAACATGGAACTATACATGTTTCTTTTAAAGAGTTTTTTATTTTATGGAAATTTAGTAGAAGCGACTACTTTGTAATCTTTTGAGATGTAATAGTTGTGTCCTAATTCTCTAAAACTCTAAACCTGAAAAGATCCTCAATGTGAATTACTCATTTAATTAAATATTAAGTAAGGTTTAAGGCTGAGGCCTTATAATATGATATTATAAATATGTATATGGTTATTTTATATACTTATAATAAATTTATATTTATTATAAATGAGTGTAAAAGGACTTACAAATCAAGTTGGACCTCAAGTAAAGGTTTATTTCACAATCTCAACCTTATTTTGGATTGTTTATGTTAAAATTTCCATTGAAAACTTCTATATTCAACACTATAAAACATTTTATATAATGATTAAAACTGGGGTTTTAATGAATTATTTCTATTTTTTACATTTATTTTCACTCAAAAATACAAAAATAATGTTTTAAAGGAAAACCTACTTTTTTTTCAATTCGTTCATTAATGGAGGCGGTAGTCCACACGTATGCATGAAAGACGTTTTTTCAATTTTTCTAAAGAGAATCTAAGAAGTAAGATATTTAATATTCCATAAATATAATGTCACTTAAATATAATAATTATAATTATGTTTTTATTTTAGGATGGTATAATTGATTTTGAGGTAGAAGAATTATACTTAATGAAATGGAAATGAAAAGGGAGTAATTTGGGAATTTTTAACTTTCTCCTTGGAATAACTCCTTTTAAAATTTTATTAAGGATTGGATGGGTGGATATTTGAGGATAAAATAACCTCTATAAAGTTTTTAGGAGTTTTGGGAAGGTATTTTGTAATATTTTTGTCTAACTAATGGGCTTGTGGTGTGTGGAGAAGTGGGGTAGAAATGCGCTCCTATTATATATGAGAGGAGTGGTATTTTTGAAAGAAGAGGTAAACTATTCAAGATAGGTGGCTCCAAAAGTGGAAAATAATGGATAAGGGATGAGGTGAGTTTGATAAATTCCTCAAAAACTCATTTTAAGACATATTTTCAACATGTTTTAGGCCTTTTAACCCTTATATTTAATAATTTTAGCATTTTGACTTTCACCATGGTAACTAATTTTTTCTAAAGTAATTTATTTTAGTAAAATAAATTTTTCAAATATTAACTGTTCTTATTATTATTTACTATAAATTTATAATTAGTTTTAATATTTTATTTATATAAATAATATAGTCTATCATAATTTTACCATAGTATACTTAGTTACTTGAAATAAAAATGCTTATCTCACGAATAATCAATTAGAGAAAAATACATTTTTAACATAAAATGAAATTATTCTTATTAATTGTTTAATAATAACTTCTGGATGATTGTTAATTTATTTATTTATATATATATTATCAGTACATTTAATTAAAATAATTCTTTATTAGTGATTAAATTTTTTATTATAAAAATACATAACACTTTTAGAAAAATAGTTCTTTAAAAACATCCCTTTTAAATTAAATGATCTTAACCCAAATACAATTAAAAGTACTTATTTATTGATAATAATATTTTTAACACATAAAATTATTTTTATAACAAAATATTTAAATTAAATATTATATTTTTTTCTATATTTATTATTTATAAATCATAATATTTGTTTTTTTACTAATAATACACAACTATAGTATACCCATTGGATAGATGTATATCCAATAATGATATATCCATTGACAATATTTCAAACAAACATATTTCCAATGACCATATTTCTAATGAACATATTTATAATAGCCAAATTTTAATATTATATATAGACTTAAAAAAATCTTTTATTTCATTCTCACTTCTTAAGTCACACTTATCATTTCATATTAAAGTTTTTTCCTTCCGATTTCTCATTTCGTGATTTTCTTTATCATTAAAAGTTTATTTATACTAATAGTGATTCTCAAGGGTGAGGATGATCTAGTGGATGTATGAGATTTCAATATATTAATCATTTATATTTATTTCCCCTTTTAATTTATGCACTTTCAATGGATTTAATCAACCATGGAATATAGTACATGGTTTCATGTACTTTTTTTCTATTGTTTTATCTCAATGAAATTGGGATTCATTTTATCTTGATGTATCATGTGAATAAATAAAATAAACATAGTATTTATATAAAGGAAAATTCATACAAAATATTAGGGTGTTACATTCCCCCTAAATAAATTACATCCCCATAATTTTAATAATCACTTACTAATGAAAATAATAAGGTTATTTAAAAGATATACATGAATCAAGATATAATTTCTAGATAGATATAAACCATAAAAATTGAGGGAACATACCATTTAACTCATAATATACTAATATATAATATATTTTTTTCTAATAATCATTTGATCTAAACGTTATTCATGATTAGTTATCATGACTTCTGTTATAGAATTAGTTTTCTTAGAGAGTTCACAGTCATACTTATGCTAATAAATGACCATAGTTTGATTTTAAATATAAAATGTCATATACCAATTTTTTTAATCAATATAAATTCTATGTGTAGATATAAAATCCATTTCCAAAATCACATCAGATTCATCTAAATGGATAATTAATAAGATTTACATGAAGCACATTCTCATAAACATTTGCATGGAATAAAATAATCATACAAATAGTAGTTTTATTTAATAATCGAATCATTTGGGTGATGATTTAATAATGATAGAGAAATTTCTAGATATACTAGGGTGACTAGAATAAAAATCCAACAGGTCATCCAAAACTTTGGAATGAAGGATAAGTGAGACTTAATTATCACGATCCATTTCAGTGATAGTCATCAAAAATATGTCCTTCCATTTTCTCATGGTCTTAGAGGTTATTGATGTTTAAAATAATTATTAAAACTTGGATTATGGTATTGACTTGGATAATTATCGGGTTCTCCACATTTAATATATTAAACTATTAGTGCTAACTTAGGATGAAATCTATTTCCCTCAATAGTGTTAACTAAACTCTTCATTTTTCCTTTTAATTAGTTTCTCTATGCCATCCTTTTCCACACATAATACATCTTCTAGTTCCATTGAGTTATTTCATTGGGTTATTCTTCCCAAATTATAAACACATATGAAATTGAATATTCTTTCCTCTATGGTCATTATTACTTAAACTTCCATGAAATTTTGTCTTTATATTCATTGGTGTGTTTGTAAATTCAAAAACTTTCATGTTTATAATCACAATTCATGATATTTAGTTAGGTATTTCCACAAGATTTATCACTCCATGTCTCATCTCATTTATTTTTGCATTGGGATAATTAGTACATTGTCCATGGAACCCATATTTAACTTCATTCCTTCTATTTGTATCTATTTACTTAAATAAAAGAAGGTTAAGGATAAGAGTTATTATTTCTATATTATCATAAAAAGGAAAAATGCTAACATAAAATGATTAAATCATTAATGACACACATACCCTAAATTATTAATTTATAAGTTTCAATTTATTTTATTCACTATTTATTTCCTATAAGGTTCTCTAACCATACCATAAAAATGTTCTCAAAATCCTTCATAATGGTGTGTATAGATAATGAGAATCACCAAATAATATCCTATAGGGTTTCAAACTAGGTGTTAGTTAGGTATATTTGTTGTGAAACAGGTAAATATTTAGTTAATACCTAATCATCCTTTTTAGGGATATCACCCTTATTTTCAACTATGCTTGAGCCTACATCTACTTGTTTTTACCCAGATAGGGATTCCATTTCTTTAAAACTATGTAATCTTTACTTTAAAAAAATTTAAGGATGTTATCATATACTTAGAATTATTATAAGTGTTTTCTCTAATGTTCTCTCATCCTAATACCTAAAAATAACTAAAATAATATCTAAAATAACTAAACCTTTCTCTTATACAAATTGAGGTGACCCAAGATAAATATATTTTAGTTTTCATTAATTCTATAAATTTTACATTCGATCTCGCAAATAATCTCACAATCCAAAGAATCTAATTTTGTATGTGTTTGAGGGATAGATACATAAGTAACTTATTTTATAATACTTTTCAACATTTCTATATAATCAAACAACACTTGAAAGCCTTCTATACTTCTCATAATTTATACCCATCTACAAAATTTTTGGAATGAAAACATACGAAAAGGGTGATATCAATTTCCCAATAATGGTTAAAACTCAACAACATGTCATATAGATTTAAATCATGAGCATATGAGAAAAAATATGCATGAGATAAATATCTTATTTAAAAGAACATGGAATAAAAAGAGTTATCCAAAATTCATGATAGTAGGACATGCTATCTCAAATGATCAAACACGTACTATGGAATAATAGTGTGATATAATAAACATGATCCCTAGAGAATAATCATTGGAATATGACATAGAAATACAGCATGTCATGGAAACATATAATAACATAAAACCGTGGAACAAACATAATCATAGTGAAACTTAAAATTACTACAAAAGCCATTTATGTCCACCCTTTAGGTTTTGAAAAAATCTAAGTATGTCTGCCCATTAAGTTGTGAACAAATTCAAGAATATCTATCTTATATTATATAATATGATATAAAACATTAAACAAGGAATTATAGGGTGATATAAGACCCCAAATATCTTCATAAATACATATGTGTTCTATATTAACACAATCATTCCTCAAATAATAATTAACAAATATAAATAAAATGGGTTTCGTAACATTTCCAAATGGTATCACAAAAAATGACTTTAAGAATTAGATCGATGATACCAAAAGTTAAATCACCCAAAAGAATTATTTCATAAAGAAATTTATAGGGTGATTCATAAAACATAATTCTATAAGATTAAGTTATTTTGGAGTTAAAGAGGAAAATGAAAGTGAAGCTAAAAAATGACTTTAGAAAACATTTATTCATATCATCATAAAGAGACTAAGTTATGAACTTTCAAAAAGATCAATTTTGAGAAGTTTTCAAGAAATAATTTTCAAATGTTTTTATATGAAATATCAATACAACTTACTTGAAAAATGCCTAATATTTTTCCAAAGTAAATGTGGAGTATGAGATAAAATATATGGTCATGAAAGTAAAAAACTTTTCAATATTTATATAGAAATACCTTTATTGGAACCCAAATCGTAAAAAGAGTGAAAAATATTCCATTTGAAAAGAGGTAAATATAAATTTAAATACCATTAGAAATTAAACACGTTTGGATTTATAAATAATAAATGATAACATTTGTGGGAAGAGTGAATATGGACATGGAGGAAAAAGAGATTATTTGAAGAGTATGAAAACTATCTTAACATCATCAAATTTTATAAAGAACGAAATCATTAATTAAGATGAATTTGATTTTAAAATGTGATTACATAGAGAATAAAGAGAAAATTAAATATAATATCATAATATTACCAAATAAAATAGTCTTGTATAACCATAGTAAAAAAGGAATAACTATGACTTAAGAAACAAAATCGAGTTAAGTAAACCCCTTACCTTTGATTTCAACATCGATGAAAGTGATTTAAATTTTAGTATAATAAAAATAAACATGTTAATAACTAATTTAATAACCTTATTAATATATTTTACCACATATATCCTTCAAATATAATAATTTATTATGCATTAATTAGTTAGTTATAGTTTAATTTCAACATTAGATGTTTGGGATTTTGTTTTTTTTTGTGCATAATTTAAAATGTATAAGTATATTCATATTCTTTGATACAAAGTTCATAATTCCTAGATTATAGAAGGTAGTAGAATTTATTCTTTACAATTCTTTATAAATTTTTAATTTAATTCCATGATATTTTTTTCATGATTCATGAAGACATAATCAGTTACAAGCTTATTTTGGTAAAAAAAAATTTCGAAAAAAGTTGGTATATTAATAATGAGTTAAATATTAATTAAAATTATCCATAAACTTAATCATGTGATAAAATTAATCTTAATTCATTAAATACATTATTATAATCATATAAGTGTGGTGGTGATAAAAAATAAAACATGTCACTCTATGGAGGCGGTATCCTGCACGTACACCCAGGTGACGTTTTAATTTTCCATAGAATAGATAGAATGTATGAATTTATTTCTATTTTTATAATATTAATAATGTTATAAATATAATATTTATTCATTAAATACCCCTTTTGGAACTTCTATGTAATACTATGATGATAAATAAAACACATCTTTCATGGAGGCGGTAGTCCGAACATACTCATGGATGGCGTTTTATTATTTTTTATATAGAGAAGGGACATATGTAGATATTTATTTTTTCATAAATATAATAACACTTTATTATAATATTGATAATTATGCTATTATTTTAGGATGGTATAATTGACTTTTAGGTAGAATAAGAAGGCTTAAAAATAAAAATGAAAGTAGTAATTTGGGAATTATTACCTTATATAGTGGACAGTAATGTAGATGAGATGAGTTAAGGTTTATAAAGAACTATTTTTTTTATAAATGTTTTTAATTTTTTTGGTCCTTTACCCATTATATTTAAGCCTTTTACCATTTTGACTTTTACGGTAGAACGTTATTTTTAGTTAAGTAAATTTTTTATGGATACAAATAAAATCAACCCTATTACCTAATTTAGACCTTATGATTACAAATAGAAAATAAATTTTATTTTATACAATTTCTAAAATTAGTGAAAATTAATTCTAAATTAATAATTTTATAATGCATTAAAAATAGTTTTAGAGAAAAATATAGCTTAAGTTTTAAATTGTCAAATATTGGTTTTTAAATTAAATTTAATATTTTTAAATGTATAATTTTACTTATAAAATAAATATTTTATAAATAAATAACATTTCATAATTTTTTTATTCTTATATCCTAATGATGCCATAAAAGTCATAGAATTTGTAAAATAATATTTTTCACTATTCACATAAAAACCAATCTTTTCAAAAAATATAAAAAATCCATCACAAGATAATATTTTTATGATGAATCCAAAAATTATGTTCATTTATTAAAATTAATATTCTATGATTTAGAAATTCAACTTTTAACTATAAACATAAATTATAATAAATACTATTTTTATAGGAAAATGTTTTTTTAAATACTAAAAATTATTGTTCTTATTTCCTAAAAATTTATTGTCAGTGTAAATATATTATTCCAATTGAAAATATATATTTTTAATCATTTAATTATAATAAATATAGTTACTCATAATAAAAATTCATATCATATAAAAAACCAATTTTAGAATAAATAATTTTTAATCATAAAATGAATTTATTCTTTTTTACATACCGAGTAATAACTATTGGATGATTTTTAATTTATTTACTTGTGTATATTATAATTAAATTTCATTAAAATTATTTTTTATTAGTGATTAATTTTATTAAGATAAAACTACCCAAAACTTTTTTAAAAATAGTTCTTTGAAAATATCCTTTTTTTGTTAAATTATTTTAACATAAATACAATTAATATTAAATATTTATAATATATTCATATAATTTTATCAATATGTTGATATGAAAATATATCTTTGAGTCTTCATATCATTATTTTATAATAATATTTTTAACACATAAAATGTTTTTTAAAATTAAATATTTTCCTTAAATGTTATATTTTTTCTATGTTATTTATTATTTATAAAACATAAGATTTAAACTTGTTACTAATACCACATAACTTCAATATACCTTTTGGATACATGTATATTCAATAAAAATATCTCCAATTACCATATTGTTAATGACCGTATTTCCAACAACCATATTTATAATAGTCAGATTTCATTATTATATATAGACCTTCTAAAATCATTCCTTCCATAATATTTTTTATTTCATTATTATAATTAAATATTATGTATTTTTCATAATTATTCCTCCTTTCATGATTTTATTTATCATTATTGGTTTAGTTCTATTAATGGTTATTCTTAAGGGATAGGATGATCCAAGGGATCTCTTATATTTAAGGATATTCCTCGTTTATATTTACTAACCCATTTTAATTTATGCACTTTGAATTAATGTAATAAACCATGGCTTGTAATATGTGGTTTCATGTTCATTTTTTGTAATGTTTTATATTAATAAAATGTATCATGGTTCTTTTTAGTTTAATATTACATTTGAATGAAGATATTAAACATAGTATTTATTTAAAGGAAAATCCATAAAAACACTTAGGTCGTTAGAAAAACAAATTTATATAAATGATTTGGGGACACCAAAATCATGGTTTGTCAACCCCAGTTATTCCTCAATACTAGTCAGATCCAAGAATCACGGTGAAATCTCCCCTAATATTAAGGACCAAATCCATTACAAATAGATATAAATAAGAATGACCATGATGTAAGGCCTGTTATCATATTGTAACACTTGAGTTCCTAGAATTCATAGTGGAAACCTTAGATTCTTGAAAATAAACCTGATAACTTCTATACATGGCCATAGTGTAAGAATTACCACCATAGTGAAACCATCCGAGGAAGATAAACCCAAAGATATCATGGACAAGGCCTTTATAGTGCAACACAATACACTATGACATCACCTAGATGAATACAATTAAATGATATAATCCCATACATCCAAAGAAAATCCAAAACCATAAAGATCATATTCCATGTTGCAACATTAATCCTTACACTGAGACACCACAAACCATGGTGTAACCAAGCCCAACCTTATCTCCTCTAACTACACTATAAAAACGATCATGACGTAACCCACTAAGTCACAGTTTGATTCCTGATTCTAATTAAAATTTTATATAAATTCATTTTTCACTCTCAACATCCTTATCCAAACATGTCACCAATACCCCAATTTCAAAAAATAGAGGACTAGAAGAAATCTAGGCCTCTAAACTGCCAAACCACAATGACACCATGGTTAAGGTTATGGTGTTATTTGAAAACGATCAACTCAATTTCATTTATTATTATAAAATAAATCATGGACCATGTCCATGGTGATGAGTGTATACTACCATGAATGTGTAGTGGTTGAGGGATCATTGATCTGTCATGCTTTGTTAGTTTGATATTTTCCAACATGAATCATATATTCAAAATCAAATCATATTTTTAATAAGTAACCATACAAAAAATAAATTGATTCACCCAAGTAGATTTTAAAAATTAGTTAAGAGTTTCCATAGAACATTAGATGAATTCACAAAATGAGATTAGATATTCAAAGAACCAAGCCTCAGGGGAACCATTGGCGCTAGATTATCAAGACAGAATTATCTAGTATATATCCTTATTCTTATTAAAAAATAAAATGTAAATTAATTAAAATATCATATAAACCTCCAAGACAAGCCTATGTTACGCCTAAAATCCAATAGAATATTCCATTTCCATAAAAGGAAAATAATTACTTGAGTATTGTCAGGGTGATGGAATTTTAATCTAAGTTATGATTTTATAGAATAAAATATAAAGATATTGAGAATTAATGTATTAATTAAAAATGTATGAAAATTTTAATATGTTTCTAATACTATAAAAATATCATACTATGGAAAATTCTATATTCTAAACGCAAATTCGTTATTAGAAAAAAACACTAAGGCCATTTTCAAAGATAAAATTACCTTTTCACCATAAAGTTAAAATGAAAAAAGTGAACTTTCCCATTCACAGCTATGCAGTAGTAATGGACACCTATTAAATGTTAACTTAACACTACAAAATTGAATTAAATTAGGTCTAATTAGGTTCAATATAGGTTTAAATCAATATATGGTAATGAAATTACTACTTGAATTGGGTTTAAATAGGTTTTGGGTACCTATGATAGGGAAATGGAAACCCAAATAATTTTATATTCATTATTATTATTAAATTTTTATGATAATAATATTAAAATCCATGATCACAAACATGCATGGTTCTTTATGAGGCTGGTGAGAGGCTCAATATTTGATTGGGAAACCTAATCAAACCATACCCATCCCATAAACATTATTAAAATACTTCCACACTCTCTAAAAATCCTAACCAACACCCCTCTCCCACCTTTATTCCATCCTGATATAATAATACTAAAAAATATTATAAAAATGAAAATGAAAATATTAAAGGGTAATAAAAATTTTATGGTATAAATTAGGGAATAAATTATTATATTGGTTGAATTTTGAGCATTGAATTTAATATTAAACATGTTTGCGGCTAGGTTTGGGCATAAATTTATTAAATGGATTGAAGTTTCTATGTCTTCAATTTCACTAGTAATCAACCTTTTTATATCACTATTAATAGCTCTCTAGATAATTAAATTTAAGGCTTTTACACTAATTTTATAGGTGTGGGTGGTAATAGGTGGTGATTGATGTGATATTTGTGATATTGGGGGTGTGGTGGATGAAACAAGGTGAAGGTTTAATTATGTTTTTTCCTTATTTTTAAACATTTAAATGATTAATTATTATATATTACATTCTACAATGATTTATGAGGTGTTCTAGTTAAAGTATGAGGGGTCGTATGATAATTTTTTTATATTTACATTTAGTCCCTTAGGATTTGTGTGTTAACATTAGTTATGTATTTAATCATTTGATTTTTTAAGATTGTTTTTTAGTGTTAAAGTTATTTTTTTACTTAAAATAAGAGAAATTTCTCCTATATTTTTTTTATACCCTTGGTGTTAATCACCACCTCATTCCCTATTAAATGTGTGATTAAAGGGCCACTATAAATATTATTATTGGATCAGGAGTATTCCTAGTAGGATGTGGACATGACAACGCATAAATCCCATTCCCATTTTCTCTAAAATCATTCTAAAATACATCATCTTATCTCCACCACTTGAACCATACTATTTATCACAAACTAGAATTATATACCTTAACTCGTAACCTCTAAATTAAGAAACCTCTGAAAAAAGTAAAATTTACTCATATTAGGATAAAAACTATTTATATATAATTTATTTTTTCTTAACATATATTATTACCAAATCCGATAAAACATAACATCCCTTTGTTACAATACCTTATGAAGAAAAACCAAGGACACACATCTATCATGAATGGATAATAACCCAATCTTCCTCAAGAAATCCTATCAAACTATATGTTATCTATAATAAGGGTATTGAAAAAAATTTATATATTTTGGAATATGAAATACCAAAATATCCTAATATAGGGATTAAATAATACATGGAATTACCTATTTAATAAACACCAACCTCTATTTTAATCTATAAAATCTACAAGAAATAACATAATTTATAATTCTAGTGAAAATAAATAAATCATTTGAACTCAATCCCATAACTGTGGGATAACCTAGAGTGTAACATAAACTTTTGAATTAAGGAAATATAAGAAAATAATTATCCAAAACTACCCATAAGAAGAATTTTTCTACAACATCCTTTATTTATCAAAACCACCACCTCGAATTACCATCATGAAATACATCGAAAAACCATTCTTTTCATGACCTTTAAAATACCAACATATAGAAATAAAAAAAGGAAAGAGAAAAGAGGAGGAGGACAACATATTAAAATGTCTAACTTATTGACCAAAACCCATAATAAAATAACAGATAATTCATATTTAAAATTTACCAAGAATGCCTCCCTTATTTCTTACTCATACCCTTCATATCATTCCAAATAATAGGGATCACAATTCAAACCCCAAAGATGGATACTTAAATAAACTCTCAATTACCTCCTTTAAACAAGGTAAGTATAACACTCCAAAAATAAAAATGTAAAATATCTAAAACTATTAACATTTAACCATTCAAAATAAGTATTATATAAATATTTGTTAATGAAATGAATCCATTATACCACTATCAAACTCTTTGTAAACATATTTATACTCAAATTAATTTGAAAAGATAAATATGGAGAAGAATGAACATGTTTCATCACCTATAGTCAAAGTACATTGATTATACATCTTAAATAATAATATAATTATAAAAAATTTAAATAAAACTTTTAAACCCTCTGAATTTTCAGTGTAGAATCAAGGTAAATACACTAATACCCCAATTCATAAAAATACCCTATTTTGTACATAGAATAAAAATATAGGTGTAACATCAGAAAATAAATTTTTATGATACAAAACACATCAATATAATAAAATCAATTCAAAAAAATATTGAAAAGAACATTAAAATAAAAAATCTAAAGAAAAAATGAAAATTTATAGTATTTATCTAATAATATCACCTGAAATCTCTAATTCATAAAATAAATTAACCCTTATAAACATATGAAGATATAAAAATGTTCTTACTCTCTAATGGTGGCCGAGTGGTTAGTGATCATTTCAAAAATTTAAATATATGGGCACCGATGCATTCACTTAAGATCTCCATGATAGATGAAGGATCTCCTCTCAAGAATAAAAAACCTTCAACCACTTTTTAACATCTAATTTTTCAAAATTAGATATCTAATTTTATATTTGATTGAATAATTCATTGAATATATAACATAATATTTAATTAAAATATATGCTACTTTGAACATAAAATTTTATTTTAATTTAGATCCTTAAATAATAATATCACAATTAATATGAAGTCTCTATTAAAAATACACAATGATGGAATTATATAATTTGACAAAAACTTTTTATAAATTTATGACTTGACTATATATAAATAATTAATTCCTTTTTCATCCCATTGGGTGATGAAATAGTCCATGTGTCGCCTCTTGGGGCTTTCATTGAAGACTCTTTCCAGTTCAGGGACCTTTTAATTCTTGTTTGGAATTTTTACTTCCCAAATTGATCCATACGACCAATTTCTTTTAATATTTTTAATGTATTAATAAAACCATTACAAATTCCCACACATTCCAAAAATAACCTCACTTTTAACAATTTATATTGACTTACATGATCCTTATATCCATTAGGACATCAAATCATTAAATTATACTCATTTTATATTAAAGGTAGAAAGAAACTCCTAGGAAAAATGTGAGTATTAATCCCAAAGGTGGAACAAAAAAATTAGTAACCAATTCAGGTATCAAGATATTTTTTAAGTATGATATGGATTATTAAAATTATTAAAATACATAGTGAATATATGGATTCCTTCCACTATTATCTTTTGATAATTCCTAGCCTTCTATAAAAATCCTAATCCCTCAATTTCCTCCCATAAAATATTTTTTATCAGTAATTTTTTGTCTTCTCCCCTTCTGTAAAATATTTCCCTCCAATGATTACTTTCTCTACCATATCCCACACACTGAGTCATCACACCTACATCATGGATACACATCTCACTGATAAAACCCTTATGTATCACCCCTTTTTTCAATTATGTAACCCTTTATTTATGTATTTTAAGTATGTAAAGTGTTTGGGTGTAGTTTGAGAGGGTTTGGAGGACCTTTGGAATGTTTTGAGGATTTTGTAGAGGTGATTGGTTAGTAAAAACTATTAAAATCCTACATAAAACCATGTAATGTGAGGTAGTGGGATCTGTGTAGGTGTGCAGTTTGGCTAAAACATGCATCCACCTAAAAAAAACATGGATTCTTTGATAGAGGCATTTTCACTATTAGAGAACGGTTTTCCGAACCTTGGTCCCTAACCATGCAAGATAAAAAATTAGATTCAAAAGTTGTGGATCAAATTTGTTTTTTCTCTTTAATAGCTCTTTTTCCCCTAGTTTGAGCCTAACATGAATTAATCTATTTCTCAAAGGCTATGAAGACTATTCCTATTGATTTGGGAGAGATCCGTTGGAAAATCATGGTGCATTGAATTATGATTTCCTTGGTATGTCTCCATTATTGGTTGTTTTACTTATATATCTTCTTCTTAACTATCTTATATTCATATATCTAATCCACTAGGGATGTATATATGTTGGTTGATTCTAATCATGATGATATTTTTCTATTTTTCTATTAGGTAACAAGATATAATGTGAGGTTTTGGAGTTTCAAACCAGTTTTGTTAATGATTTTGTGTCATTATTTATTTTCACCATAGTTTCTGAGGTAAGTGGCTTCACTATCGACTACTCCTATTAGAAATTGAATTCATAATTTCAAATTTATTGTTTTTCTTGAAATTAATTTTGAATTTTTTTCCCAATGCTTTATGGAAACCCACTTTAGTGATAGTTTTACAGAATTGTGAAAATTGGTTGTTTTGGTGGAAAGTGAAATTGGTAAAACAATGTTAAAATGATGTTTTTAAAATGGTTTTTTGGTTTTGATGTGTGGAAATTTGTAAGAAAAGTATTTTCAATAAAAGTATTGTTTTATTTAAATGGTTTGAAACAATTTGGTGAGCATGGTTCTTAGATTAAATGATTAAGTATGAGTTGAATGGGATGGGTAATATTCGTGAAGTACCAGCATCAATGGGATGAAGTATAGATATGAAATTCCACTATCAATGGTAATAACAAGATTGTGTGTGTGTGTGTGATTGTGTGAAATGAAATGAGTCACGAAAAAAGAATTTTAGAAATTGTTGAATGACTTGTTTGGTTTCTTTCCTTGGAAATGAATTTGGTTTTGAAAACTTTTTTAAAGTATTTGGATTTAATATAAATTATTTTAAATTGTTTTATATAAATTGTTTTATATAAATGTGCTAACATGTTCTCTCATAGTGGAATGGGTAGGGAAGTATTTTGGGAAAAAACTGTTGAATTTTACTCACCCTATGCTTAGGAACTTGGGTAAATTTACAGATATTGTATATTAGAACATAGGTAAAAGAAAAGTATCTCATTTATTTAGTGATACGTCATGATACTTTGGGAATTGATTGTAAAGTTAGATCTTGGAGCATGTGGGGGCCTGTGGAGTTATATCTTGGAGTCTTTGAGCTTTTTGGTTTTTTTGTTCCTCTTTGTACTTTGATATGGTGATTGGTTTTAGTTTGGTGTTGTTTTCAGTTGGTATTCTTGAGTTTTATACATTTTTATCATTCATAATTTATTGGTTGTTTGGTTGTTGTATACTCAATTGTGGTTGTTTTATTCTCAATGGGAAAATCATCTCCTAACTGTATTGAATCCCTTGGAATTTATTTCCATCCTTTAGTGTCTTTGGAATTTCACATAAGGGCAAGTAACATCCTACCACCTTCTCAAGCCAATGAGGATGAGTGGGATGTTACAAATGGTATCAGTCTTGGCCATTCTAACTTTCATTTTGGGACCAATGGTATTAATTTTTTTGGTCATGGAGTTGGAAAATAATTCTTTATTATTCCTTGATGTAAGATTGTAGTAAGTAGTAGGATCATCGAGAAATGAAATATAGAGAACTTAATCCATAGCTAACATATTTATGTTGAACTTCAAGTTACCAAGGAGTTGATTACATAAGTGTTTTGAGACACTTCTAGGAGTTGTTACCTGATTGTCATGGGTTTAGACAATTATAAGAGCCTAAAATGCATTGATAGAAAAGAATTCCCACTAGGAGTGCATATTTCATTTTTATTAATGATTTATGATTTTGTGAAAAAATGTTTATTTTTGAAAATTATTGAAAATATTTTCAAATGTGAGATTTTAAAAGGCATGGTAGTGTTATTTTGAAAATGGTTTGATCTTTAAAGAGAATGGGGAATTTTTAAAAATGGTTCAAAAGTGGAAAATGATGACCTTGGAAAGCCTTGTTGTGATATATGTGTTATGGTAAATTTGAAATTGTTAAGCCTTCAATTTCTAGAGGTTAATATTTATAGAGAATTGTTTTGGTCTTATAAATGGAACTGTTTAGGTGTAGAAGAAACCAACTGAAAAATTCTATTGAAAATGTGGTTGTACTTAAGCCACAGGTGAACCAAAAGTTGGTTTAGAGTATTGTCTAGGATTTTTAGGCTATGGATAGGGGGAAAAAGAGGGATGAACCAAGGAAAGTGGTTCATTCTATTTAGTTATAGAAGTAGAATCCCCCAATCTTTTGGGGTTATTTAGAACCAGAGATAGTAGAGGTGTGGCTAAATATGATGAATAAAACCATTGATTTCCTTGGCACACCAGTAGAGTTTAATGTCAAATTTGAGATGTATAATCTAGAAGCTCTTTCACTCCATTGTAGAGTTTATAAATTCAAGCTAAATTAGACCAAGGAATTTAATGAGAGGATTTTGAAGAATTTTTCGACAAACAAGTCTATCCTCACACGTTCAAGATTGCTAGAATGATGGAATTTTCTAGGCTGAAGTAGGATAACCTCTAATTGATAGATTATATGACTAAATTTATGAATTTAGTTAGCCTTGTATCCAAATTTTATACTAGTGTATCCTTGAAGGAACACATTTTTGAATCAGGACTGAGGCTGAAGATTTACTCAATGATTATAATGCTTTGTATAAAGGATTATATGGAGATGGTCAATAAAGATACGATGGAAGAATGGGAAATCTATAACACCCTTGGTTTCAATTAAGTAACCCTTATTTTATGTATTTTAATTATATAAAGGGTATGGGTGATGTTTGGTAGGGTTTTAAGACCTTTTGGAATGTTTTTGAGGATTTTTTAATAGTGCACGGTTCATGAACAATTTGGAAAAACTGTGCAAGACCTACAAGAAACTGTTCACAATGAAACATGGGATAAAGGGAAGGTGCATGAGTGTCGTATGGTTTTTAAATTTTTTTTGATATCCTAGGTGAAAACATGAAACTTGAGACAATGGTATTTTGATTGACTGGTGCATGGTTTGGAAACCTTGCGAGCCAACCATGCTAGGTTCCTTCTTGGGACATAAGCTGGCGCACTATTTTCCTAATAAAGTGACTAACTATGCATGAGTTAAAAGTGGGATCCTAAAATTGTGGATCTCACATGTTTTGATCTATAACTCCCTCATTTTCCTCCTATGCATCCATAACTTGAGTTTCTCTCTTTCTAAAGGCTAATGAATCTTCTCCCATTGATCTGGAGGTGATCCAAAGGCTTCTTTGGGTGTTTTGAAGCTAGATTCTCATGGTAACTAATTTTTATTGGTTTTTGTTGGTGGGTTTTCTTAAATATTCTTCTATATCTATCTCAATTTCATAGATCTACATCCTCTATATATATACCTAAGATATTTTATGTGAAATATGATTATATTTTCCTTGTTGATGATAGGGGAAGAGATCTAAAGTGGGTTTTTGGAGTTTTAACCCAATTCTGTGGATGTTTTCGTGACATTTTCCATTTTATACAAGTTTTATGAGGTAGGTAGCTTCACTCTCAACTCCTATATTTAGAATATGAAGGATTTATTTAAAATTGGTTGTTTTACTTGAATGTGTTTGTGAAACATTGTGTGAAAAGAATGGTATAAACCCTCTTAGTCGATGGTTTTAATTTTTTTTTACAGAAATTATGGAATTTTTATGCTTAATGCTTTGTGGTTTTATTTTAAAATAATGATTTTAAAATCATTTGTTTAGTTTAATTTATGAAAAAAATTATGGAATTATTTTCATTGAAAATTTTATTTCATTGAAATGGGGTTGGCATGGTTGGCGTGTGTTCATGTGCATTGGGATGAATAAGGGCATGAAATACCCCCATGTAAAGGTTGTGACATATGTGGTTGTGAAGTACCCCCATATAAATGGTTCACTAAGTGGTGTTTTAGTGAAAGGATGACTTTCTACTCATGTGTATTAGGAGTTATATGGTTTCTTGCATGGATGGATTTGTGGTTATGTGAAAAGGAATAGATTATGAAAAAATGTGATTGGTGAAATGGTTTTAGGGCATTCTTTGGTTGACTTCCTTGGAACTTGATATTGTTTTGTGAAAACAACTTGGCTATGTAAATTTTTTATATTTTGATATAAACTATTTAGAAATTATTTTATATGAACTATTTTATATAAATGTGCTAACATGTTCTATCCTAGAGGTGTGAGTAGGAAATTCATTGGGGAAAATATAACGAGTTTCATTACTCACCCCTTCTTTGTAACTTTAGTGTTTTTGAAGATATAATTTACTGGGACATAGGAAAAGCTCAAGTATCACACATCTCTAAAGGTGGTTAGTGACACTTGGGCAGTTTTTTTTGAGTTGGATGATGGAGCTTATTAGAGCTTGGAGTTTTGTCTTGATGTCTTTGAGTTTTTTTGGTTATGTTTTCCACTGTGTACTTGGTTGTTTTGTAGTCTTCTGATATAGAACTCTTTGGAGTTGGTTTTGATATAAATTATATTCTGGAGTTGTCTTTCATTTTTATCATGCACCATGTATTGGATTATTTAGTTATGGCATGTGTGGGTGGTTTTTTTATTTTCAAAGGGAAAACCATCCCCCATTTTTAAATGAAGCTCTTGGAATTTATTTCCATCCTTTGGCATCTTGGGGATGTCACTTTAGTCCAAGTAACATCTCACTTACTTCTCAAGACAATGAGAATAGGAGGGATGTTACAAGTGGTATTAGTCTTGATCCTTCCAAATTTCATTATGGAACAAGCGGGTTTCAGTTATATAGGTCTTAGAGTTGATACTCATATTGGTTTAGTCCTTGAGTTGGGATACAAGAAAGGAGTAGGATTGTTGGGACTTGAAATGTAGATCATAAATAGATGTATCAAACTTTTTATGCTCAACTTCAAGTTACCATGGAGTTGGGTACATAAGTGTTTTTGGAGACACTTATAGGATTCAGAATCTCATTTTCATGATATTATACAATGATATTAGCAATACATGAATTATAGGAATGGATTCACAATAGGAATGCATAATTCATTTTGAGAAATGATTTCGTGCAATGTGTTGATTTTTTGAAAAATGTTGAATTTTTTTTCAAATAAAATATTTTGAAAAGAGCATGGTTGTGGTATTTTGTAAATGGTTAGATTTTCAAAAGTAAGTTGAATTTTTTCAAAAATTATTCAACATAATAAAGGTTGATTTTAGAAAGCATTGTTGTGATATAATTATGTGATAAAATTTGAAATTTTAAGCATTCAGTTGACACATAGTGACACTTATGACGTTTTTTATAGAAAATGGAACCCTGTAGGCATCATAGGAACCAATTGGAAGAAGTTAATGAGAATGTAGTTACATATGAGCCACATGTGAACCAATAATTGGTTGAGAGTATTGTCTAATAATTTCAGGCTATGGAAAATGGGAACATGAGGGGTGAGACAAGGCAAGTGGATCATTTCATCCTATTCCAGAAGTAGACTCCACCCATTATTAGGGGTGATTCAGAACCAGAGAAGGCAGAGAAGTGGATGAATAGAATGAATAATATCTTTGATTTCATTGGTACACCAGGAGAGATGAAATTCAATATGGAAATGTATATGTTGGAGGATCTTGCACACCAATGGTGGGATTTAACTATTAATGCTAAATTGGACCAAGGCCTTTCATGGGAGTATTTTGAGGAAATTTTCAACAAACAATTCTATCCTCACATGTACAGAATTATAACAATGACAAAATTATTCAGTTTGAAGTAGGAAAATCTTTCTGTCACAAAGTACATGGATAAATTCATGAATTTAATTTGTTTTCACTCAAAGTTAATGCTAGTTCATCATTTAAGGCATACATTTTTGAATCGGGGCTGAGATAGGATATTCGATTGAAGATTAGTTTTCTCTATATTATGGATTATACCAAAATTTTCAATAGAGAAATGTTATTTAAAAGGAACATATAATTAGATATGGGAGGAGAATGTATGTTGATACAGACAAGAAATGATAGGAACCGTAATGCTAGGGGGAAGTGGAAGAGGGACACCTATTTCTAAGGATGAAGTATGAATCAAAATCATATGGCTGGATTAGTGAAGCTTCCTCCATGGACCAAGAGAAAAAAATTATGTTTTCAATGTGGATCACTTGACCATATAAAGAGAGATCATATGACAAAAACTAGAGAATACCACAACTGTAATCAGATGGGGAATCTTCATCACTAATGTCACTGTGCTCTAAGTTCGGGTGTTCTTGACACTTCTCGGGTGTCACATGCATCATATGATTCAACAAGATGAGGGTAGAAGAATCGATCTCATCTACAGAATAGAGCTAGCCATGATAATTCTAGGATAACCATGAATCCCCAGGAAGCACAATCTCAATAGGGAAATAGAGAACAAAGTGTGGAGAGGAAAAATTATATAGAGTTGAGAATGTTGTTGTGGATGATCAGTTTGGACCATCTATGATGTGAGGTATGGTTATTTTGAATTCTACCCTTATGAAATATTTTTTGATATGGGTGCATCCCATTTATTTATTGATTCTTGGGCTTTTGATTTTCGGAGTTTAAAAGTTAAGATGATTCCCACTCTATTGAAACTTCAAACTCCTATTGGTGAAAGAGAATGTAGAGCCTTTGTGTTTAGAGAATGTTCTATAAATTTTTATGAAGCTAATATGGTATATTATTTATCTATTATTGATATAGAATTCTATAATATAATCTTATGTATGGATTGGTTGACAACTTTCAAGGCTCACTTCGATTGTTATACCAGAAAGGTCAGTTTTACAACTAAAGATGGAGTCAATCATCTCTTTTAAGGAGACAGAAGTGAAAAAGTAGGTGCAATATTATTATTCTCACCAGCAGTTGGAAAGATCACATACTAGTTAGTATCCTTGACTTTAGTATCGATAGAATATGTCAATAATAATAGTTTTCCAGTAGTGGTTGATCAGTTTCTGGATGTTTTTATCAAGAATATATCAGGGCTACCACCTATAAGGGAAGTGTAATTTATGATTGATCTCATTTTAAGGACTAGTATTATTTTACTTCCATCTTATTGGATGGACCAATATAATTATGGTAATTTAATGTGCATTTGGAAGAGCTGTAAAGAAAATGGTTCATTCGGCCGAGCATATCTCTATGGGAAGCACTAGTCTTATTTTTCAAAAAGGCAGATATAAATCTAAGGATATGTGTAGATTATCGTAAGCTTAACCAAGTTATGATAATGAATCTTTATCCACTTCCACACATTGATGATATTTTTGATCAATTGAGGAGAGATCAGTGGTTCTCTAAGAATGACTTGTGATCAGGATATCACCAATTGCAAGTTCAGAAGGAGGATATTCCCAAATAGTTTTCAAAAGTAGATATGGACATTATGAATATGTGGTAATGCTTATCTATATTAAGAATGCACCAGATGTCTTTATATAATTGATGAATCGAATATTTTAGTGATATATGGATTATTTTATGGTGGTGTTTGTGGAAGAAATTTTAGTTTATTCAAGGACAAGGACATAGCCTAATAATCACTTAGTGAAAGTATTGATGATATTTAGATACCATCATTTGTATTAAAAATTATCAAAGTGAGTTTTTTGGATACAAGAGGTACACTTCCTTGGACATGTAATCTATAAAAATTTATTTTGGTGGATCTAGAAAATATAGAGGCTGTAATCTCTTGGAAATTTCCAAATAATTCCTTTGAGATATGAAGTTTCCTTGGTCTGGATAGTTATTACCAATGATTTTTAGTGACTTATCATGATTATATTTTCCTATTATATCTTTGAAAAAGAATAATGTTCTATTATAATGGGATTATGAATTTCATAAAACTTTTCAATAACTTAAAGTTTTCCATACATCAACACCAATATTTATTTTTCTAGAATCAGTACAAGGGTACATGGTGTATTACGATGCTTCAAGATCTGGGTTGGGATGTGTTCTCATGAAAGGAGGCCATGTTGTTTCTTATGGTTCAAGGAATTTATGAGTTCATGAGAATAACTAACCAACACATTATTTGGAGTCAGCTGTTGTAGTCCATGATTTAAAGACTTGGCATCATTATCTCTTGGTTATAAAATTTACTATGTTCATGGATTATAAGATCTTGAAATATATTTTCTGACAATGAGATTTGAATCTAAGACAAACAATATGAATGGAGTATCTAAAATTTTTTTACTTTGACTTGATGTATACACAAGGAAAGAGAAATTTGGTGAAATTTTCACTAAGAATAAATTATTATGCTTAGTTAGAAAAAGAAGCTTTAGATGAGTGGTAGTTGATGTCGGTCCTAGCTGACATGCTCTCAGAATGTGAAGACGAAGGTGAAGTTGTGGACTTTTTTTCAATTTTTTTCATTCCTAATTAGGTGGAGATGGTTAAATAAGAAAAATATTTTGATGTAGAATTTGTATCTATGAGGTCAAAACTTAGTGGTGGGGTGACCATTGAGGGCTGAATACTAGATGGGAGTTCTTTGTTGTGGTTCAAAAATAAGATAGTTGTACTTATGGAATGTCAGGAACAACATATTTATACTTACCACCATTCTAGATAAAATGTTCATCCTGGGATATAGAAGATTTATAAGGCATTGAAAGCATAGTTTTTGTGGGTTGGTATGAAAATAAAGGTGTATGAGTTTGTTTCATGATGCTTAACTTGTCAACAATTTAAGGAAGGGCATCAATGACCAATAGGTATGTTTTAGTCTTTACCTATTCCTTCTTGGAAATGGGAGTAGATAGTTATAGATTTTGTAATAGGTCTCTGAAGAACAATTTAGAAACATGATTCCATATGGGTGATATTGTATCAAATCACAAAGTCAACTCATTTTATCCCTATTAATGAATCTCATATAGTGGATGAATTGTCTAAAATCTATATTCGAGAAGTGGTAAAGAGGAATGGAATACCAGTTTCAATCATGTAAAATAGAGATATAAGGTTTATGTATCATTTCTGGAAATCCTTATTGAACTCCGTTAGGAATTAGTTGACTATGAGTATAGTGTGTCATCCTTGGATGTAAAACCAATCCAAAAGGATGATAAAAACAATGAAAGACATGTTTTAGGCTTATGTAAGAGATTTTGGTGCTCATGGGAAGAGAATCTGTCATTGGTTAAGTTATCATATAACAATATCTATCAAGAATTGATACACATGGATCCCTTTGAAGAATTGTATAATATTACTTTTAGTTTACATTTTTTTGGGTGGAAACAGGTGAGACTTCCCAAGTTTGGTTGAGCCTTGTCCAAGAAACAATGAAGAAGATTCATTTTATTAGGAAATAGATGGAGATGGAAAAAAGTAATTAGAATTAAAATTTATAACATCGCCGATATATGTTTTCATTTGAGGTGAGTGATCATTTGGTCTTGAATATATCTCTAAGGCTTGGACATCGACGTTTTGGGAATAAGGTAAAGTTATTACCTCTATACATAGGCCCTTTTGAGACCCTGGAATGGGTTGATGAGGTAGTATATTGTTTAGAATTTCCACCATGATTTAGTGTTGTGCATAATGTGTTTCATGTATCTTCATTGAAAAAGTATCATTTTGATCATGACCATGTGATTCAATTGGATCATGATGACCTAGATCCAGATACTTCATTGGTGCATGTGCTAGTGTGGATTGGGGATAGGTAAGAGAAATTATTACATGGAAAACCCCATTTATTATTGGAACATTATTGGTAGAATCAACTTATGACGTTGATAACAAACTATTACCAATGGAATATTCAAATGTTCATAATGAAACCATTGATTATTGGACATGTTTTTTAAGTAATATAATATAAATTACAGGTTCTGTTCAGCTAGTTTTAATATCGAATCGAAACAATGTGATTTCAAATGAAGTTATAGAAATATTTGGAGGTGATAAAATTGTTTATTTTTATTTCCATGTGAAATAAAATTTTAATTCTGAAATTAAAAAATTATATAAGATAATGGGAAGAGGAGATAAGGAACATGAACTCAAATTATTGAATTCCATTTTCTATGCCTAATTAGATGATGATTTATAAGCATCTATAAAGAATTTGAAATTTTTTTATTGAGATATAGGAAGATGGGTTGAAAATGATGTTGAAGTTGACTGGTGGTCTATGTCATGATTTCCACATTGTCAAAGGGACTATATAAAAATTAATTTTGCTAAATAATTTAATGTATGTATTTTAAAAGAGAGGAGACATAATGTTTTTGTATTGATTGATAAACACCATGAAAAGTGATTAAACATTTTTTTCCACCATAGAAGGAATAAAAGTGTACAAATGGAGTGGAACCCAATATTGATTCAATGTTGAAGGAGAATATGTAGAGGGATAAAACCATGATATCATAATTTTTTGATCATAATCATATCTTAGTTAGAATAGGTAATATGAATATCAGAGTATGAATAAGTACTCATGGATTCACTTATTAGGCAAGGAAAATGATTGGGATCTGTTTTACTCATGGATGTGTTGCAATAATAAAATTACATAGAAACTTGAATAATTTTGTGGAGAATTATTATATTCTTATCACCCAAGAGAATATTTATATTGGACTGATGCATCCATTTAAAAATAATATCATTCCATAGTTGAATCCAGTAGATTAAATACACATGAATAAGGTGTAAAAACCATAATCTAAGTTGATTTGAAATTATGGGAGATATTACATGGGTAGTTTTATGTTTTGGAATTTCAATGTAGATATGACATTGTAATTTACTAGATGACTATATTTCCTTAAAAATTGTCTATTTGATATTAAAATTTTGGTGGTTACTATAAAAGGTATACTAATATATATTTTTGGTTAGTTTCCATGATTTTTAATGATACCGAGTTTAAATTAATTTTTTTAGGTTAAAAATGTGTTGTTGATGTTGTTTCTAAATTAGGAAATATTAATGATGTTTTGAAAATATTTTGACTTGTTTAGTTTGTAAAATTCATAACATAAATAATGGGAATGGAATATGTTAATTTTAAATCTATGTTTTCCATAAATATCTTTGATTTAATTAAAGAATATATAAATATGTGAATATATTTTGTGATTATAGTTAAAACTGGTCCATCTCATGCATTAAATATTTCATAATCACGTTTAATTATAATACTACCCATAAAGTGTTGAATTTGTAGTGGTTAATGTTAAATCGTTGGGTACAATAGTTAAAAATATACTACTTCCATTTTTTGGTTGTAATGTTGATAGTTACAAAAAAATTGATCTTAAATTTCTATATCAGAATCCCTGGAAAGGATGCTCATGCATCATCCAAAATTCTCTTTGGTTTCAATTATTATTTAATTATAATAATTAATAATTTTGGAAATTAATTCTTGGAAATTTATTTATTGGTTATTTTATATTTATTTTTGGTTTTTATGTAAAGTCAATTAAGAATGACCTCTTATTTTGTAATTCTATATTTCAAGAAGATATAGTGTAGATTTGTGTTATTTTATTTCTTATAGAATCTCATTTATAGAAGTTCAACATTAAAAATTTCACGAGGCTGTAAATTATTTTATGATCTATAAAGGAATGTCTTTATCATATTTCTAGGTCATGTTACTTAACTTTATCTTGATATAGTAACAAAATAATTCACATGTCTTAGGCCTTGGGTTAATAAAGGAAATTAGAATTGATTTCATATTGATATTGTGTTATCTTGATTCCTTTCACTTTACACTCATTATATTTGTTTTCATATAATACTGAACATTCCAGAAGTGTTAATTAAATAATTTTAGTTTTAAAATATTTCTTTTAGAAAATAGCTTCTTGGATAATGTCATTCTTCCTTAATATGGTTTTATTTTTTATTAATTCATACTTTTCTATTTAAAAATCTAGTATAAAAAAGTATTGATTATACACATTTTTAATAGTGTTATGTTTGGAAAAAAATGTTAATACTTTTTCAGATATCAACAATACTAGTTGATTTTTTTAAAGAGTTTTGTGTAAAAAAATCATATTTAATCCAAACATTATGTTTGGTAAATGATAGTTTACTTAATTAGATATTTTTTTTAAAAAAAAGTGGGATTTGAATCAATTTTAAATAAATTTTAAGGAAATATATAGTAATGATCCTTCTATAAAACTTTTGAAAGGATTCTCTAATTTTTAGAAAATAAAGATGTATTAAATAAGATGAAAGGAATGAATTTATATTTTCAATATGTTTTCTCTTTATGTCTCTTTTATTGTATTAAAAAATATAAAGATATATAATTATATTATTATAAATTGTTAAATTTGGTCTATACCATGTTTTTCTAATTTTAGAATTACAGATAATTGGAAAACTATCCGAAGTGTGAAATTTGTAGTAATAAGTATTAACACCTTATTTCTTAATTTTTACATTGAAACTCCCGACTTTAATAATGAGTTTCCAAATTTTACCACTAATTACTCAAACTCTAACACTATGTAGTATAATTGGAATATTACCTAAAAATTTTTAAATTTATAGTATAAGTGTTAAATTAAAAGAAAACAAGTGTTAAAAATCTTCTAATTTCACACAATGGTTTTGCTATTTCATATTTGAAAAGCTCAAGACACAAATTTGTCTACATTCACTATGTTTTTTCCCTGTGGATAGGTCAAAATAAATGGTTTCAAAAATAATTCAACTAAACATGAGTCATGTTATTATATTCACCCAAATTCCTCAAAAAATATAATTGTGGAAAATTGATGGTAAAATTATATTACTTTCACTTTTGTTTTCTTGTAGATATATTAAAATTAATTGATAAAAAATATCAGTCCCTGTGACATATGAATAGTTTTCATGGTTTTTAAGAAAATAAATATTCTAAAATTATGATATTGGATATAACTTTTAATTTTCAATCTATTTATCCCTTAAAATACATGAATCATGTTTTCTAATACAACCATGTTCCCAATAGATATAATACTTAGAAATTATTAAATTTTTAGTAATCAATGTGAAATTAAAAAATATTTCTATTAAAATGTTGCTACTTTCAATATGTTGTCTTGTGAACATTTTTAAATAAATTGATCCTAAATATGATTCATTGTAGAATTAGATTTTTTTATTCATTTTAACACTCATATTCTATAATTTTAACACTCAAATTAAAAATTTTAATCCTAACCTTCTAACTTTGAAAATTTAAAATCCATAAAGTTTTAATATAGGATAGAATAATGGGAATATAAGGACAAAAAATCAATGATTTTCAGTTACTCATCTTAACACCCAAATTCTAAACTGTGACCCCCCATCATGAAATATTATAGTGACCCTAGTTTTCTCATATATAAAACTTATAACATTTTTATTTTCAGAGCCTTAGGACTTTTGGAAGGCTAATATGTTAATTTTCCCTATTAAATGACCTCAAAAAGTTTTTATGATAATTTCATTATTTTTGGGATGTAACATTGACCCTTGGGTTGAAATTTGGCAGGATTATGAATCAATTATAGAATTTGGGATATTTAATATTTATTAAATAAATATTTTTTATTCTCACATTCTCGAATATTGATATCTACTAAAAAAATATCTATATTAAAATTATCACTTCACAGATGATTATAGAATGGACGGTTTTACCTAGGTAGGGTATAAACCTCATTCGAGTTTTAAACCTTAGGTTGGTCCTTTTAATGGGTATTCATTCTAATTTATTTTTGGGTTTTAATTTACATTAACCCCATTCTACCTCATATGCATTAGAGTAAGGAAGATCCTTCCCTCCATTGACATCGTAGAAATGATATAGGGGAAAGAGGGAGAGGGAGGTGAAGCCATGTTAGAGGAGGTCGATCAGAGTTGGATCAGGATGTTGCAACCATGAAGTGAAGATCATTGGCGTGTAACCTAGAATCTTTTGTGATTCACCTCTAGAAAGGTCTCATTATTTTTATTTCTATCCTATATTTTTTTATTCATTTTCATTTCTTATTTTTGGATTTAAACTATTTTTTTATTGATTTAGGTTTGTAAAGGGGTGATTTTTAGTGAAATGGGTGGATTCACACGATTGGAAATTTAGGATATAGCCGTAGTTTTAAACCATGTTTATAAGCCCCAAAACCTTGGCTATAGGTTATAGCCACACTTCAATAGACTGTGGTTAGTATTGGCGTGTATATAAAGAAAGACCAATAGCCATGGTTTCAAACCATGGATAAAATCCTATAGCCACTATTTGAACCGTGGCTATAGATCTATATCCACAGTTTAAAACTGTGGCTATAGGGATTTAGCCATGATTTTAAACCATCGTAGAACATTAAGCCACATAGGGCCTATAACCACGGTTCAAAACTCTGGCTATATGGATTTATCCATGGATTAAAACTGTGGTAATAGGCTTACAGCCATAGTTTAAAACTATAGAAATAGGCCTATAACCACGGTTTAAAACTGTGACTATAAGACTTTACATTTCATAAAAAAGCACCCCCACAACCCCCCTTAAACACCCCCTGCACCCCCATACGCCCTGGACGACCCCCTTGCACCCCCCTGGACGACCCCCCTACACCCCATTCCCCCCTGGACAGCCCCATTACACCTCCTATAACCCCATTCCCCTGGATATCCCCCTTTCACCCCCTAGATAGCCCCCTTTCACACCCCTGGACAGCCCCCTTGCACCTCCTTGAACACCCCCTGTGCACCCCCATGCCCCCTGGACAACCCCCTTGAACCCCTTGATAGCCCTTCCACCCCTAGATAGTCCCTTGCACCCCCTCGACAGCCACCTAGAACCCCCTTTAACCCCTCCCCCCCCCCCCCCCCCGCAACCCACGCCCCCTGGACATCCCCCTTGCATCCATTGGATAGCCATTTCACCCCCTGGATAGCCCCCTGCACCCCCATGGACAACCCCTTGCACCCCCTGGACAACCCTTTCACCCCCTGGATAGACCTTTCACCCCTTGGACAACCCCCTTACAACCCCTAGACATCCCTTTCACCCCCTAGATATCCCCTTACACCCCCCATGCCCCCTATACTGCCTCCTCGCACCCCCTAGACATCCCCCTTGCACCCCCTTACACCCATAGACATCCCCATTGCCCGCACCACTACAATATCCCACCCGTTCTCTGCAACCCCCCCTCCCTGGACTGCTCCCCCTGGACAGACACCCCCCTCCTTCCTTAATAGGCCCCCCTTCCTGGACATACCCCTCTTGGACAGACCCCCCTCACTGAACAGACCCCCCAGCACACCCCCACCCACCTTGCACACCCCTACCCCCTGCACACCCTCATGTGAGTCAAAAAAAATATTTAGAGATGCTCGTGTTGTCTCCAATGAGAGAATAAGTGGTAAGGATTAAAACAGATAACATAAATGCAATAATGTCAAACAAGCTATATAAACATAAACTACCAATGTGAGTTTTCACAGACAACACACCTCTATTAGAGGGGTTTTATTACAAATCCATGACTTGTTTATCAAAGGAAACAATTATTTTAACTAACACTTGATCATGAATTTCAATTTAATATTAACCAGTATAATTAAGAAGGCAGCTAAATTAAATTTAAAAAATTCTTGAATGAAAGAGGCTAAGAGAGGGACTCTACCTCAAAGGAGTCAAGCCACACACAAGAGGATCCTTATATATATGCTCACATGCATAAGCATGGGATATGTTTTGTTGTTCGTTCTCTTCAAATTGTGCATTCCTATACTGAATACCAATAAAAGTAATCAAAATAAATAAATAATCAAAAAGGAAAAGTCATTAGGAAGCCAAAAATAGGGAATTTACTTTGACATTACTATTTACATCGATTAAGAATTCTGAAACTCGGGAGAGAAATTTTTCCTCTGACACCTCCATCATGTCGGAGTTCAAATTCACATTGTTTCTCAGTAGTAAAAAATTTTCTATCACAAATTGCAAGAAAGTAATTAAAATATAGAAACAAAAACATTTTCACCGTATGCAAGACCAGGCCAATTTGACACCCCCTAGACACCGCCACTAGACACCCCCTAGACACCCCTCCCCCTAGAGACCCCCTGGACACCCCATCCCCCCTAGACACCCCCTGTACACCCACTGGACAGCCCCTGGACACCCCCTTGGACCCCCCCTGAACACCCCTTGGACCCCCTAGACACGTCCGGACACCCCATGGACGCCATGTACACCCCCTAAATCCCCTGGACACCCCCTAGATGCCCCCTAGATGCCCCCCCTGGACCCCCTGGACCCCCCTGGACACCCCCTGGACTCCATAGACTCCCCCTGGACACCCCCTAGACATCCCCCACTAGACACCCGAACAATATTATTTTCTTCGGAATGTGATTTAGTCTGAGATAATTTCATGATACGTCTGGCCTCAAAAATGTGAAACCTGAAAGACACAAAGGTTTTGAAAAGTGTTTGAGGAGAACTTGGGAAACACCAAGTATTTCAAAGAAATAGTGGGATAAATATCCACAGACACAATCTATCATGTGAAAGAATACACACATGAAATCCATTTATTGTGAAGACATTGAGACAACTACTCACAGACAATTCTTGATATCTAACAAAGAATATTTTTTCTTATGAAAAACATTTTCTAAGACACACATGGGTCACTCAAATATAGTTAATAGATCACATAACCTTGCTTAGATCATGAACTTTTCATAATACAACAAATAATAGAGAAAGACAAAGGTTGCATGCTACCCATAAATTCATGCAAGCATAATTTAAATACCTAAAACAAGTTATTAAATAATACATACTGTAATATAATATATAAAAAATTATGTTAATGTTATGAATTCCATGCATCCCATGCATGGAGTGTACCTAATTAAACTGATTTGATGATTCTTGAAGAAGTTATTCGATATTGTGAAAGTCCTATATTAAATAAAATATTGAATAACATTATGTGCACCTCTTCTATGAATTTTATTTAGTACATTACTTTAGATAATATGATTCGTAGCTTGATAATTGTTTCACTAAGGAAATTGGTCATTACATGTTTTCAAAATTAATTGATCAAGGTATATAGACATATTTAATTATTTTATAAGATACTTTAAGTTTACACAATCAAATTTGAACCTACAATATCCTAGAGGAAGATTAAATATTATCATACATTGGATTAAGGCTTCATTATGCATGTAGTCTTAATAAGTTGGAGAGTTTGAATTTGAAAGAAAATGAATTCCAAATAAACAAACCACTAATTCACACCCTCCCTGCCCCCCTGCACCCCTAGAAATCCCCTTTCACCCCACTAGATAGCCTTTGCACCCCCTGGATAGCCCCCCTGCACCCCCATGCCCCCTGGACAGTCCCCTTACACCCCCTGGATAGCCCCTTGCACCCCCCTGGATAGCCCTTGCACCCCCAAATAGCCCCCCCCCCACACCCCTAGACAACCTTTTCACCCCCCTAGATAGCCCCCTGCACCCCCATACCCCTCTGGACAACCCCCTTGCACCCCCTAGACAATCCCCTTGCACCCCCTTGAACACCCCCTGGACAACCCCTTGCACCCCCTTGAACACCCCCTGGACAGCCCCCTTGCCCCCACCCTTGCAGCAGCCCACCCCCTTGCAGTAGCCACCCCCTCCCTACAGCCCCCTCCCCCCTCCTCGGATAGCCCCCCTTGGAAAAACACCCCCTTCCTGGACAGACCTTCCCTCCTAGATAGACCCCCCAGCTCACCCCCACCCCACCTTGCACACCCCCGGCCCCTGTACACCCCCCTGTGAGTCAAAAAAATATTTGGAGATGCTTTTGGTGTCTTAAATGATAGAATAAGGGGTAAAGATTAAAATGGAATATATAAATGCAATAATTTCAAATAAGATATATAAGCATAAACTACCACTGTGAGTTTTCGCAGACAGTGCACCTCCGTTGGAGGGGTTTTATTACAAAACCATGAATTGTTTATCAAACGAAACAATTATTTTAACTAACACTTAATCAATAATTTAAATTTAATATAATCAAGTAGTATTAAGAAGGAAAATAAATTCAATTTAAAAAATTCATGAATTAAAGAGGCTAGGAGAGGGACTCTACCTCAAAGGAGTCAAGCCACGCACAAGAGGATCCTTATATATATAACCACATGCATAAGAATGGTATATGTTTTGTTGATGGTTATCCGCATAACATGCATCCCTATCCTGAATAATAATATAAGTAATCAAAATAAACAAATTATCTAAAAGGAAAATCCATCAGGAAGCCAAAAATAGGAAAATTACTTTAACATTACTGTTTGAATCGATTAAATGTTCTACCACCAAGGAGAAAGTTTTTTCTATGACACCTCCACCATGTCAGAGTTCAAATTCATGTTGTTTCTCAGTAGTAAAACATTGCCTATAACAAATCACAATGAAGTAATTAAAATGTAGAAATAGTTACATTTTCACCGTACGCAAGACCAGGCCAACTCGACAACCCCTGGACACCCCTCCCCCCTATACACCCCCAGAACACCCCTTGAACACCCCCTGGACACCCCCTGGCCCATTGGAACCCCCCTACACACCCCACCCACCCCCCTATAGTATCCCCCTCCAACATTTACAATTGACAACTTAAATATCCCTGGTGAAAATTGTTGGAGGAATAAGCCCAAGAAATTGATGGGTTCACAATTCATTATTTTACATCGCATGTAACAAACAAGTAAAGAAAAATATAGTTTATATTGTAATTTAATTGAGTATTTAGAACAAAAAAACAATTTATCATAATATTTCCATGAAACACTAATAAAATGAAATTCATGCGAATCAACTGATTCATAAAAATCATGGAATAGAAAATCAATTGAACTGTGTTTTTTATGATACACTCTAGATTCTATGAAATCCATGAATTAGGATGAAGTTATGGAATTTGAAATCATTAGCATCATCACATGTCCTTTAAGTATTATAAGGTGACACATAATACCATATCCACCCAATTTGCAACACACCCACTCAAGTTTGTTAAGTCACTGGGGCACCCAATGGGATCCCCTAGTTCATTATATAGGAGAGGCACCCTACGAGGGGTCCTTAAGTCATAACATGTTAACTTAGAAGAAACATATATCATATAGGATTCCATGCTCCTCCGCATAGTCATATATATAACAAAACCTATATTATTATCTCAGTTTCTAGATACATTCATTTATTATCCTCATACAATTTTGTTATACAATTAGATTATATCCATTTTCAATTCATATTCAACCTATTTTATTCAAAAATATTCATATTTTTCAAATAAATTAATATGATGAAGGTATGTATATAATGTATCATTTGTTATAAACAAAATATAAAGGCACAAGATCTAAAAGTGCATACCTAGGGATCAACTGTCCAGCCATGATACAGACCAATGTACAAAATATGGAATATTGCACACTCAAGAGTAAACTCAAAATCAACAAAGCATGGTGTATTCTAAGTCAATTTTATTAAAAACATAAGAAATGGTTACTAATTTCTTTTGAAAAATTGTATAAAATAGCCATTACCTCTTGAATTTTATATTCATGTCAATCCTGGTTGCAGTTCATGGAAGCAAATCAATTGTATTGTCTATGCTTTCTTGTTGGTTCTCTACATAACATGCATCCCTATCCTATATACCTATAAAATTCATCAAACTCACAATATAATTTGTGAAACTAATAGAGGGGATTCCTCAAGAAAAAAAAATGTAAAATTGGACTACATACCATCGGAGGTGTGCCAGAGGAGATAGAGGGGCCACCTCAGAGTAGTGTCATTAAGGAGGTACGATGGTCGTGTCAGAGGAGGATAAAATTCAATATAATAACAATAAAAAATAACTACTATAAAAACAAACATATCTAATAATAGCATAATTCAATATATGTAGAAACAGTCAAAAACACTGCAATACAATTCAGTATTACAATAATCAAACCTCACTGCAAAATAAAATTACACATATTAACAATATAAAAATACAATTCACATTAATAGTGAGTCTCAATATCAGTATCATCAGATTCATGATAACCCTCATTCACGGCTCCTACAGAAACACCATCAACACCTATCATTCCACCAGTATCATCATTGACATTAGCATCGGTACTGACACCAACACTGGGACCAGCTCTGGCTACAGCTCTGGCTCCACCTCCGACTCCATCAGAATAATCTACATTAGCAGAAATCATCAACATCAAGAATTCATCAACCGCTACAACCCCTACCCCCTCCCTGAACCCATACCCCCCTCTTGGATATCCCCCTCCCCCTATAACCCCTTCCCCTCTCCCTGCACACTGCCCCATAGACAACCCTCCCCCTCGCACCCCACACCCCTGCCGCCTCCTCTTTCACTCCCACACCCCTTGAACAATTCCCCCAACCCCCACCTCAGACACCCCCTCCTAGACAGACCTCTCCCCCTACACTCCTGTCCCCTCCCCCTACACCCCTGTCCCCCTACACCCTGAACACTGCCCCCAACTCCCACTCCCTCCCGGATATCCCCCCCTACACCCCCTCCCCCTCCCTGCACACTGCCCCCTGGACCCCCCCCCCCCACTGCACCCCCACACCCCATGCCCCCTGCTCCCCTCCCCTATACCCCCACACCCCTTCACACTTCCCCCCAACCCCCACCCCTGATACCCCCCTTATAGACAACCCCCCTGCACCCCTACCCCCATTTCTGCACACTTCACCCCCTAATATATCTTAGGGACTATCTCCATATATTCAATTTGGTCTATGTGAAAAAATAACAGAATTCCTAAATCATAGAAATAAAATACCTGATATGAAAATATATTAATAATCTCATGAATTAAGATTCCCATAAGGTTAAACATGCCTCCAATTTAGGGAAAACAAAACATTCCACCATAATGAATCCCCTACTCATGTGAACTATTATCCCAAAAAAATTTATTACACGAAACTCATTTCCTAGTTGAATCCCAAACAGAAATAAATATTGTGGAAGAAACTACCTCTGTTGTATTATAGGAGAAACCCCACACCACAATTACAGGGATATTATTACAACCATTTCATCCTCAAAAATAGTCCTAATGGTGGTATAGTAGCCTCATTCCATATATATAGGATACATATTACACTTTTCCCCTTAAAGGTATTTGGCCATGTCTTGGTTAAGAGGGACTTCATAGGAAGAATTATCTTGGATCCATCCACCATTTGATCATACACCCCCATTAGGATCTGGTTTAATGCAATCCATTGAAAATCCACTCACATTTACCTATCAAAAACCTCTTTTTATGGATCATTTAAGAGAGACAGAGAGAGTAAAATCGTAGTGATCATAATCTAAAATGGACTACCAAGATTGAAAATATAAATGATAGTTGTTTTTTCCACTTAAAAATAGTTTTATCGAAATGAATCCCCCTAAAACACTGAATAGGATTTGATCACAATTATTCACGTTACATAAGTGAATTTTTTTATAATTATACATGTAGATAACATATATCATGAAAAAAACAAGGATGATCATAATGATATTATATCCAACCAAAATATGGTTATCACTAAAGTACATAATGAATGAGTGTTCACATAGTTTAATAGGTAGATTAAATATCTTATAGATCCTCAAAATATTTAGATATTTATTGACATGGAAGGCCTCAACTAAATAAAATGTAAATTTCATGGATATATCCTACCCACCACATAAATGATTTCACGCTCTTTCCACTCAGAATATATGCAATTAATATGAAGTTGAAATAGATAATTTGAATATAATAAATATTAAGGGACATAGATGTGGTTTTCTAATTAAGTGATACATCATGTAGATGGAATATATACACCATCAAGTGAATTCACCTAACAAGAGGGGACTTATCAACCATCAATATTTGACTCCACTCATTTGGCTAACCCATGTCACAAAAAATAAGATTATCTAACCCTCAAGGATCATGATTATCATTAATACTTTCCAAGCATGATCAAGATGTATAACAATATAAAAAACATGATAAAATCCATATTTTTATTTACCCTATGCCTCTACATGATTGTATTCCAAGGAGAATATTCTACCAATAATACCTAACTTAATTTATTCATTTTCTTCTTAGAATGAATCATTGTATGAGAGGTGACAATTACTTCACCCCAAGAGGAATCTATACCTTGAGGGGGTAGATCTAAATCCTTCATAGATGGATTTTACGAACCCCAAATTGCCTATATTCCAGAAGAAGGGAGATCTAAATAACCATCACATGAAATTAAAATGACAATACAACCTTAAAATCAGACCATTGATGAAATAATATGGTATAAAATACCGTGGAGGGATGCGTTGATTGGAATCATCAGGGAGGAGGGAGCCGCGGTGATAGAGGTCATCGGGGAGAAGGGATCCACAGTGAGAGAGGTCTCCGAGGAGGAGGGTGCCACTGTGAGAGAGGTCGTCGGGGAGGAGGGCTTCGTGGTGAGTGAGTTCGTTGGGGAGGAGGGCACTACAATGAGGATAGGTCAAGGAGGAGAAGTCTTCAGGGAGGATAATTCATCAGGGAGGAGCACTTTGTGGTGAGTAGTAGATCGGGGGAGGACGATCCTGATACAAAATTATGGGAAAATTTTGACAGACACGGTATAACCATGGTGGTTTAACCATGGAAATTAGAAATCTATAGCCACAAACCAATAAAATATGGATATAGGTCTATGTATATATATTTAATTTCTAGTAGTGTGAGGTAGTTTATAGAGTCCCTAAATCTAGAATTCTAGATCACACAATGTGTATTTATATAAAAAATGACATGTATATTATTGGAGTAATGTAGGTAGAATAATGTTTCCACATGAAATGATATCCATAAGTACATTTCCTATAAGGGTGTATAGTAAAAAAATTAATGTGTGGCCATATACATGACTAGACACCCCATGTGAGCAGCATGGTGTGTAAAAGTACATGTAATGTCTGTATACACAATACAGATTGAGTAGGGAACATGAATCAGTACCCAGTGTGGATTACATGCTATGTGTTCCAGGAGGCATGCCATATATTTTGGATATACACATCAAAGAGGGTTGAGGTACATGGATAGTATGTGGTATTGTGTGTACACACTATATACCCCATTTTAAATACCATGTACCTACCCCTCCGATGGCATTTTCAATTCATGTCACTCTAGTATGAGTTTTGGGAAAATAAGTAGTCCAAACCATGTACCATTCCACATAGATCATTATAATGGAGTTCACATTGCTATCATAGTATTTTGGTGAAATTATTTGGGGATAGTTGTGAATCATAGCTCTAGGGAAATAGTGAAGGGATCCATGTGATTATGTAGAGAGGTTGGGAAGATAGTGAGCCCCATGGAGGAATTCATATGACAGGCCATGAAAACCTTACATGTATTTTATTCTTAAAGTTCATCAGTGGTTGTGGATCCTTGGAGGAAAGGACTGTCATTATTTCAAGATTTAAATCTAGTCTTTAAAAACACCCTCTATATAGTCGGGTAGCCTGAAAGGGAATTATAGATGAAAATGGAAATGAATTATATTTACCTCCTTTCCACACACCCTAGAGTCTAAGTCAGTGTATGTGGTTTGGATTATAGGATGGGGGAGTTTTTTATTTTTTCCCTTTCTATATATGACTTTTTGGATAGTGTTAATTATATATAAAAGATTTATTCTCTCTTTCGTATTTCACCTTGGGTTGTGTCCATAACAGATATAGAGTATTGATTGTGGAGTGTTCTCAGTGGACCCATTTTATTAGTTCATCGATTCATAGACTATATTGCATGAGTAGTATGTAGATGGAACTTGGGTACTCCCTTAATATTTTATCATGGGATGAGGTATAGGTAATCTATTACATTGATGGAGTTGGTACTCCCCATGATATGTGGGGTTTAGTTCCTCCATGCTAGGTTTTGATTTTTAGAGCTCCCTCTTTGTGGTTCATGATGATTATATGGATACAGATGGTTTTATCTTTGGTCAAATTTTTTCCTAGGTGAGGCATGAGGTCCTCTATATAGTCAATATTTCCTTGAATAGTGTAAATGAATCAGTGAGGGGTGGTTCCCATGGTTACAACATCAAATCGCTGGTATGATGGCGGTGGTATTCAATTTGTATAGATAAGTTCAACAGTTTGTGGATCTACAATGCAAAAGACTCTCCAATTCACCCATTAGTGTTCTAATCTATTTTAGATGAGTTTAGTGGTTAGGGTTCTGCATTAAATTTGGTTGATTTTCCTATTGTGTTAATGGTTAGGCTGTAGAACCCTATTTTGAGACATATCATGGTTGAGGAGGTGTCTTCCCTTTGGTGGTATGGGGAAGGGAACTAACCTATAAGATGAGATACAGGTCATCCATCCATGGGTATAATAACAACCCATAGCCACCATATCATTTTTTAGGTGTAATAACCATCTTCAGTTAGGTTAGGGATTTTGGACTCAGTGAGCTTGATATTTAGATGGTCCTTATATAGCGAGAGGCATTTTTATTGGAACAATGTTGTATCGATGATACTAGATCAACATCCAATGAGTTTGTAGATAGTTGTTGTTAGGGGAATATGAAGTAAATTGTGGTTTAGTGAGTTCCCCTTTAGTGTGGGATCGTCCTGACAATATTCCCAGGGGTTGATATGATGATTTGGGTTATAGTCTCCCATGTACAGTCCAAGGTGAGTTGATTATTCATGTCATGAATAAGCAGGGATGTGTTTACCCCTGAGGTGTGAGGTTTATCTATAGAGTATGAGAATAGAGTTGTTTTACTATGAGTTAGATGATTTATTCATGGATTCATCATTCCCTAGAATGAGGATACATTTATATTCATCCCTTGTATTTACCATGATTTAAGGATATGGTCATTTTTGGAAGGTACACAATAGGTTCTTCTTTTGGTGGAATTCTCACCCCTTTTATTGATTTGGGTGGATATATGGTTCCTACCACATTTATGTTAAGATATTCTATCCTATTTTATTTATATTTTTGGGGGCATCTTTATGGATATTTTTGTACTCATCCATACATTGTCTTGGTTCCCACACTTTTTGTGTCTATGCATATCGTGCACATGTTGGTGGAGATATTCTAGGTATGGATATGTAGAGTTTTTGATCTATAAAGGAGGATCTTGGTTGGAAACTAGTGAGTTTTTTGTCTAACAGTTCTTAGGATGGAGTCGACATGACATGGTTATCCCATTCTTCTTAGTCACTCAAGATTGATTTATTCTGGGAGTGTTGGTCTTTTTATTTTCCCATTTTTAATAGTATTTATTTTGTTCCCACTAGGATATTTAGAAGATGTATACATGTATATTTTTTTGAAGGTTGATATGTTATCCTGCATGGTCATAGTTATTTTATTGGACAACGATGTATATTGTTTTGTAGGTTATATAGATTATAGAATCTTGTGGTGTATTATGACTTGTTGGTGCTTTTTTCCAACCCTGTGCCTATTAGAGATGGGTTGGGGTAGAACACACATCATATTATTGACCCAGGATGGGACCCAATAGGTTGGGTCATGTCTAATTGGTTTCAGAGCTAGCAGTTCTAGGGATAGAGTTTGTATATATGTGCCTCAGGATCTTGGTTTGGGATATATAGAATGAAAATTCTAGAAGAATCTTAGGCCTAATTGACATACCAAGGAACCCAACTATGGTTTGGTTGTTTGTACATTATTACATAAGGTGTTTTATAAATTTTTAACTAAACTTTTTTAATTAGGGAATTGGTTATAGGGTATATTTGAGTAGCTCCATACAACATGTAGCAGTCAATGCAATGTTGGTTTTATGGTGTAATATCCTAATTTATGAGATCTCACCATTCTATGAGGATGTTGATTTTCCACATGGAAATTATTTCTATAATAATTCAATATATAAATTCTATGAATGATAAGAGGAATGGGACTACTCATAGATGTGGTATCTTCCTGGGTAATGTCCTCTCGATAACTTAGTAGTTGTATCTTAGAGATTTTAATCAACATGACCATAATGTAGGTATAGTGATTTACATAGGAATTTTTTGGATTCTAAGGAGTGGGTTAGATGGGGTCGTTAATCCTCTTGGGATCTATGTGTAACCTAGGGTGAGGGTTACCCTATAGGATATTGTAGATATAGGTACTTTCCCATGGATAAAAGGGAATATTATACCAATTTTGGGCCCTGAGTCTTCCATTCAGGAAATGGGTTGATACTCCTACAATACCGATTTGGTAGGAGTCCCCCATACTATAGCAGGGTTGATGCTCCTATTATATATTGGTTTTGTCTTCTCTATCTTCAGTGGTTAGAATTTTTAAGGAGATGGTATGTGGTTATTTTATCTGTGTAAGTTGGTAAACCCCTATGGGGTGGGGAGTGGGTCCTCTATGGGAGGCGTAGGTTCCCCCTTAGATGATGTACATTCTATATAGAAATGGGTTTAGTAATAATTTGATCCCGATGATGTGAAAACCTATATACTATAAAGGAGTTGGTATCCCCTTGAGATAAGCTATAAGTCCTCATTATATAGAGATCAATTTGGCAAGGATTCACCATTGGTGAGATCCCATTGATTGGTTTATAGTCACTTGGTGAGGCATGGTTCCCTCAACATAGTTCATTGATTTGTTTGAGTTTGGATGATGTGATATATTTGGTTATAATATTTCATTTAAAAGTGAATCTTTAGTATTATCCATTGATAAGGGTTAATGTATACTATTAGGATGTTTCATGTTGAGGATGATGAGTATGATGAGACAAATTACAGGTTTCAAAGCCTAGTTAAAATAGGAAGTTCCTCTTATTGTGTGTGAGGCATCATTTATGTAGATATTTTTTCTCACATTAAGTAAATATATGAAGGATTATTATCACAAAGATGATTGTATCCTAGTGTAAACTATGGAGAAATTTAATTGTATGGTGCCTACTGTGGTCAAGATATGATCAGTGAGCTTTTACAATGGCACTCTTATTTTTTACAACAAATATGTGCTATTATCTTGAAGTTGAATGGTTTTTTAGGGATATATATATCCTAGTAGAGTATTTAGACCAACATGGTTTGACTAAGGGCATATACTATAGGAAAAAATATGCTCTTGTTCCTGCTATTAGTGTGAGATGAATTTGGAAAATAGGTTTTCCTTGGATTTATCTATGTAGGGGTGTATCTAAATGTTGATATCATCGATTATATCTGATTACCCCCACATTGAGTTCAAATGAATGGATATATTTTTATGGTGTTTTTTGATCGATCAGATAGGTAAATATCCTTTTTTTAATGGGAAGTGGGACTCAGGTGATGAGCAAGGACAACCCACAAGAAGTTGCAACCAATTATTTCAGTAATTGGTGATAATAGTTTCATGTGTTTTGGTTATTTTAGAGGATAATTTATATTGTTTTATAGTAGGGTGTTGTAAATTTCCTAATAAATTTTCTAGTTGACCTTAGGGAGCTGAGTGATGAGATTTTGTGGAATAAAATGCTTTAGGAGTATTCAAGGAGTTGAAGAAGAGATTGGGAAATACTTCTACTTTACATTGGTAGAGGAAATAGCCATGTGCATAGTTCTTTGATATATTCTTAGAGTTTTGTGTGGATATGTAATGGGTTATAGATAGGATATATAGTGTGAGTTATACTTTTGTAATAATTTGATTGATTAGTAGTCAGTCATCTCAGCTATGTGGCCACCTAGGTGGTTCAGAAAAAGTTTCAATTAAAGATCCTTTGTGGTATCTCAAGATTTTTGATGAAGCATATAATTCCATATAATGGTGTTTTTATATGTTTTTTTGATATATGTTGACTTTATGTCCTAGAGTAAACTGACAAGGTCATCTGTGGTGGATGATATCATGATAAAGGTTAGTAGTGAGTTAAGTTTCTCTAGAAGTTATTATAATGGAATGTACGGGAGGATTGATGATATCCTCATGCCCTAAGTTTGATAGTTTCAATTTATGATCTTTTTTAGCCAAAGAAGATGAATGGTGGTAGGAATTTTGAAGCAGTAATGAACTCTTATTAAGACACCCTATGGTGGAATTTTATGTGGTCATATTATCACTGTATGGAAATTATTGGGGTGTCCCTTTTTGAATGTGGGGAAATGAATTCTCCCATGGGATATTCCTTGATAGATGAACCATAATTTAGTGATAATAATGGTTGATAGAAATTATTTATCCTAACATTTATGGGCATCCCATAGTTAGAGGTAAAAAAGATTTGGGTGGAAATTATTAGGGGGAAATCATGAAATAAGGGTCACTATTACTTATAAAGATTCCCCTATGATGAGTTGAGAATTTTTGGAATCCATGGAGGAATAATAATATCACATGTGGTGTTCATGATCTGAGTAGTAGATAAGGGATGTATCCATGACCAATTTTTCATTATAGGTCCTTATAGATCTATGGACCCTCAAAAGATTGTGGATCTAATGTGTGGGTGTGTTATCTTCCTATGTGACTATGGTTTGTGGGATTCGTCAAGATAATTTTGGGTTTCTTCTTGTCAAGGAAGAAAAGTATTGAAGGTAGTAAGGATTTAGAAATCCCATTTTTCCCATATAGAATACTTATCACATTTTCAGTGCTGGAGCCTTATGCCCTTGAGAAAGGGTAAAATAGTAATTTCCTTTAGAAAACTACGTCAATTTTTTAAATGTTTCTGCTGTTTCTGAAATGTTATTTTTACTCTTGGGATGGGATTTGATGATATTTTGAGTTGGTTGTATCTATTTATATATTTAATATTTATTTAATATATATTATTTATTCTCAAACATGTGAACATTGGGTAGAAATTATGAATTTCAGTTGAGTCTAGAATGGGCGGTTTTACCCAGGCAGTGTATAAACCTCACTCAAGTTCTGGACCATGGGTTAGGTCTTTTAATGGGTATTCATTCTAATTTAATTTTTGGTATTAATTTATCTTAATCTTTCCTTCCCACATGCACAAGAAGAAGGACTACTCTTTCCCCCATTCACTCTACAAAACTGAGAGAGGGGAAGGAGGGAGAGGGAGGTGGAGCTACATTGGTGATGGCTGATCAAAAAAAGAATACAACACTACAACCATGGAGTATAGATCACTGGTGTTTGACCTTCATGCTTAATCAATTCACCCTGAGGTAGGTCTAGTTATTTTTATTTTCACCTTATTTTTCAGCCATTTTCCATTACTATTTATGTATTATAACTGAAGGTTGATTTCTTTAGGCTTGTAGATGGGTGATTTGTGGTGAAATGTGTGGATTTAGTTGGTTCATATATTTCCTACATTCATAATTTTCAAACAAAAAATGTGTATTTCCAGAACAAACACTTTATATTTCTTCTATGAAATATATAAGAAATAAATTTTATACACTACATATTGGATATATAAACACATGATGTGGGATTATAGAGTATATGACTTGGGGTGTGGTTTCATGAATGGAAATACTCCCTGTGTGAAGTATAAAATGTGTATAAGTATATTCTATATTGATTTACATGACATGACTTGAGTAAGGAACACATCCTAGTACCCCATGTGGCTTACACACCATGTATTCATTAAGGCACACCATGTATTTAGAAAATATACATTGAGATGGGATGAGGTACACATCTAAATTGGGGTGTTGGGTGTACATGTCATTTAACCCATGATAAATTCTATGCACTTTCTATTCAGAGGAGATTTACATTTATTATCTCCTTGGATCTAGTTTTTGGGAAAGTAATTAGTCCATATGAGGATGTCTCTATGTATAAATTGATGGTGGATTCATCATCAACATCGGAGGATTTTAGAGATTATTTGAGAATACTTGTAAATCTTATCCCTAGGGAGAGGATGATGCAATTTGGGTGATGTGGTAGAGTGGGTACAAGGATGGGGAACCCCTTGGAAGCATTAAGGTGATGAGGAGAGAAAGCCTCACATGTATACAAAGATCGTTATTCTCAGAGTTTATTAATGACTTTAGATCCCCATAGAATAGGAAATTAATGAACACAATAGTTTTTTATAGTCTTTGGTGATGCCTTTTATGCAATAGAGAAACCTGAAGGGAGCTGTAGACAAACATGGAACTCATAGAGATTTCCCTCCTTACAATGAACCCTAGAGTTTGAGTCAATGCATGTGGTTTGGATTGGAGGATATAGGATTTGGTCATTCTCTCCCTTTATGTATTGTAATTTATGGTATATATTCCTTATATATGGTATATATACTCAATATTATACATTTTCACTTAGGTTTTTATTACAGAAGATGAAGATTAGAAATTTTGGAGTATTCTTGGTGTCCCCCTTTTATCATACAATTGGTTTGAAGACTATATGGAACGATTAGTATAGATATGAGACTTGGATAAACTATCTAACTTATAGAATGGGACAAGGTGTGGGTCATCCCTTACATTAATGGAGTCATTACCCACATAGATATGGGTTTCCATTCCTCTATGCTAGATGATTTATTCTTAGAGATACCTCTTTGAGGTGTGAGATGATTACATAGTTTGACATGTTTTTTTATTTGGTAAACCTTTTCCTATAGTGTGGCGTAAGGTCCTTCATGGGGTGGTTACTCCCTTGGATGGTTTATATACCCTAAAAAATGTTTGGGATCCTTAGATTTAGAATCAAATCAGTTTTATGAATGTGGTGGTATTCACATAGTTTGGATAGGCTCAGGTGTTTGGGGATCTTTAATACATGACACTCTATAAGTCCCCCTTTAATATGCCACTATAATGGAGTTGAGCTAAGTGGGTGGGGTGTCACATTAAGGTTTGTTGAATTTCAATTGGTGAGCATGTGTAGGTTACAAAACCCCTTCTGGGGTTCTGTAATATATGAATGATTATCTTCCCTCAGGTGATATGGGGTAAATAACTATATCATAGGATGAGGTGATGGTTATCCATCTCTGGAACCTGTAACCCCCATTGAGTGTTGCATTATTTTCAAGGTACATTCCCCATATTTGGTTAGGGAAGGTATTTTTTACTTGATGAGAAGGATATTTAGATGTTTCTTATGTGGAAAGAGGAATTTTTCCTAGAACTATGATGTGTCAGTGAGACTAGATCAACACCGAACAGGTTGGGCGATAGGTTTTTTTGGTGCATGTGAAGTAACTTGTGGATTGGTGAGTTCACCTTTGGTGTGGTATCATCTTGAATAGATTCCTATTGTTTGATGTAGTGATTTTATGTCTGATGTGGGTTGATCATTAGTTTCATAAAAGAGCATAGAGGTGTTAACACGTGAGGCATGATATGTATCTGTAGTGGATGGGAAGGGAGGTTTTTTCCATTGAGCTATGTGATTAATTTATAGATTCCTCATTCCCGAGAATGGGTATAAATTTTTTGTTATCCCTTTTATTTCCCATTATATAGGTTTAGGTTCATTTTTTGAAGTTAAGTCATAGATTCTTCCATGACTAGTGTTCTCCCCCTCGATTGAGTTAGGTAGCTATAAAATTCATCCCTTGGTTACATGAAAACATGCAGTCACGTTTCCCATTATATTTTCATGGATGTCTTACTGAGTGTTTTTATACTCACCCTTCCATGAGTTTAGTTCCCACACTAATTGTTCATGTGTATATGGAACACAAGTTTTTGAAAATACGGAGGGTGTGGAGTAGTAGAGCCATCGAGATATGAAGTTAGATTTTGGTTGGTGCTTGATGGATTTTATGACTAGTAGTGATTAGGATAGAGGTGGTGCAACCTGGTGATCCTCATCTTTACTGTTTCTCAAGGATGGTTTACCCTAAGAGTATTGGGCCTTTTATTTTTTCCTATTTTATACTAGTATTTATTTTTTATTTTCCTTGGATGGTTTGAAGATGTACGCATTTATATTTTATTTTTAATTAGACATGTTATCCTATGTAGTTGTTGTTATATTATTTGATGGGGATGTATAACCACTATATCTTTTATAGGCTAAGGCCCCCATGGTCTGTTATTCCTTCTTATAGTTTTTCATTATCCATTTTCCTATTGAAGGAAGTCTTTCGGTGGCACACCTCTAACCTAAGTAGGGAGTTTATGGGTTGGGTTGTGTCAAATATGGATTGAAAATAAAAAAGTTATAAATAAAAATGAAAAATGTAATAAAAATTAAGAATTAAAAAACAATATGAAGTGAGAATAATGATTTAATGGTTTTCATATTTTAATTTTCATTTTTAAACACATAACTTCTATAATTTAACACTTAGCCTCCATATTTTACCACCCAACTCTGATAATTTAACTTTTTTATATGAAGCAACAAAAAACTACATAGATAAAGAATTAATATTATAAAAAATGATGACTTACCGATAAATAATTTTTAGTTAATTGGTTTCACACATAATTTATATATTTTAACAAACTACTACCATATAATAATATTTAAATTCCATATTTTAACAATAATTATCCAAATTTTAATATATTTATGAAAAAAATCCATAAATTTATTAAAAAATAATTTAATGATGATAATAAAAATGTATTCAAAATAAAAAATTGGATGAAATAATAAATGGAACAAATTACTAATATAAAAATAATTCAAAGAAATTCATTTTCACACCTAACCTAAATATTTTTACAGATATCTATAATATTTTAACTCCAAAATTTCATATTTTAACACCAATATCCTAAAATTTAATTGTATCTTTACAATATAAAATACTGAAAATACAAAAATTCTTAAGGGGTGATATAATAAAGGGTCCACAAGGACTAAAAGATAAGTTTTTAATTACTCATTTTAAAACCCAAATTCAATAATTTAATAGTCATAATGAAATGTGAATAAAAATGAAAAAGTTATATCTAATAATGGAAAAAATAAAATAAAAATATTTCATTTCAAAATAATATTAAGTGATCATAATGACTATAGTTTCTAAATTTTTATTTCCTCATTTTAACATAAAAATTCGACAATTTAATGATCAAATTCCGTCTTTTAACACTTAGCTTCTATAATATAATATTTTTTATGAAGAAACATGTAAAAGTAATTGATATGATAAAAATTTGTGACTAAAATGAACATAAGGGAAAAAATAAATAATTTATATTTACTTAGTTTAACACATAATTTATAGATTTTAACATAGAGATTTTAATAGAAACCTTACATATGTTAACAATAACCTTCTATATTTTAACAAATAATTCATTGATAAGAATGAAAACTATATTAAAATGAAAAACAATTGAGAATAAAAAAAATGGATGATAGAGTATTGGGAACATAAGAACTAATAAATCATTGATTTTTAGTTACACATTTTAAAACCTATTTTTCAAGTTTTAACAATCAACTTACAAATGTTTATAATGACCATCCATAATTTAATAGATTTATAGAAACATAAAAAATAAAATGAAAATGAAATTAAAAATAAATCATTGGTTAATAAAAAATAAAAATTTATTAAAAATAAAACAATGGATAATAACATGAAATTAGAATGGGGGTTCAAAAATTATGGGAGAATGAAAAAATTTGAAAAACAATGTAAAGATATCATTATAAATATAAAATGTTACTAGAAAAAAATATATTTAAAATAAAACATTATATGATATATTTTAGGTAACATAAGAAATAAAAAATCATAAATTTATAGATACACATTTTATAAAATATTTTTAAAATTATAACACATATCTTTCAATTTTTACACTAATCTTCCATAATTTAAAAAATGTATCGAAAAAAAAATCCAAAAACAAAATGAAAATAGAATTAAAAATTAATCATTGCTTGATAAAAATTTAAAAAGTGTTAAAAAGAAAACCATAAATAATAACATGAAATTAGAATGAACTCAAACATTATGAGAGAATAATTAATCCAAAAAACAACATAAATAATGTATTGAAAAGAAAAAAATGGTGACTATCGAAAAAACATCTATTACAATTACAACATTGGAATATATTATAATACAATTTTATCATTTTCATATTACAACATGGGTAAAAAATGATTCATTCAAAAAATTTCTCCCTTCCAAAGTCATAGGATCATATAAAATTCATTTTTTACTAGTCCTTTCAAACACATTTCCCTCATCCCAAAATTAAAAAATAGTTTGGATACTATAATTTCAATGCTTACTAATTGGGAAGTGGAGGAAGAAAAATAGTTTCAATGAAGTATCAATATGTTGATATTAATAACATAAATTTATTAACGGAGAAAAATAAATAAAAAGAATTTTTACATTTTTAAAATATAAAAGAAAATACCAATAAACATTCACATAGTCATTCTTCCTTTGGAATTTTTCCATCAACTTATTATAAAAATTTACTCTGTGAATAAGCTCCATAAAAAAAAGAACCAATCCAATTCTTTAATTCTAACTTGATACCATTATAACATCCAAATATTTATTTTATTGATAAATGAAATTGAATTGGTATTTAATAATGTCTCCAAGGTAAATTACATAAATATCATAATAAATAACTTTCCCACCACACTTCTAAAAATCATTTTTCTTAAACCAGTAAACTCTTTACTAGGTAATTTTTTTTTCATTTTTATGTGTTTATAAATATTTATTTTCAAAATAATGGTTCTCTATTAAAAAATAACATCTAACATGTATTTGAAATATATCATAATAATATCAATTTCCTTCCCTCTGATTGGTATACTACAAGTTGGATGGTTAAAGGAATCTCCAAGATTCTTGAAAATATCCACCAGAAGGAATTGAATTTAAAATCTAAAAATACATCAAATCCCATTTGTATCACTAATTATTTTGAACTTTAATATCTTGAAATATAATCAATAAAATTATTAAATAAATTTTATGATCATCTATAATTTAAAATAGGTTGATTTCTAACTCTTTTTACTGTTTAAAAATCCCTCTATTCTTTGGCCATCAAATTATAAATTTTCTTTAATGTTTTTGAAAGTTTCACCCATGAATTTAATATAATAACATTATAATACTTGGAATTTTAAAATATAACTTTATTTTTAAAATAAATCCTCATATCATAGAAACAAATTCACTAAAAATATAAATATATATTATTTTTTAGAAACAAATAAAATCATACCATAATTTGGTAAACCCAGAAAATCTAATCCTTTAAATTTGAACATCTTATAATCCACAACAGAACTTTAAAAAATTATTTTTTGGACAAAAAAAATTGAAAAACTAAATAAAAAAATATAGGGGAAATATAATTTAAGGGAAACTGGGCTTAGAGAGAACTAGGATATCAGTATTAATTATTTCAGAAAAAACATTTCTCTATGGTCTTAGAAGACCCATTTGCATGAGATCAAATGAAAGAGGTCATGGAATATCTATTTATGCACATCTCAACTCCTACAGAATTTGCAGGGTTAATCATTCCAAATCTGTTGAGTGGAAGTCGTGTAATGTGTTGTGGGATGTGCCTCACCATCAATATGAATAGAGGCATCCATCTGAAGGGAGACATTTAGCTATGATCTTGGTTGGGAGTACAGTGACAATGATACAGGGTTTTGATTGGGTAGAGGGTGATGTTGACAAGGATTATTATTGGGGTTAGGGAGACGATGGGTTAACAATTTGGATGCATGATGTTTTGGGGGCCACGTAGAGGTGACATATCTGATGGATGAAATTTTTAGAGAGAGAATTTGGGTTATTTTATTTAACTTGTTAAGTGTTAAAAAATTATTATTGTCCCTAATGGAATCAGATAGTATTTTGGTTCTAATTTACATCAATTCCATTTTTTTCCATTTTAGTGTTAATAAATCAATCTCCTTTATCAAATAAAAAAAATCATAAATAAATTATATTCTTAAAAGTTATTTTACTACATTAACCTTATAGAAGTTCATATACTTTAATAAAATTTCCCATTATACCCAAAAACATGAATACATACATATATAAATATAGGCATACGTACATTTACACACACACAGAGAGATATATATATATCTCATCTGTATAATAAAAAAACTTAATTAATTGATAAATAAAATAAAAAACCCAAAAATAAATTAAATCTAAACTAACACTAAATTTTATCAAATTCGCATATTAAAGATAATACCATATTCAAAATTCAATAGAATACTGAAAATTTTAATCTAATATCATCTTCCTAATAAAATAACAATTTTACTCTTTATACCAAAATATCATTCAAATTTTCATAAACTCTAAACTTGGAATTTTTTAGCCTCTATAGAGATACACCCCCCTTTTATCAAAATTTTCAAGGGTTTTAATTACCTTCATGAATCTTTGACCTCACATTCTATGTCATAGAAACCCCAAACCCCTACATAGATATCAATTTAGACTATTATTATTTTTGTATATTCAATTTTTTATTTCAATTGGAAATCTATTTTTTTTATAAATTTGAATTTGAAATTTTTCATTTATATTTTTTATCTTTTTATTCAATTTTCACTATCATATTACATTTTAATGTAGAATTTTAACAGTTGTTTCACCTTTAAAAACTTATAATTTATATTAACATTGAACCATGTTAGAGTAATTTAAAAAATTATTGTAAAGTGTATTAATTCTACTAATAATATAAAAAGGAACTTTCTATAAAGATTTGTAGTGAAAATATAATCATTAATGTTACAATTGAAATTTATAATGAAATATTATATTGGAGATAAGGGTATTTTAATGTTTTTCAAGTTATTTATACTATTAAATTATTGATATGAAATTTACAATGTATATTATTTATAAAATAACTCATTGTAAAATGTCAATGTTAATTCCTAGTAAAATTTAACATGTGAAGTAATTTTAAATTATCATTATAAAATTTACTATGTAAATTACTAATAAAAAATGTGATGTAAAATAATAGAAAATTAATAAAATAAAATTTCCAATGTAAATTTCTAATTATAATGTTATTTATTAAAATAACTATTAATGTCTTATTATTAAAAACAAAATAATTTTATGAAATTATAAAAATGATTATAATTTAATTATTAATATCGACTAAATACAATCTTCCATGATAAATCAACATTATCATTGAAAAATTATATTTAAATATATTACTTTCTATAAATCCTGAAGCATGATAAATGGTTATTTTTTATACTGTATATTTTTTTAATTCTTTAATTGTAACTAAGATGTCACCAATTTGTTTGTAAGATTAGTTTTTTTGAAATAAATTAAAAATACATTTTTATTTTTCGTGGGTGATAATTCGTATACTAACTTATTGTAATTAATCAAAAACTATTACTTGATTAATATTTTCATGTTTTGAGACATAATGTTCATTGAAATATATTTTTACAGAATCAATGTATGATATAGAAAAGAGCTAAACAAGTAATATTATAAGTTAATTATGTAATTTATAAATTTTAATAATAAAGTAAACCAGGTTTTTATATTAGAATGATTACGATGGACAATTGATTATTTATAAAAAAATTATTTATAAACCTTTTTTTAGATGGGAATCAATTTTTTGGAAAAAATTATAAAAGAGAAGACCCAATAAACATAATATAATTCCATCAAAAAAAGATTTTTGAATATTTATGCACATGGTGTAGTAAATAAATATTTATGATAGATTAAAAAAAATCCATCACAAAAGATATTAATTGTGACAGATTAGTTACTTCATCACGAATAGTTATGTTGGATTTTTTTTCAAAATACATAATTCATTGAAAAAAATCATATAAGAAAGAAAAATTATATACGAGAGTGATTATTTATGATAAATTATGATTTTTCCAAATATATCCATCTTAGAAAAACCATTTCTATTGAAAATATTCATCCAAATTATTTTATTCACTGAATATTTGTGATAGATGAGACTACCATGTAAAAAATATTATAAATACAATGCATTAAACCATACCCTCACTCATAATTTTATTCACACTCTCTTTATTTTCTATGCTTCCTCTAAGTAAAAGTGTTAGGTTTATTAAGATTATATAAAACATGTTTAACACAAAAAAATTGAATAGAATACTTTGAACCCAAAATATAATATGAATGAAACCCAAAAATTTAAAACTATATAAATGAAAGAAAATTTCTTGTGTACCTTTCATTGAAGGAAAAAATTTAAATTCTTTTTCATCAAGAACTTTGGTAGATAAAGGTCACTAACGAGAAATAAAAAGAGTCCTTTCTTCTTGGTTTATCCATGGGTTGATGCTGAATCACACACTGCATAGGCATTACTTTCCTTATCATAACAACATGTTAGTACCTCACTCAGTGAAGGAGGAAGAAGATAGTGTGCTTAAGGAAAGGGATAAAATTGTCCTAGAATGAACCCGTCAAACATATCTTAGTAGTTGATACATTATATAAGCCTTGAGGACACTCCTTGAGAACTAGGTATTAATTAATATGTTACAACTAATGAATAAATTCCTACATTTGATTATGAAATAATTATATGAATAAATCACTACTCCCAACAATTTAATCCTATGAAACAACCACTATTAATGAAATTGTTTATTTTAATAAATAAAAATGTTAATACTTATAACATTCTACTATTATGCCAAGTGAGTGATATGATATCACCATATCATATTGAATGATATTCCCAAACAAAGAAATATCACATGAATCAATTTCTTTATGCCATACCTTACCACATATCAATATGAAAAACAATGATATTAGAAAATATACATCATATAATTATATATTTATTTTGGTAATTACTCCAAAATATCACATTTTCACTAAATCCTCATAAACATAGTGTCATTTCAAACTATATTATATCATCTACAATAAATCTTTAAATAATATCTAAAACACCTTTTGGATATCATCGAAAAAAATTAGGATATCATCCCAAATATTTTTGAATAGTTATCATCAATTTTAATTAGTATCAAATCTCATGAAATACCTTGTGAATGTCTATCAAAAAATCCTTTTGGTTAAACTCTAAAACAATTTTAGAGCATCTCTCTAATTTTACCTCAATCCCTATTCAGAAAACCACAAATTTTGACCCCATATGCCTTTATAGGATTTAAAAAATCCCCAAATTAATAAATGTAAGCAAAGAGAATCCTCTAGAAAAGAATCAATTCTACTCAATCTATAAAGGGGTCTGGAATTATCTCCACCAAACACATGTATCTCTGTATTATTTTCCACTAAATACATCAAATCAAATAATTAATTCTCATATAATTCTATTATCTAATACATCGAGTGATAATGGGACACTAAGTTTGTAAATCCTATATAGCAAACTAAAAAATTCTTGATTATCTAAGTATAGGCTGACTAGGTCGATTAATATATCACATGAAATCCATATTAATGGATGATCACATCACATTCTCCTCACCGGATAGATAAACACGTCATATACACTATTAAGATACGATCATACACTTCCTTATTCTATCTCAATCGATGACTCAGATGTCATAATCATCATAAAAGTGGAAAATCCTATCTTGGTTAAGCTGTAACCAATGACATGATCAACAACATACCAACCTATCCCTAATTATCTATGAATCAAGGCATTTATAAGAAATTTATCAAATTAGAAAGGTTCTCATGATATGTATCTCACCTACCTTAGGTAGATGGGACTCCAAATATAATCCATGAACTCCTAGTATAAAAAAATACAGTGTATGAAACTCCATGAGGTATATACTTAGTGGTTTATCCAATGTAGTTTTGTCACCTCATGATTATATTATTTATCCTGATATTGGAATCTTATGCACACTAACCTTAAAATATCATCACAACTTATAACAATTCATAAAAATCAGTTAGAGATAACCCAAATTTGAACTTGGAGAGTTCAATTATCATTTCACTTTAGAATATATATATATACACACAAAACTAACATAAAATAATTATAATAAAGTGATATAAATTTTTATAACATTATACAATTATGGTTTTATACTCCTTTAATAATTTTAACAAAATTATACCTATGATCCTATCTAAAGTATCATATATGATATATTTTCAGATCAACCTTATGTTTTTTTCACTTTCATGGGGTTTTAATCACATTAAATATCTATATAATTCCTTTCACATTACTATGTGACCACCTGAAAAAAACCTCCCACTAAAAACTTTTTTGAGTAACATCTATAAAAAAACTAGTTTGAATAATGGATAGACTTAGGAAAAATATTCATAATGTTCAAATCCTTGAACATATTCGAAATCCTTAACTAAAAAATATCCAATTTTATAATTATAATTATTTTTTATACTTAGGACTCCTTATAGGTTTATCATCATCATCCTTGGAACTTATTCCATCAAAATTGTTCCTTGAAATCTTCTAGTAAAAAATATAACTCTTTACTTTTTTTTCATTAAAAAATCATCCTAAACTAATTTTGGATATAAAGTGATATTCTCACTAATGTAACCAAATTTATCTGTTTATGTTTTTCTTTTACAATCACAACCTAAAATATTTTAGGATATTTAGTGAAATTAACTTTTAATAAAGAATAGTATAATATTTTATTTATTATCTTTGAACATTACTAATTTTAAAACATAATCCCACTAGCCTCATAGAAAATATATTCTTCTCAAAATATCATGCAATGATACAATTTTTTTTAGAAAATAATTCATTAAACTCTCAGATTTATTTTATTTAAAAAATATATTAATGGTTGAGGAGGAACCCGTAACCAGGAAGTCACACTAATCATTTAATCCAAAAGAGAAATACCAAAATGTAGAATTGAGGTTCTTTATTTTAAGGTTAGTATGTCATCACCTATTCTAATTGTAAATTTCTACTATTAAGCTTATTATCTCCGTCTATTCATCCAATAATATAAGATAAGGACCTCATTTTAAAATGTAAACATTAACTTTATTGATATATCATATATACAGGTCTCCATTGAGGTCCTAGGGATCCCTTGTAATCTTTATTTTATCAATATCCTCTAATGAAAAATTAGGATCAAAGTGTTTATCCTCAATAAATTTCTCCACTATATTCTTTTTTAATTGACCATATTTTGATTTCATCCCTTTATTTAATTATTGGGGAAATGGGAATTATGAATGATGTTGATCATTAATCCATACCATTTTATTTTTATTGATGTTGAATTGGATCCTTCTTTAATTAAACCTTTTTAAAACATCTATTGAGACTTCAAACACCATATTATCTTTTTTTGTCCCCTAATATTAATATAATATCAAATCCAACTTGCCAGTAGAATCAAAACCATCTTTGGTTTACTCATGGTTATGTAATTATACCTTATCACCCTCAATCTCAAGTTTTTCGTGACCAAACTTAAATTTCCCTTCATCTTTGGATTTAAATGTACCTTTAAAATATTTGGGAACTTTGAGATTATATCCTTTACTTTTGTAACTTACTTACTACCTTGATACAAATACCTTACCCTCTGACCTTGTAGTCATAGGTTTCGGTATCTTGGTATAGTCCTTGTATTTTCTAGTTTTATTTCTTTTTTTAACTAAATACATCCCCATATGAAGACTATTTTTCCCCAAATTTCTTTCTATAATTTGGTAATTCCACTAATTACATATCCTACCCACCACATGAGGATCCTATAAAATATGTATCATTCCCTATAGATTATAGAAAATATCATTTAGGTCCCTCTCTTGACAATTCCACAGCTCGTAACCATTTGGATTTGACCTGAAATCTTTTCCTAGTAGAATACCATCATTTGGTATTAGTGTTTTGGTCCTAAATAATAAATTTTTCCTAAATTTTTAGCACTACAACACTTTCTAGTAGAAACTATATCCCTAGACTTGTCATTGTATTCAGATTCTAAAATCTTGAATTAATTTCAAAACTGTATTCTTGAAGTTAACAACTATGAAGAATACCCACCTGAAGTTGATCCTCTAATATAACCCTATCCATGTGTTATATCCTATTTAAAAGGACCACACATGCCTCATATATTAATCCTTCCTTGTTTTCCTTTTGAAAAATCTCTGATAGGGGCGTAACCACCCTATAAAAACCAACTAGCTGGTTAAGCTTCAAATTTTAACATCCCCAACATAGTTTCTAGTAAATGGAACCCCATTCATCATGGAAAAGGGCCTAAGAAATCCCACCCACTCCGATTACCTTATATAAGTCACTCCATCCTCGGTTTGAGATTGATCAAAGGTGATAGAACACACATATCTAAAATATCCATAGACCTTATTATCTTGGATACCTAAACCATCCACCTCAATAGAAACACTTATAACTCCATGGTTAACATTCTTATTCTTGATGCTTCACTGGAAGTCTGATATAGAGTGGCCTGATCATTTGCAGAAAGAGAAATACTCGACCCAAGACTTGAATTACACAAGTTTTTTTCACCTAAATTCTTATACCACCTAAATCTAAGAATGATCCATTGGTTGTTTTAATACATAAATTTTCCCAAGATATGGAGAAAAGATTTGGATGGATAATTGAGCTAGTATTATTTCCCAAAAACATGTATCGACTAATCAAATTACCTAACATCCTGAGAATCACCAAATTTTTGAAAAGGAACTCTAAAGCTAGGGAAACTCACCCATAGAGTAGTTATAAGAGGATATTATTTCATATAGAACTCATATGATTGGTGGAATAGAGAATAATGGAATCCATATAAGGTACATAGTGCTTCGGACCATGCAATAATCATACCCTCCTTAGAACCAAAGTGAATCATAAAATGATGGGAATAAAGCCATCTGGATATCAATAGGTTTTGAAGACCCAAAAAATCAAAGAAAAATATATCAAAACAGTCGAATAAGGCTCAATTCAGTACAAATTTAACCTTAATAGAGAGATTTAGAAAGGTCTATGATTCTATGAACTATATCTATGAAATTAAAAACATATATTTCCCATTTTGAGAGTTATATATATTATTTTATATTCAAATTTATAATATAAAAACTATTTCCTTCATCACTTTAATGAAAACTAAGACTGATCAATTATTACCTTGATCATGAACTCCCACACACTTAAAACATTTTTAAAATATACTCCTTGTATCATACACCCTTAAAACCCAAAGAATTTATATTTATAACACTGGTAATTTACATGGATATTCCATAGAGTTTCTCAAACAACTTTAGATATTATGTACAATTCCAACATATAAAAACATTTATATTCCTTCACAACACCGCCTAAAGGTTTAAATGACATTGTATTTCTATTTGAAGAAATATCATTGTGCATTTTATCAAAATTTTCATCTTTAGAATTACAATTTTACCCACTTGTACTATAAACATAACACTAGAATCTAGACATCGCAATCCCAATTCATCTTTCCTCAAAACTCTGATAAATTATTGTGTACATTTCTTGATCTCATTCACATTGTCAAACCATTTTCATAGATGAAAATTAAATGAATTTCATATACAGAATAATCCTTAAGGTAACCTTGAGTGAATCATTCTATGCATCTCATAAGAATCTATTTGATCCACCCATTGAACTACTTCAAAATTAAGTTACTCAGGAAGGTGTTTTCCCTAACACACATAACATTTCCTTTCTTAATAACTATTATAAAGTTATTACTAGTCTATGTTGTTTCTTACATTATGATTCTCTATTTAATTTTTGAGGATAATGATTCCATTTATATACAACATAAGCTCTTATAAGATGGGTATCATGTTTTACATTCATTTAATATGAGATTATATTAAATGTTCTCCCACTAAAATGATGACCCCTTTTAATATAAATTATATCCATTAGTAGGAGAAGACATATATTTATCAAATAAATGAGTCCTATCTGGGTTTTATCTCACTAATTTGTTATTTAGGCAGGGAATCATTCTAATCATATCATATATGACCCTTGGATAGTTAAGCAGATATATATCTTTCCAACCCATCAAATGGATAAACTGAACTCTATTCCACCAATAGCGTAATCTTGTTTAGGTTTCCTAGCTAAGTGTAACTTAAATAAATTGATAAAGATGGATACATAATCCTATTTTAGGCACAAATAACTTGATTTCCTTACACAAGATAATCCAAGGGCACCCAACTTTGGCATGACCTACCAGATTATATGATCAAGGTCCCGACAAGTATTTTTTTTGCCTAAATCTAACACTATTTATTTAAAGGGGATTTAATTACACCACATAAATTTAGGTTATTACCTTCGTATAAATTCTTCTAGTGATTTATTTTGTAATCATATTCATTCTACAAGATCAATTTGTTCAATCCATACTAATGTGTATCTATTTAGACAACATATGGACAATTCATAGTTAAGGTAGAAGAAAATTAAATCCATTATCAAACTGAGCATGTAACTCCCTCTATAAATGCATGATAATTTAAAATAATAATTTTAACTATTTAAATAAAAACATACAACCATTCATAATATAACAATTATATTTATGAATGATAAACATGGGAATAATTAAATAAATAAAAAAATTCATATATGTTAATATGAGATAATATATCAACGAACAATTCATAAATAAATAATTATAAATACAGTATAATTTAATCTAAACATATGGACATTCCTTAATATAAAATAAATATATATTTTTTACATTTATTTTTAATAGAAACTATTTCATGTTATGCATCATAATATAAAATTTACATTAAATATATTATATTACATGAAATATAACCATATTATATTATAATTCTATTATGTAACAATTTACACAATCCAAATATCACATAATTATCATTATTTAAACCTTAGTTAAATCAATCATCTAAAATTATTTTTATGTGGTTTAAATAATTTTCCAAAAAGGCATTTAATTTAAAATTTTCAAATTAAATATTATGAATAATTCATAATTCAATATAATCTATTTTATATATATTATTATTTCATAATTTATTAACCCATTATAAACTACCTATATGATTTCAATATAAACATTGTCTATCTAAATTATAAGTCATGCCGTATAATTTGGAAAAAGGTATTTAACACCAACATATGTTATTATGATTATTTATTCATTAAATATTTCATAAACAATAAATTAATTAATTATAAACACTTGATAATTAATTAATTTATAAACACCCTTAAAATTTAATAAGTATATTAAAATTTCTTTTATTATTATTTATGAACATTTAATAAATCATTTACATCAACTCTTAATTGAAATTTTAGAAAAATCTAATTTTTCTCCTATATTGTTTTTAACGATATACACTGAATTATAATAGGTTATTGGATGGTGTTTGTGTTCTAAACCCTTTGAAACTATTAATTATACTTTATTTCAATAATCATGGCCTTGTTTGTTATGACCCAAACCACTAAGCCCCACCTACTCTGTGGAAGGACGACCTAGAACTACCCCAAGTGGGCCTCCATATTCTAAGGGCTAGTGACAAGTGCCGAAAGGTATAACTAAAATGGGAGGCCTTTACCTAAATTACATGTACACACACACCCAACCATATCCATACAGAAGAGTAAGGGAATAATAATAAAATACAATAACATCTAGATTAAAAACCATACTTGTAACAATATCTATGGAATAAAAAAGTGTGATACAGATTAACTAAAATGGAAAGGACAAAATATAGGCCCAAATAGAAAAAATGTCCCAAGATGAATAAATTGGAATAAAGAGATGCTGAGAGAGACTAACTCGAGATCTCTATGCCTTTACCACTATACATGGTAAAATTCACCCAAGTATCCTTAAGCTTCATCAAGTCCACCACTAATCTATCCATCATTTGTATAAGACCTGACATGTGCAGAAAAAGACCATGCAGGGGTGAGTATATATATACGTAGTAGGACACCCAAAAAACTAAAGAGGGAGAAATAGAATACATAATATAAGTAGTCAATTCATCCCAAATAAATAGGGAAATGAAACCCAAGAACAATGATATATGCTCATAAGCGAAACCCAAACGAGAGAGAAAGGGGATCCCTATCTCAAAACCCATCATAAGATGATGAGTCTTCCTGCTTCTCCAAAGGTCCATCATCGATGTCCATTATCTCACTTTCCTTTCCAAAGAAGTCATGATGAGGGTTCACACCTCGTCATTGCTCCGCAACCCAATGGGATTTAATCTTTAAGTGAAATAAGACCCACAACCTAGTATGAAAGGGAAGTATCATATCTATATATAAGAACCAAATATAAAGGAATCGCTCCCTGATGTGACAAGGGAGTACCATCTCTATGGATAGAGTCCCACACCCTATTAAAATAGGGGAGTACCACCTCTGTAACTATAAAATGAGTATGGAGGAATCACACCCTGGTGTGATTGGGAAAAATTATCTTTATTGATAGAGGACCTTTTTTTTGTATAATAAGGGAGTATAACCTCTGTATCTATACAATGTTTATAGAGGACCCACACCCTAGTGTAACAGGAGAGTACCATATCTATAGATATAAGACCCATCAAATGGTACAATAGGGGAGTAACACCTATGTATCTATATAATGAGTATGGAGGACGCTATCCCTGGTGTGATAGGGGAGCACCATCTCTAGGGATAACAGACCCACGCCCCAGTATGATAGGGGAGTGATGCGTCTATATCTATACAATTAAAATGGAGGACCCATGACCGGGTGAGACATGGAAGTGTTGTCTCAAGGGATAGAGGACTTATTCCTTGGTTCAACATGATAGTACCGCCTATGTATATTTATAATGTGTATGGAGGAACTGCACCCTGGTGTGAAAGGGGAGTACCATCTTCATGGATAGGGGACTCAAACCCTTGTGCGACAGGGGAGTTCTTCCTCTATATTTTTACAATGAGTATGAAGTACCCACACCCTGGTGCAATAGGGGAGTACCATCTCCATGGATAGAGGACCTTATCCTTGGTGTGATAAGGGAGTGCCACCTCTATATCTACAATATCTTTGATGATAATTCCTAATCACTTCAATTGTCGAGCATTGACTAAAAAAGCATCATACTTATAAAATCTCACATCATACCTCAAAATTTACTATGGAGGCTAATATCATGTTCTACATGTAAAAAAATCATGATAGGATGCTCATGGGAGAAAATCTATGTCAAAATGAAGGATATATGAAAGGTATAAGTATAATAAATAAGTACACAATGTGTAAGAGGGGTCACACGGTGTGTGTCCTCACCTAGCCTCATGGATTTGTCCTCGCAAACACACAGATTGCTGGACATATAGTACTACACAGTGTGTAAGGATACCACATGACGTGTATTGTCCCCTAGGGCTAAGCTGTGTTCTCCTAGCCATGCATGTATTCATTAAGACATGTCCATATCTCGGGCCATGTACTTTTCCATGATCAGGTACTGGAACTTGCTCTTTTACCTAGTTGTGTCAGTGTTCTCCCAGAGTACAAGAGGTGTCCTCCCACATGAGGTCCTAGGCATGTGTATCTAGCACATGTCCTGGATTCTTGAGGAGGGTCATAGGTCGTGTGGCCTTGCAACATGTTGTGTGATCCTTATCTTTTTTTCGAAACCCTAGCTTCTATAATCAGGGGACTACACAAAATGTGTTCATCAGAGTACATGTTAGGTAGTTGATATTTTTTCAAAACTTCAGTACATTATATGGATTCTAGATCTATTAATCCCACCATTTAATCCTCTATTTTACCACCCAAAATCAGTTGGAAACATCTATTTTGGTCTATTCCAACCCTTCAATTGTTGAAAATAAAACTTTCAATACTTCACTCGAATCCATCAGGAACCTCATGTGCTTCCCATAATCATTTCTACTCTGGATAAAATATCCATGTAATATCGGCTGTGTTCCTCCCCAGTTGGTATAAAAATCATTTATGTATTAGTTGTATACACATTCACCATGAATATAGGGATCTGATCATGCTTGGACCTTCCATACAATTTCAAACCCTGGCACCGTAGCCCAACAATGAAGAACATGAAGAATAGTAAAGTGAAATACACAAGAAAAAAGGTGAATCAATCATTGGAAAAGTATTATTGGACAAATATCTTGGGTTGGGGATATTCATGGTGAGAAAGATGGAATAATAATGAATATATCGAATAAACAATTTATTTCAATACACAGGCTCATGTGAAGAATTAAATTGATCAAATATTAAAGAATAAAAGATAATAACATTCTCACTCTTTTAATCATGGGTGGAAACCACAATTTAAAATACCTACCTCAACATTGGATCAATCATTAGTTAAGAACATGTTTTCCCCCAATGAGGATGATCTACTATGTTTGCTACCTATCGATTCACCTTGATCCGATCACCGGTCATCATCCAATCTTAATCTTCTGACGAAGGTCATAAGAGATCCACTCAAAAAAAATCATAGGGTTTTCCAACTAACCCTATTGAAATTTTATAACAAAATATTTATAGATAATTAGATATATATCATTTAAATTAAAATATATAAATTAATCATTTTTTTTTATTTAAACACACTCTCCAATGATTTCCTCATTCGAACATCCAGTGCCGACCAACATTAGGTCACACCTAGGGTAAACCCATCACTTTGGATTCAACCATTGTCTCATATTTTCTATTCGAGACTCCATTCAAGTGATATTAAATTTTATTTTAAAATATACATGCATGTGATACAAAATAAATTTAATATTTTTATAGTTTTAATTTTGGGCTCACTAGGCCTCAGAATCGCGTACTGTCTTAGAAAATGGCTCCAAAAATATTTCCTAATATATTTAAAAGTCTTACAAGGTAGAAAAATATTCTATAAATTATTCTCATCATCAATTATTTTCATCACTAAAAAGTAAAAACTATGGGAAAAGGTAGGGATACTAATACCACATCTATCATTACTATCCCCAGGAGATCTTATATATGCTCCCATGATGAAACAACACATGAAAAAGGGAATGGTTTTTCCCTACCGAATACTCTCATACTGATCCTCGATCGACACTAGGTACTCTATGAAGGTGGATCCATCCTCGATGTCCAACTCTCCCTAGTCAATAATTTTAATCGGATCATGCTCATATCTTCTAAAACACAACATATGGAAGAAGTCATTCACCCACTCTAACTATGGGGGATAAGTCTAGGTGGTAAGAAACCCCTCTAACCCTCTACAGGATATCTAATGGCATAAATAACTTTTTGGATAGCTTTCCTCCTCGAATGAATCTCTATAATCTTCATCATGGGGATACTATTAAGAAAACATGATCTCCCTAATCATATTCCAAGGGACTAAAATATCAATATGAAAAATAATTTTGTCTACTCTAGGTAGTCCTCATCCACTAATAGATCACCTATACCTTGTCCGTCATTACCTATACCATCTCTGGACCAACAAAAGATGCCTCACCGATCTTAGTCTAGCATAAGGGTGATCTGTAGGGTCTCCCATAAAGGTCCTTAAAAGGATCCATACCAATAGTATAATGATAGATATTATTATAAGAAAACCATTACAAAGGTAATTGATCCCCCTAGATCTGGTAAAAGTATAACATGAAAGCCCTCAACATATCCTCCAACACTTGGATAGTGCACTGGATCTGCCCATCTTTCTAGGGGTGAAAATATGTACTCATCTTCTGATGAGTCTTGAATGCCTCATGTAGACCTCTCCACAACCAAGATGTGAACCAAAAATCACATTCAAAGAAAATCATCAAGGGAACTCAATGAGGGAAAATGATTTACCACAAATAAAACTTCCCAAACTCTCTACATAACTATGCTCCCTGATGGAAAGGATGTGTGTCAACTTGGTAAATTGGTCAAGTAACACTCAGATAGGATCATGAAATCTCACTATCCATGGAATATATATCAAAAATTCCATAGATATTCCATCACATTTCCACTCAGGGATATCAAGAGGCTGAAAAGAACCTACTAAAACCAAGTGTTTAGCCTTCACCTAATAATATGTGAGATACTGAGAGATGAACATAGAAACACTCCACCTCATGCCATCCCAAAAAAACTAACATTGAAGGTACATGTACATCTTCACTACACCATTATGTGTAACTAAAAGAGAATTGTTAAAATTTCTCCTTACCTCCTCTCACATCATGATTGAAACCACTATCTATCCCTGAAAAAAGATGACATGATTACCTCCATCATAGAATCCATCAAGTGAATGTACTAAGGATATCTAGTCACAAAGAACTTCATAGTATATGGATCCAAACTAAGAATCTCTCACATGTTGGAGAAGTGGAGGAGTCAACACCATTGACTGATGATAAACTGAACCCCTCTCCTCCACCAGGGTCAACTAAGAGGAAACCAATAGATCAGAAAACTACTCCACCAAATGAGAATATGAATTCCATCCAAGGGAATATTCCACTACGATATAAATAATAGGAGTAAAGATTATATAAAATTCATAGTATTATAAGGACTTCAACTATCACCTCTATCTCATGTTTCGATCTCTATGTGTGAATACATACCTGAGACTCTGATGGTCTAAGTAAACAAAAATGTTCTCTCCCAGAAGATAGTGCCTCCACATCCATAAAGATAATACCCCCACTTCCAAATAAATTTTGTTATTCATGTATCTATTCTCATGGGGTCTCAACTACCTTGACCCATATGTGATCACTGCCTACCTCTTCATCAACAAAAATTCTATCCCATCTTCAAAGGAATCATAATACACTACATACTTCACGCCCTTCTTTGGTAGTATCAAAATAGAAGAACTAGTTAGTCATAGCCTCAAATACTTAGAGGATATCAATAACATCCAAGTCTATGTAAATAAATTCCCATTTTTAATCAAGGTATTCAAATGGGATGAAATCCTAGATAAATTTTCCAAGAACCTCTTGTAGTAGTTTGCCAAGCCATGAAAACTCCGCACCTCTAACACACACTTGGGTATATCTCAATAAAGCACTGCATTGATCTTCCCTAGGTATAGAAGTAATAAAATATTAGAAATGACGTACCTTGGAATGATAACCTCATGGATCTAGAACTTTCACTTTGAGATATTAGCATAAAGTTGGTGCTCCCAAAGAAAGTCTAGGACCATCCTCAAGTGCTCTACATGCTATTCCTTTGAAGCGGAGTAGATGAGTTTTTCATTAATGAATAAAACCACATATTGGTCCAAGTATGGTTAGAAGATCCAGTTCATCAGATCCATAAAAAATAGGGGAATTTGTTACACTAAAAGTAATCACCAAAAAATTATAGTGTCCATAGAGACATCGAGATGATATCTTCAGAATATCATCCTCACGAACCCTCAATTGGTGGTAGACAGATCTGAGATCAATATTTAAGAAATATATCATTCCTTTAAATTGATAAAATATTTATTCAATACATGGAAATAGGTACTTGATCTTTATGATGTCTTGGTTTAGGTGATGATAATCACAAAAAAGATGTAAGATCCGATACACCTTTCTCAAGAACAAAACTGAAGCTGCCAAGGGGGACAAACTGAGTCTCATAAAACCCTTCTCTAAAAGGTCCTCTAAATACACCATCAGCTCCCAAATCTTGGTAGGGGACATCCAATATGTATAAGAAGATATTAGAATGGTCTTAGGGTGAAATTCGATGCAAAACTCCATCTTCCATCTCAAAGGAAGTCCTAGAATGTCCTCAGGAAAGACATCCATATAATCCCCCATGAATGAAAAAACCTAGATTCCTAAAGATCCAACTATGCCAAGGTCTAATATATCTAAATGATAGGTGATGGGTTTTAACTTCCTACTTTAAATACTAAATTTCTTCTCCATGATATATCTCTCACCCACAAAGTAGAATGTCATCCAATCTATTTGAAGACATCTAACTCATATAAGATGATAGCTAATCTAGGATTAGACTTTGGTAAACCAATAAATACCCTATATGAAATCATAAGGTATCACCATGATAACCAAGAGGTCCCATGAGAGACTCTAAACACCAGGTGATAGCTTTCACTATCGGCAGATAAGCGATAAAGAAGAAGAGTTCCCTATAGAAACGTCAAGCCAAAGATGCTGGGATAAAGTCTCAACTAGGAGCTCCAAATCTCACACCGAGAGTAAGGAGATAAAGGAATGACTTTCATGTAGGTTCTAGTCATAGCAGAAGTGTGCAATGGGATTTTCTAAACATTTCTTTTTCTGTGTTCAATGATCAATCTGAGATCTGCACAACAATAACAACCATGTTAAAAAAAATTGACTTGAAGAAGATAGACAACATGAATCATGCTGTATCCAGAGAGAGTTGATCATCACATATTTTTTATAATTAATTTAATTAAATAGAAATTACCTTGATGGAATTCATTATTCATTGATGGATCTGGGAATAGATCTGCAATGCACCATAATTATGTTATAGGAATCATGTGTACATTCTCTATTTCAATGAGAGACATGTGTTCCAGGAATCTCCAAACATCCCCAAAGTAATATCTTTGTTCTAGTATGGTATATCCTTACGACTGCATAATCTACCTTAGATTTCTTTGAGAATTGCTTCCAAAGTGTTCTCCTTGATATGGTGGAGGAAGATTTCTCTCTGTTCTTGGGAGTGATCTTAGAGAAGAGATATATCAAGGGATTGAGGAAATATCCAATTTCCTTGTGCACAACACAAAAAAATGAATTATCCTATTGTGAAAATAAAATAACTGAGTTTATATATCACTTGGGTAAAATAAAATAATTTCATAAGAGACCTTAATTATTTATTTATTCCAAGAGAAATCCCTATGTCAAATAATAACAATAATATTATTATTTCTCTAAATGTTCTTAACTTTCAAATTAAAATTAAATATTATTTAATCAAATAATATTCAATATTTATTATTTTGTCACCAGACCTAAAATCATAGTATTTCATTCCTCCATAAGATTTATCAAACCTTGAATAATTTCTATTTATTTATTAAATAAATATCACTTCATTATTCTAAAATAAAAAAATAAATATTATATTCTCTAAATAAAAAATAAATATTCATTAAATATTTTTCATATATTATATTCTATAGAATAAATGGTGACAGAATAAATATGATCAATAAAACAGGAAAAATTATTAAACTAAATGAAGTAATAATATTCATTCAATGTGTTATATTATAAATAATAATATATTATTTAACCAAGATTCTGGATACACTTAGCATGTGACCCTCCAAGCCTCATTCTTAGTGGCACTAAGTGAAGCAGCCTAAAGTCCGTGGTTAATATCTGTAAACACATCAAGGAACCCATAGATAATGAATTTAATGCCATAATGATATAATACCTCATACGGATGCTTACTGTGTAATGTAATTCCTTTATCACAATATCTTAAATTAATAAGGTTGCATTCCAGTGCCATCAAACTTTGTGCTTGATGCCTCTTTCATCGATTTTCTAGAAATATTTCCTTTAGAACACCATGGAATAGATTTATTTAGGATATAAAATTTCCATCAAAGGGAATGAGATCTTAACTTCCATTAAATAACATAAGGGATAAATCCTTTCTCACATTATTCATTAATGAAATATTACTTGTGACACACCCAATGTATCTTACCTCTCCATGAACATCCATTATTAAGGTTTTCATCAATATATGAAACTATGTAACTCATAATACTCATTAATAATAATCTTAAAGTCTAAGGGAAAATACACACATCCTCAGATAGAAACATCCAATGGCACATATAAATGTGGATTTCCTACAAGTGGGTCCTGTTCTCATAATATCATACTAGATATTACCAAGGGTGTACACCATGAGAAGGTTCCACAAAAGTCCAATGAGTCTCCACCCCTGATCGACTGTATCATTTTTGTCACTCAAATGATATCATCTTGATATAGTGTATATATTTAATAATAATGTCATAGCACTTATTGGTTCTCATAATAGTGGGGAGCTTTTATGACCTTTTAGTGTGAAAAATACTCTTAGGAAATTATCATATACTATGTTACACATAAGAAAAATAATAATGTGATAATAAGTTTACTAATATAAAAACTACGAATAAAAGTTATCATAAATTTTTTAGAAGTTAGTTCTAGGGTGAGAACTCCAATATATTCCCACTTTCATTAGATCCAACTACTAACAACCTTAATTCCAATATATCTCACATGATACTCATGCTTCTTCTAAGATATTCCTTTAATCAAGGGGTCTGCTACATTATATTATGTGGGTACTCTACTCACTGCAACTTCAACCCTTTGATAAAAATACCTCAAGAGGTGATACTTCTAGAGTATGTGCTTTGTTCATTTGTGTGACCTTGGATCCTTTGAAAGAGAAACCACTATAGTATTATCACAATATAATGTGATATGATCTTTATTGTTAGGTATTAAATAAAGCTCCTGGAAAAAGTTAAAATCCAAACGGCTTCTTTGTCTACATCATAAGATACTATATACTCAGACTCCACTATAGAATTAGAAACAATTGGCTTCTTTGAACTCTTCCAACTCACAAATCCTCCCTTGAGATAAAAAACATATCTCAAATGTGACTTTAAATCATTTTAATCTATCTGAAAACTAGCATCAGTATAACCACTAATAACCATTTCCTCATCTCCTCCATACACCAAGAACATACCCTTAGTTTTTCTCAGATACATAAGGATAGCCTTAAAAAAGTACAATGCGGTTAACCTGGATCTATTTGATATCTTCGTACCATGCTCAATGCATAAGAAACATCTATTCTAGTACATATCATGGAATACATGATTTATCCTACCACTAAATCGTATGAGATATAACTCATTCTCTCTTTCTCATGCTGTGTATGATGAAAAATTTTCATAGAAAGATATAAACCTTGTGGTACTTGAACCAATACCCTCTTTGATTATTCCAAACTAAATATCTTTGGTATTTAGTCAACATATGTACTTTGACATCATACAAGAATCCAATTGGATCTATCATGAATGATCTTTATACCCATAATATATGCCACTTAACCTAATTAATTCATGGAGAAACACTTGTTTAACTAGTCCTTAATATATTCTAAGACTAGTATGTCATTTATAATAAGTAATATGTCATCAAAATATACTACTAGGATAATTACCACATTCCTACTAAACCTCTCGTAAACACATGAATCAAATTCATTATTAATGAAACCAAATTATATTATGTATTCATAAAATTGAATGTTCCATGACCTATATACTTGATTCAATCCATAAATGGATCTCTATAACATTAAAATACTTTTGGAATCACCTAGAGTCACAAACCCTTCTAGTTATGTCATATAGAGATCTTTCTAAAGGTTTCCATTAAGGAATGCAGTTTTGTTGTCCATTTTCCAAATTTCATAGTCATGGTAAGATAATATAGAAAGTAGAATTATAATTTTTTTAAACATGGAAATTAGTGAAAGGTTTTCATCGCATTAAATTTCTTAACGCTGTTTAAACCCTTTAACCACTAGACTTCCTTTATAGGTATTTAATTTATCTTCCATGTCCAGTTTCCTCTTGAATACCCCTTTGTATACAATGATAATTATATTATCTAGTGCATCAACCAGAACCCAAACTTGGTTCTAATACATGGAATCCATTTTATAATTCATGGATTCTTTCCATGTTGCAGATTCTGAGCTCTATACTACCTCCTTGTAGGAGATAGTTTCATCATTGTTAACCAATAATGAGTCACCATATTCGGTGACTAGAAAACCAAATCTCTCTCGTTCTCTTACCTATTTAATTCTCCTACACAGTACTTGTGTTTTAGGAACTACTTCTTCCTTGGGGAACTACGAATTCTATTCCTATACCAACACTTGTGTATCTTGAGCATCAACTTCATCAAAGTCAATCTTGATCCCACTATCCATTTTTAGGATGTGTTCCCCCTCAATAAAATTAGCTTGTCTAGTGCTAGTCACTTTCTTGTTTGATGGTTTGTATAGGCAGTATCACTTTATTTCCATGAGATACCCTATAAAGAGGCACTTTATTCTCTGAGGTTCTAGTTTTTTCCTAATAAGGCCTTAACAAATTCCTCGCAACCCCATAAATGTGTATGTGACAAAATAGGTTTCTTTCCAATCCATAATTCAAAGGAAATTCCATTTTCCACTTTATTTGGTACTTAATTTAATGTGTATGTCATAGTTTATAATGAATATCCCCAAAAGGTTAATAGAATATCAACATGACTCATAATTGAACTTACAATGTATAACAAGGTATGGTTCCTCATTTCACTAACACCATTCTAATGCGGTGTGTATTGTGGAGTGAATTAAATAGAATCCCAAACTCCTATAAAAATTAGATGAACTCTTGGTTAAGGTATTCACCACATAAATTCGATCAAATCTTCTTTATCCTCTTTCTAAGTTGATTATCTACTTTATTCTTTAATTCCATGAGTTTCTCAAAGGACTCGAACTTATACCCGATCAAGTTGATATACCCATATCTACTCAATTTATTAGTAGAAGTTATGAAGTAAAAAATACCCCCTCTAGTTTCTATTTGAAGTGGTCCAAACACATTAGTGTTTACCGATCCTAGAATCCCTACGACCCTTTCACACTATCCATCAAATGGTGGTTTAGAAATTTTTTCATGTAAACAAGCATGTCATATTTCAAGTGGTTTTAGCTCATAAGAGTCTAAATAAGCATCATGATAGATATTTGTCAAAAAATTATTGTTTACATGTCCAAGATGGTGATTCCATAGTTGGGTATTATATGAGTTGTGTGAACATGATTAATTATCAATTTACAACACTTGGTTTTCATAATTTAATACATAAAGACAATTATTTAAATGTTTTACACCATAAAATATGTTGTCTTTATAAAAGAGACAACTTTTATTTCAATAATTTAAAATAAATCCATCTGTATCTAGGAATGATATAGAAATTATATTCTTGGTAACTATAGGTAAATAATAAAAATATTTTGAAACCAAAATCATTTCTATTAGAAATGAAAGGTGGTAGTCACCAATTGCAAGAGATACCATCCTCACTCCATTGGTAGATCATAGATCCACCTCTCCTCTAGAAAACTTTCATAATCTACTTGGATCATGCATTTAGATATAGATGTGATCACTACAAGTTGTATCTAACAACCAATTGTAGATATTAAATATTACACTCGATAAAAAACTCACCTTTAGCTTCCCCTTCCTTCTGGGTACAATTCCTCTTCCAGTGTCCTAAATTTCCACACACAAAACATACTATCTCCATTTCCCTTCCCTACCTATGGATCATCCTCTTCCTAGAAGGATGGTGTTCGGGAGATTTAGACTATTTATAGTACTTTGGTCCCTTTTCTTCATTCTTCCTTTTCTTCACCATAAGGACTGTGGGTTTGTCATGAACCATATACTTATCCACTTGGTGAATCAAAGTAAGAAGTTTTGAAGAACTCTTCTCATTATTTCTCATATTGTAGTTAACAATAAAACTAGAGATGTTCATGGGTAGTGATAAAAGTATGATATCTGATTGCAACTCATCTGGGAGTTTAATCCCTAAGATATCTATGAGTTCAATGTAGCTAATAAACATGACTACATGACACAACTAGAAAAATACTCTATTGCCAAACATCTACGTCAACCATTTAAATAAACTTTGGTAATAGGTTGTCTCTAGCCACAATTTATTTTAAACCCATGGCAGCTCATATCCTCCGGATCGAGTTCCTCCATGACTTATACCTCCCCCGATAAAACATTCCCCTATCCTCTTGTGGTAAAATCCACATCCTCTGCAAATTCTACACTTAATATGCTCCACTCTAGTGCTTCCCATCCTTCAATGTGCTCTCTATGATCCTCCTATGACAACATAGGCAGGCCATGTCCCCTTTGACATGTCTCTGATGCAGCCTCCCCGCCTCTATGATGACACAGATCCAAATAAACCTATCCACATCCACCTACATGGCTCCGATAAGGCTTCGACATGACAAACCCTACTTCCTCGAGCCTCCGCCCCTCTTCAATCATGATTGAGATCTCCCCATTGAACTAGGGTTTAATAGGGGGTGAGGCCATCAAAAGTGATTTGGGGTTCCCCAAACCTCTACCTCTCCTAATATCTCATTTCTATCAACCATCAATAGATATTCTAGAGTCATATAGAAATATTAGTTACCCCTCATATCATTATCATTTCTTCTAACAAAATTTATATTAAAATTGTTATAGACTATTTGATATTTTTTTAATGATTTTTTAAAGATATAGTCTATTCTAATTTCATTTCATGCCTGATTTGGTAGATTGATTTGTAAATATTTATTTTGTTAACTCATCATAAAATAATCTGATCAAACATGATCTATATGATTATAAGATTAGCATTTTTTGATATCCATGCGTAATTGAGATCATAGATACAACAAGGATCTTTATACAATATTCATTTTTATGTTTTCATGTCAACATACTTGTAAAATAAGCTGTTTAAGTTGTCATTTTTTTCTTCCCAAATATATATAAATATAGAAACTATTCCTTTTTTTTTCCTTTTACTAAGAAATTATTTTTCCTTATATATACTCAATTAGTTAATCATTTTATGTACAATGTAATTTTAGTTGGTTAAAATATCCACTATTTCACATTAAAATTTCCGCACAATGTTCAGGTCAATGTAGGCACCCTATTCAACAACATTGCAGTATTCTAGAATGAATACCTCAAATAACTCAACAATTTTCTGTGATCCTCACTAGGATCCCTGTCTAGTTACCCAGTAAAAAGTCTCCCTTCTTCACCTCATGAGATATGATCTAGGCTAATAAATCCAACCACTATTCTAAAATGAATCGTCCTTATTTAATTTTTGTTTTATTTTAATAAAAGTTTTTCATGGACACATAAGTCATAAAAATTACTTTATTCATTTTCAATTATTATTTTTATTATTTTTCTAATTTTATATCAATATTTCTTTCTTTTTAGTCTATCATTGAGACCCTACTGCATTTATATTTTCCAAATATAGATAGAAATATAGTAATATGGACATATAGTTTATTATATGGATTACTGTTATACATTATTAAACCATTTTTATTACTAATTTCATATCCACAATATAGATTGGTCATTCAACTTCATTCATCTGTGGACTATCTTGCAGTGGATTGAGTTAAGCTTTTGTTGTTTCATCCATAGAGATTGTTGTCTTCAAAAATTATAGAAAACTAAAACCATTTCTTGGTAAGTACTATTTAAAGATATATTTTTAGTTTCAGTATTTTATACTAGAAATAAACATTTAAATGGATAAATGTTCATACTTGGAGTTTTTTTGGGTATTAATATGGTTTTCTATAAGAATTTTCAACGACACTCTTTTTTTTTACGAACCCAAAAGGTCACTGTATATAGGAATATGTAACCAAACTAAAAAGTGCATTTATTTAAATTTATTAATTTAAAAGATTGAATTTTTTACCATTATACTCATAAACTTATTATTTTAATACTTATTAATTTACATAGTAACATTTAATATATTTGGAGGATCGTGTTTCTATGTGACTTCCATATCAGTGGAAAGAGAAAAGAGTGGCAAGAAAAATCCCAAAGTTTTGAATCACTACAAAAATTTATACATTTATTCTTCATGAAAGGATCATATTAATAAATATAAATTTATCTTAATTAATTTGAAAGAGATATTATTAAATATTTCTTATAACTCTGGTAATTAATCAAGACTACATGATGGTAGATAGATCCAGTTCCTTGAAAGGCTTAGAAGCTCTTTATTTAAAATAGAGCCTCACATCAATTGTAAGGCCGATTCTAATAATTTATTAATATATAAAATGGATGAATAATAGAAGGATGATTATTTGTACTTCAATCTGAAGGATAATATATCATTGATATGTATTTAATTTTTACCATTTTAGGATGTTTATAGATAGAGAAGGATTGTAAAATATAGGAAGTTAGCACAGCTCTAAGGTTTTGAAGAGAATGAGAAAAAAATTAGGTGAGTATTTATAATTGAATTTATTTATTTATTCAATCTTAATTTCCTTGATATAGTTTCATTATAGTTTTATATTTGTGGTGTTTTAAATTCTTATACATATTTCACTGAGATCATAAATTAAATATTGAAACAAATAAAGAAATTGATTGATATTTTCTCCACTGATGGAAATTTTTTTACATAAAGGAAGATGATACTATGGATTCCTAGTTGGAAACCCCCATTAATGGATTCCTAGTATGTATAGAACATTATTTCCTAGAAATATATTCTTTTTTTATATAAAAACTTGAAATTTTGATACATCTAGAAAAAATTTGTTATGTTTATTTTCAATTATTTTAACATTATAACATTCTGTTACATTATGAAGTATTTTATTCTAAAATTTGAATCCTTTTCCACTATATAAGTATCTAAGAATGTTGCACTTTTTCCCTTCCAATAAAATATTCCTTGATTAGATAGTTGATATTAATCACGAATGGGTTACCAAGGTCATAGAAATAACTCATTTTGTCATTTTATAACACATTTAAATTTAGTACTTATTTTAATTTGGTCTTTCTATGCACCAGTTATAAAGATGTACATTTTTTACACAATATATCTCTAGAAAATTTTTGATCTTTCATTCTCAATTAGAATTGTTCAACCTATTTCAACAATGAATCAATTAATACTCATAGAAAATGTTTATCTTTCATACTCAATTTTAATTTAATGTCTCATTCCTCACCAATTTAATTATCTTAGCCTCACTTATTGTATGAAAAAAAATAAAATGAGCACAACACACAAGGATTTAAATGTTTCAGTTGTAAAATCCAACTCATTGTCCTGATTTGATAAGCCCTCAAATATTATATACTCCACTATAAATTCTAATGGTTACACTAAGGACCATTCAAGTCATATAAACATAGATTTCCCCATCATTATTACTATCGGGTACCTCTAGAGAATTCATCATTCCCTTGCCCCATAAAAATGCATGATTCAATAGTTGGAAATATCTCATTCAACTCTGGGTTGCATTAGCATAACTCGATGTAGATCCCCCCCCCACATAAAAAATATATCAACTATCTAGCTCATGTTTAACCACATCAAGAACATTGACAACTAATTGTCACAATCTATTCTATTAGTATCAAACAGTCACTTTAGAGTATCAACTATATGATTCTTTTCAAACTCAATCATAATCTACTCCAATCCTTCAAAAATATATTTTTAACAATTCAAAATATATAAATTAAAGTGAATATGTCACACAAATGATTAAAATCTTTCCACCATTAGTCCCTTTAACCCTTATAATCTTCAACATAATTCATAAGGGAATTATTCAATCCATTGATCTCAAACCTCTTATTCACATTCCCTTGTCTCATTTGAATGACTACCATGCTATTATTACACCATAACTAATGGAATTATCTTTCATCGTAAGATATCTTTCACTTTTTTCATGATATAATATGCTAGTATGTAATAGATCCATATACCAATAACTCTATATCATAAAATATAACCAAATGAGTAGGATTGGTCACATACTTTCTTAGTTTTGAGAAAAGGAAAATATTCCCATGCTGTGAGTGGAAAAGTCCCAAATGTTTCTAAATGATCCCATCACTTGAGAAGATGAAAGACACTTCTTACTCCTCTACAACTGTTCACCCAATAAAGTACTAAAATGCCTAATTTTTTGAGATATATTCACTTAAAATATCAATAAAGATACCAGATGATCAGAAATAAAATATGTGGAAACTCTTGTACAAAAAGTGCATAAGAAATGGTGGTTGAAACTATATACAATCAACCCACTCCTCCACTTCTTATGGAGAAACTTTACCCTCAATATAGGGTGGGGGATGTTTTTGATGGGGGTGGGTGTGGGATAGGGGCAGGGGGTCTGGGAGGAGGTGGGGGGGATGATTTAGGGGGTGAGGGTTTTAGGTGGGAAGGGGGAGGAGGGATGATTTAGGAAGATGGGGGTGGTAGGGGATTGTGGGGGTGGCTAGGGGGGTGTGGTGGCGGTAGTGGTGGTGGTGGTGGTGGTGGTGGGGGGGGGGGTTACGATGGGGGATGGGGGAGATACTTCAGGGGGTGTTTCTTTAGGGGGTGGGGTTAGGGGTGGGTGGTAGGTGGTGGTGGGGTGGGGTGGGAAGGTGCAAGGGGCTGCTGTTGGGGGTGGAAGAGGTTGTGGGGGCTGCTGCCGAGGTCTGGGGGGTGGGGGGGGGGGGGTTGTGTGAGATGATACAAGTGGTGTGGTGTTGGTGGTGGTGGTGGGGGGGGGGTGCTACATTAGGGGGCTGTTGTACGAGGTTGTGGGGGCTGATGTAGTGTGTGTGGTGGTGGTGGTTGGGGGTGTTGGGGGTGCTTTAGGGGGTGGGAGGGGGATGCTTCAGGTGGTGGGGGAAGGGGTGGGTGCTGGTGGGTTGGGATGGGGGTGGCATGGGGTTATGGGGGCTACTACAGGGGAGGGTGTGGTGGTGGTGATGGGGGGTGTTGCTACTGTGGGGGGTGGGGGATGGGGGAAGGGGGTTTGAGTAGATGTGGGGGTGCCTTGGGATGCTTTAGGGGGGTGGGAAAGGGGGTGGTTGATACTGGTCTGGGTGGGGGGGGTCTGGGTCGGGGGGGGGGGGGGGGTCTACTTTAGGGGGTGGGGCAGGGGTGGGGGTGGGGGGAGGGGGGTTGGGAATGGGGGTGACATGAGATTATGGGTGTTGTTGTAAGGGGGTGGTGGGTGCTTTAGGGGGTGGGTAGGGGAAGGGGGGATACTACTGCTGGTATGGGGGGGGGGGCTACTTCAGGGGGTGGGGGCCGGGGTGGAGGGGGGTTGGTGCTACTGGTGGGATGAGGGTAGGGGGTCTTGAGGGAGGTGGGGGGGGGGGGTGCTTTAAGGGGCAGGGTGGTGGGGTGGACAGGGACAAGCATGCTACTATAGGGGGTTGGTTGGTAGGGGGTTCTGGGGGCTACTGCAGGGTTGATTCATTTTCATTTTCTCTCTGTTTTTTTTAATTTTATAGCTCTTAAAGCTGTTGAATATTTCTTTAAAAATTTATTTTTAATATATTTTTTAATTCAGTTAATTTCTGAAACTAAGTGTGGAGGAAGAATGAAATTTTTTTAAGCTACTTTCTACCTATTTACTTGTTGAGATCATATTTCATTTTATAGTGCTTTGGTTATTGAATATTGTGCCAAAAATGTGAAATTTTATGCTTTAAACCACACTTATTTTGAACATCCTATAAAATTGAAAATCTACTAGTTTTTTTGCAAAACATTTTGAGTGTTTATTTAATTTTTAGGTTGTTACAGTCACATTACATGTTTTGTTTTCTGAAATTTGATTTGAATTTTTATTAGTTATATTCATGTGCACTATCAAGCTGAATTATAATTTCTAAATCCCGAGTTTTCTACTGTTTTTGAGTGTTTCATATATAGGAATAAGAGTCTAATAGGTTTTTGTTTCTTGGTTTGTAGGTGGTTCATTTTTTATACCAAATCTTTTCAAAAAAATATAAAGATGTAAGATGATTGGGATTGGAAGCCATCACTGGGGGGGGGGTATTCTACCTCATTTTCTTTTCTTAATGTCTCTTCTTTACCCTAAAATTGATAATTCTTGCTGAGATTATTTGATCACTGATTTCATGTGTGATTTTGATCTTGTTGGGTGAATAACATTTTGTTTTCTTGTACTGAAAGTGAAGTTTAAATTCAATACACATAAAATTTCATTTAATTATTATACAAGTTATTTCTGTAAATTCATACAGTTTCTTTTACTAAATATTCTAGCAATATTAATGGGTTCATTTTATTGCAACACAGAATATAACAGTACTTTGTAATTTTGTAATCATGTATAAGTCATTGAAGTATGTTATTGAGCAGGTGAGTATTTCAATCTCTTTTCCTTAATCAATCATCACACGATTGGTATAGATTAGTTCAGTTCATGAAATCTTGTACATATTTAACAATTTTCATAGATTAGTACAAATTTAATGATAGAGAATTTTTCTACATTTAGTTTGAAAATGTTGTTATGAACTTTTAATTTGAATATATTTTATGTATGTATTTATAAAATTTTCCATTGTATGTGTTTAAAAATATACATATCCATACATTTTTCATTGTTTTTGTTAATCATTTTTTACATATATATTTGTACAATTCATCAAATCCTGTACATATTTAACAATTTTCGTAGTTTAGTACATCTATAATGTTTATAATGCTTCTTAATTTTTGTTTGAAAATGGTGTTCTGATTTTATTTAGTATTAAAACTATCATCATCTTATAATGTCTACAATCACTCTTATGGTTGAGAATATTAAATATAGAAAATTTTCATAACCACTTCATTATTTATAAAAACTGTAAGCATATAGATATAAAACGTGATATGTTGTACCACTTTAGACGTACTAATCCATTTAATAGTTTTACAACTGTAATCATGTATTTTTAATTCTTGCATATTACTTTGATAATATTTTACATTCCCTACCAAAAAATGAATAATCATTGCATGCTCTTCAACCCTGGAAGTGTGGTTTGAGTTTTTGTGTGTTGTTTCATAATTCATTTCATTAATTTTTCCTCTACATTAGATTGACCAACTCAAACTACACAGAGATCAGTTATATGATAAGTACAAAGACCAAGATTTTTATTTTTGAACATCTTTTTTTTGATGCAGATAAACAAAGCAGAGTGATTTATTTATTTTGTTTGACATTGATTTATTTAATCGATTATCATTCATGGTTGGAAATTTTGGCATTCCCGTGCATTCAATTAGGAGCACAGGAACCTAGAAACAATGAACTTATTGTGTAATTTTCTTGCAGACACTACAAGGATATGTTTCCCATCTTTGAAAAGGTACCACCAGCAATAAAATTCATGAAATCAAATCTGATTTTACTTATTTTAGAGTTATTTCATTTGTTTATTGATGATTTGAGACTATATGACCTGAGATGATCTAGGCCAACATGAATTTCCAAACAACTTCTCCATTGTACAAGTTCATGAAGTCATGTAGATGGGGGGATATTTGGGAATGACATAAAAGGGAATTTATCTATTTTTCTTTCATTATAAATATACACATCAATTTAATAGTTGTAGAATCCTTTTAATTCATTTTGTGTTGAATTTTTTCTGTTCACAGACATAAATATGTGTGTAAGTTCCACCATTTGCATGTGATGATTTCTACCAAAGGGTTGTCAGTGAGTTCATGAAGATGACAAAGGTCCTCTCAAATCTATGTTTTGTTTCTATATTACTTTAATATTTTTTTATTCAAAGATCATCCTCCATACCACCATGTCAATTTACACTTCTAGGTTTCTTTGTAAATAGATTATAAACACTAAATATTATAGTTCTTTAGTGTTCAAACTTCTATATGATAACAACTGTTAATTCTTTAATCTTGATGTTATTTGACAAGGTTGAAGATGGTTGAAGGTGGTGTCGACTTCCTTCATCCTCATGACTACAATTTCAAGTTTATTAATATATTACTAAATATTTTAGAGTAGATATCCATTTAAAACTATGTCTACCGCTATAAGGTTTTCATGGCTTATTATCATTCTTTACCCTAAGAAGGGGGGAACTCCATGTTCCAACATATGGTAAATTTCAGTTATTTCATAACTGGGAGGGAACCTGGGCACTGGTAAGTAACATAACTTCAAGTAATACATGTCCATAGAAGAGATGTCCAGAAGAAGGGAAGGAGTGTACTTTTAGAGGATGAAGAAGACCTCATGACCACCTTTCCAGTTGTAGGGGTATAAGAAGACATTGTCGTGGGTGGGTTGGTCTTGATCTTGGTTGGTGATGTATACTGAGTATTCATCTATCTGTTGTATTAGATTTTTTTGATAATGGGTTGTGTCACCCTTATTTTTTCCATAAGATGGAGGTTTATATATTTTATGGGAAATAAATCAATTTATGCTGTGGATTTAAGAAAAACAAAATACTTTTTTATACCCTATAAAGGACATATCCATGGTTATAACTCTGGAAGAATGCACCCTATAGCCACAGTTTAACTGTGGTGGCAGGAATGGTTAAACCATGGATATAGGGTGCCTACCGCTATAGTTATAACCTTTAGTATAGGGTACCTATATCCATAGTTAATACTATGACAATATTTAAGACCTATTTCCGTGACGATAGTAGCCATAGTTTTGGAAAACCATGGTGATAGGCTATTGCCATGGTTTTTTGTCCTACAACCACAATTTGAAACCATGGCCATAGGTGAATTTTATAGTTGTATGAGGCCCAGCTGACACAAACTCTCTGAGATTAGTTGTAAACAAATCATTAGAGATCATTTACCTCTCTTTTATCACCTTCTCTTGATAGATATCATAAAGGTGACACATTATCTTATATGCATCCATGTCCTCATTTTGCTTCAAAATATCATTGGACCTAGATGATAACATGAAACATAGAATATTTTTTTCATCATTTAGATGTTTTTATAGAGAGATAGGTATTCAACACCTACCTCGTTACCATGTTTAATGAGAAAATGTTCTTCGAGTATATTAAAATTTCCATCCATGGCTAATTATAATGCGTAAGTGCCTTTACCACTATTATAAATTATTTCTGGTCCTTCTCAAGTATAGATCATAGTGATATGTTTAAAGTCATTTTAAGGTTATTTTTATAAAATAAGACGAGAATGATTTTATTAATTTATTTGATAATATTTATACAAATAAATAAATATTAAATTTATAGTCTCGAATTTTTTATTGAAACCCGACATGCCTCACCATTGGTATCAAAATATCTTATTGCTTGGAAATACTTGTGGAAAATATACATATTCCCCTTCTCATTAACCCAACATTGGTTGGTCAAGAAACTTGAATTGTTTTAGTTAGGCATTCCAAATTCCAACTATATTAGCTCATAGTTCCTTGATCTTCTAAGTGGACTCCCCAATCCTAAAATCCTTAAATTTAGATTTCCTTAACCTTTTCCTCTTAGTTACACCAATTCCTACTTTAAAAGTCAACACATTTTGTGGACTAATTTAAGTCAACCCAAAACATCAAGTTTGATTTACCCAATAATTGAAATCACCCCAACTTTGGCTGGTCCAACACATTGAAATAGGGTTTGATTTTAATTAAAGTAGTGGAATTCTATACTGACTTAATATATATAATTGAGGGATTTTTATCCTTTATCCATAAATTACCAATTATTATCTTTATAACATTCTTGTTAATATTAACTATATTTACTTAAGTGATTAACCATATATTTGATAATATTTATACATAATCCAATTTATTTTAGTTCTATCTTTCATGCTCATTAATTTTGTTAATTTATGTGCTTGTGAAAAAACATCCATAATGAAATAACCTTGAAACTGACAAAAATACTATAATAAAGTGATATGATTATGAACTTTTACTAATATTTATTTTATATAGTAGTTGATAAACTAATCGTTGACCTAGGGGAAAAACACCTTGAACCATTTAAGGTTTATATTACAACGTTCCACCTGTCCACCAATGTATATCTCTTGGACTGGTTTCTCCCAAATCGGTAACTTGAAGCACCTCCACTAGCTTGGGTGCTCTATCCATTATATATGATTTTACTCACACACAGGTGAGGGGAAAAGGGTTTACATAAAAGAAACCATGGCCACAAAATCCCTACATAATAATTTAAGAGAATGCCCACACACAAACAATTTAATTTAATATAAAATTAAAAGGAAACCAATCTTATAAAAAGGTTTGGTCTTTTCTCATGATTAACCACATGCATGCAATGAATTTTTCATTTAATATAACTATCATTCAATTCTTAATAGTTCTTATTTATGATTAATCATGCTTGAATAAATTAATTATCATATTTAATTAATCAATTCTTTTATCTTAATTCTCACTCAAATTTATTTGAGATTCTAATCCATTATAATTATAAAAAAAATTAAATAAAATTATTTAAAATTATATATTTACATGAATGTACCATGGATGAAACACATTGAATACCCATCTGAATCTTCCTAACATATATTATACTTGTATAATTTTTACTCTTGTAACATATGTCATACAAGACTTATCACATACTTTCATGATGTGTAGTATAAACTTAATGATTACATGAATTAAATTATTTTTTGGTCATGTTTTATGCTTCAATTAACTTAGAGTAACAACTGTAATATGACTCATACATGATATTAAGATCTGAACATTACACAAATATTAATTATATATTTATATATATAAATACTAAAACCCATCACATGGTGTGTCCTATCAACTTAATGACCACATACAAGAACATGTGTCATGGTTTACATAATATAATAAATAAATTTTAAATCTACATAATTTAATATAAGTAAATGATGTGTAAAAGAGAGCTACATGGCGTTTACATCTTTCACCATCTATCTTAGGTATACGCTCAGGGAATCAACGTGTAAATCATACCTCATAAAAAATGTAGTACATGGTGTGTCCAATGGGATACATGCCATGTGATCTATTAATTACATGTTCAACAATTAGGTAAGCCATGCATGACAATACATAGCTTGTCTGTGACTCAAAGGGTCCACACACCATGTATGCTGGCTACATAACATGTAATCTGATTGATTATCAACTAATATGTCCCATTAAACATGTAGAGTGAGGTAATAACTACACCTTTGTCATCAATTCATATGACTGAATTAATTCTAAATTAATTCTGAATTAATTCTGAATTAATTACGAATGAATTGAACATAACTACATGGCATGTAACTCAGGTTACATAGCGTGTACCGCTGTGTTATCTAGCAAAAATTCTTACCAATAATAGATGAGATCTTCAGTTTTAGGTTATTCAAAAAATTTATTATATTTATTATATCTATAAAAAACTAAGGAGGAAGAATCAGATCCCATGATTTAGATAAAAATAATTATTAAACTTGATTTTAAAAACTTAATTAAAATTCATAAATCACCAATGATCCATAAATAATAATGTGACTACTCTGATACCATTTGTAAGTTCGGGGAAGAGTAGAAGCATGCAATGGTTGTTTCCCAACATTTCGGTTTTCCATTTCCAATGATCAATCTATGATCTGAAGGTTGATAAATGTCATGTTCAATGGAATTGAATCAAAGAAGATAGACAAAATGAATCATGCCAGAACCAGAGAGAGAGGGTCATCAAATATTATTTATAATTAATTTAATTAAATAATAATTACCTTGATGGAATTATTTATTAGTTGATGGATCTGGAAACAGATCTATGATGCACTGTCATTGTGTTTTAGGAATCAAGTGCATATTCCCTTTAGAAGTGATCCACACATTTTCCATGAATCTATAGATATTGTTGAAGGAATGCCCAGGTGCTAGCATGCTTGGTCCTTGTGCTTGCGTTGTCTTCCTTTTATCGCTATGAGAATTGTTTCTAAAGCATTCTCCTTGATCTCGTGGAGGAATATTTCTCTCCATTCTTTGGAGAAATCCTCGATAAGAGAGATCTCAAGGGCTTGACAGAATTCTCTAATTCTGTTGTGAACAACCCAAACAAATGAATTGTCTGATTGAGAAAATAACATAATTGGGTTTATATATCACTAGGGTGAAAATAAAATAATTTTACAAGTTCCCTTAATTATTTATTTAATCATAGAGAAAACTCTATTTCAAATAATAATAATAATAATATTATTTCTCGACATGTGATTAACTTGAAAAATAAAAAAAATTATTTAATCAAATAATATTCAATATTTATTATTTTCTCACTAGATCTAAAATAATAATCCATCATTCCTCCATAATATCTATCAAACCTTGAATAATGTCTATTTATTTATTAAATAAATATCACTACATTATTGTATAATAAATAAATAAATATTATATTCACTAAATAATAAATAAATATTTATTAAATATTCCACTCACATTATATTCTCTCAAATAACTAATGAAAAAATAAATGTGATCAAGAAAATATGAAAAATTATTTAACCAAATGTGAGAATAATATTTATTCAACTTTTTAAATAATAAATAATAATATATTATTTAACTGAGATTCTGGATACACTTAGTGTGTGACCCTCCAGGCCTCTTTCTCAGTGGCATTAGGCAAAGAGGGCTAAAGTCCAAGGTTAGTATCTAGCAACATGTCAATGAACCTATAGATAAATAATCTAATAACACAATGATATAATAACTCAATAGATACTTTCTATGTAATGTAGTACCTTTATCACAACATTTCAAATCAAGCAGGTTGCATGTCAGTGCCATCAACCTATGTTCTCAATGTATTTTTCTTTGACTTTCCCAAAATAGAACTTTCGTGTGGAACACCATGACCATATATTTATTTAGGCTATATAATTTCCATCAAAGTTCCAAAGATATTAACTTTTATTAAAGAACATAAGGGATAAATCCTTTCTCACATTATTCATTAATGCAATTTTACTCATGAAACACCCAATGTTTCCAAACCCACCATGAACATCTTTTATAATTATTTTCATCAATACATCAAAGTACGCGACTCATAATTCTCATTTATAATATTATTAAAGTCTAAAGACCAATAAAAACATCTACAAATAGGAACATCCAATGAAACATATAAATGTGGATTTCCTATCGGTGGGTCCCATTTTCATAATTTTCTAATGGATATTACCAAGGGCGTACACCATGAGAAGGTGCCTCAATGTCCAATGAGTCTCCACCCATTATAGCATGTATCATTTCTGTCCCTAAAATGATATAAACCAGCTATAGAAAATATATTTAAGTATAGTGTTGTAGCACTTCCAGGTTCTCATCATAGCGGGGAACTGTTATGATCTTTTAGTGTGATAAATACTCTAGGTACATTATCACATACTATTTTACACAGAATAACTATCATGTTATGATAAGAAGTTTATTAATAATCAAAACTATGTATAAAAGTTATCATAAAGTACACAGATGTTGGTTCTAGGGAAAAAAGTCTATCATTTTACCTATGTTTACTAGTACTAAATAAATATTAGGATAAACACAGATCATACCATTAATCATCTCTTGAGCTTCCAAGTCATAAGCCCTTATATCTTGTAATTTCCCATAGCCCTGACTGCTATCTCTTCGAGCTTGGCATGGGAATCTTGGTAGTGGTGGTGGTGGAAGTAGCCCATAACGTCATACACCACCAGTAGATCCTCCTCTAGGATCCCTACCTGATCTTTTGTGAGCTCCTCATCCCTAGAGAATTCCCTAGTAATTACTGGGATAACCCTGATCACATAATTTCCTATATTTTGGTAGTCTATCAATTGTATTCCTACCCTCCTCGTCATGTTGGGTCGGGTAATCACGTGCCATGTGACCTCATCTATCACATACATTGTGTCACCCCTATACAGGCTACCCTTGTCCTCTGCGCTATCCCTGAGCTTCATGACCATGTGCCTAAGCCCGATCATGGGTAAACCTCTTATGCCTCAACTCATGTCATCTTTCAGCCACTATAGATAGATCATCACTATTATTCCTATGAACAACACCATCCATATAGAATCCATTATATAGGAATATCTTTATCACTAGTGCTCCTTACAACACTCTAGTATATCTGGGAATGCATATGGGTACCACATTGGCACATATGTCTCTATAGAGACCCTACTCAAAGTTATTTTCCCAAAAGTAAACATCATGAATCATTTTGAAGGAATACCACATAAGGTCAGTTAATCTTGTATCATACTGAAAACCATAATACCTCTGCACTAGAGTTTCAACAACTCATGAATCCAAACTGAACATAAGCATGGGGGTATTACTCCTCAAGAAACAACTACTGAAATCAGACCATGAGATTAATGACTCATCATGAATCTACATGAATAAAATCCACCATTCCCCAGCTGCTCCAAGAAAATGAATGGCTTCCAGTGCACCCATCTGATCATTCAGGGTCCGTACAACCATGAAAACTCAGATAACCAAGTCAAGTCAATCATTCACTTCCTAGGGATCTATCTCAGCATAGAACCTCATCGACCTCTATCAATTGTACTCATACAGTGGGCTAAAGCTGCACACATCCTCATCCTACTCTGTTGGTATAATCTACTACTCGATAAGTAGATGTCCTCCTGCCTTCCTACATGGAGGAAAGATTATGCGAAATGGCCCCAAAACCAAGGACTCATCACTCATCGGATCTTCAACGCGATCCCAAATCGGTAACTTGGATGACTGTGTTCACAAAGGAATCCTAAAAATTAATCAAGTAATAACATGATAATAAGAGAATATATATATGAGTAGATGAATCAATAAGGGTAGTCAAAGGACTCAATCAAATATATCATTCATCTACCAATATACCCTGCAACTGAGGTCTAAGTATGCCGATTCAACAAGAAGGTAGTCAGAGTCTTTTTGAATGGATACGTCAGCCACCACACCAACATTGGGTTACCTATCATGAAAGCCTCACTCAAGACACTTTGAAATCACTTCCCTAAGTTCACAAGAAAACATCATAAGGGGAAAATTTTCCAAACATCATCTTGATGTCAAAACACCTCTCGTACCAATCTGTCACGACCCGAACCACCTGGGCCTGCCTGGATGGTTGAAGGTGGAGCCACAACTACCCCAAGCCCACCTCTATAAGCCAAGGGATAGAAAAAATTTCCAAAATGAATAACTAAAATTAGATTCCTTTTCCTAAATTACCTGTACATATGCACGGAATCATTACTATGCAGAAGTGAATAGAAATAATAATAAAAGAAAAAACATCTAGAGTAAAAAACCATGCATGCAATAATATATAGGGAATAAAAAAGAGTACGATATAGTAAACCAAAATGGAAATGGAAAAATACATTCTAAACCAGAAAATATGTCCCAACCTGACAACAACAATAATAAAGAGATATTGAGAGAACACAACTCAATATCTCTAAGCCCCAACCAACATATGCGATGAAATGCATACAAGTATCCCTAAGATCCACCAATTCCACCACAGATATTTCCATCATCTTTATAAGAAATGTAACATTCATGAAATCCCATGTAGGGGAGAATATATACATGTCTATTAGGACACCCTGAAAACTGAAGTGGGAGAAATAGAAGACATGATAGAAGTAGTCATCTCATCCCAAAGAAAGAGGGATATGAAACCCAACAACAAAGATATATCATCATAAAAGAATCCAAATTTGAGAGAAATGGGATATTCATATCCCATCCTAGCCCATGATTATTAGTATTCTTGCAGTTTCAATGGTCCATAATTGATTCCCAGTATCTCATGTGTGTATCCAAAGAATTCATGAGCAGGGTCCACACCTCACCACTACTCCACAACACTTTTTGGGGTGTAATATCTAAAATATATAATAACCATGACATTGTATGATAGGTATGTATTGTCTCTAGATATGAGCACAAAATGTAGAGGACCCACACCTTGGTGAGACAAGGGAGTGTCATCTTCATGGATATAGGGCCTATACTCTAGTATGATATGGGAGTACGATATCTGTGTATAGAGGACCCGTTCTTTGATATGAAAGGGGAGTAGTACCTCTATATCTATAAAAAACATATAGAGGAACCACATCCTGGTGTGATAGTGGAGTACCATTTCCATGGATAGATAACCCATTCCATGGTACGATAGGGGTGTGCTGCCTCTGAATCTATACAATGAGTACAGAGTACCCACACCCTAGTGCGGAAAGGGAGTACCATATCCATGGATAGATGAATTTCACCCTAGTGAGATAGGTGAGTTAAACCTTTGTATCTTTACAACAAGTATGGAGGACCCACACCCTGGTGAGATAAGGGATTACTATCTCTATCAATAGAGGATTCGTGCCCGAGTGCGATTGGATAGTACAACCTCTATATCGATAAAAAAAAGTATGGATGACCAGTGACTTGGTGTGAAAGGGGAGTAAAATGCCCATAGAGAGAGGATACCCAACCTGGTGTGAAATGGTAGTGCTACCTCTGTGGATAAATGATCACACCCTGGTGAAATAAGGAAGTGGTACCTCTGTATCTGCAATCTCTCCAATGACCCTACCCAATCATTGCCATAATTGAGCATCTCAAAATGAATCTTCATGATCATAACATCTCAAATTGTACCTAAAAACCTACTCCAATTTATAACATCACATTATACATGGAAATATTCTCAGGATATGCTAATATTTAGCCAAAATCTTAGTCAAAATGAAGGAGATATGAGAGGTAGAAGTTTCATAAAGAAGTGCAAGACATATAAGGGTTCACACATTGTGTGACCTCACCTAGCCTCCTATCCATGTACTCACCAGCACATGTATTAATATCCATGTATTACTACATGGTGTGTAAGGATATTGCATGGAATTTATCTTCTTATGGTGGATGATTCTTGTGATTTTGGTCACGCCCGTGTCCGTCAAGATGTGTCCTTGTGACTGGTCATGTACCAAGACATGCTCGGGTATTGGATAATTCCCATGTACATGGCTGTGTCTGTGTAATCTTAGGGTACATGGAATATCGTTCTAAATGAGGTCCTAGTATTGTTCATATCACACAATTCTTGGATTAATGGGGAGGTTCACAAAGTGTGTGTACCTACCACACGGTGTGAGATCCTTATCTTTTTCTAAAAACCATAGCTTTCATATATAGGGGACTACACAGTGTGTGCTCATCCCAGTATATACTGTGTAGTGATTATTTTTTTAGAACACTAGATCCATCATGTAGCTTCAAGATCCTCCACTATCGCTGCCAAATCCACTGTTTGATCACCCACAATCAGTGGGAAACACCTCCCCCCGGTCGATTTCAGCCTTGTGGTGGTTGTAAAACAATCTTCTGATCCTCTACTTGAAGTCGACACAAGATTTTCAATGTTACCATCATTTTTCCACTCTAGATCCCATATCCATGGATTATCATCTATTTTCCATCCCCATACATCCATAAATCATTGATCTGATCATTATACACCCATCCATTATGAGTCTGATATTCTGATCGTGGTTAGACCTACCTAGTAATGTCGAACCGTGGCCCCATAGCCCAACGATGAAGAAAATGAAAAATAGGTAGGAAAAAGGAAAAAAAAGGTGTATCAATCATTAAACAATAATTATTATCCAATTATATTGGGTTGGGGATATTCGGGGTGAAGAATGAGGCATAGTCAAGAATAAATCAAATAAATAATTTATTTCAATACATGGACATATGAGAATGATTAAATAATTGTAGATCAAAGAATAACAGATACAAACATGATCAATCTATTAATAAATAGAGGAAACAAAAATTGATGATAACTACCTCAATATTGAATCAATCATTGGTGAAGAACCTATTCCTTTATGATGAGGATGATCAACTAAGTTTGCTTCCTGTCAATTCACCTTGATCCATTCATTAGTTGTCGTCTGATCTCGATCTTCCAACAAAGGTCTTCAGAGCTCCTCTGAAAAACCACCTAGGGTTATATGGATAACCATGGAGAAATTTCATAAAAAAATATTTATAGAGGATTAGATTTAGCTCATTTAAATTAAAGTAAATATATTTATCATTTATTTTAATTTAATCACACCCACCAGTGGCTTCCTCATCCAAACGTCCGACGTCGACCAACTTTAGGTTTCACCAAGGGTAAACCCTATGATATAGATTCAACCATGGTCTCATATTTTTTATTCAAGAATTTTTTTAGCAGATATTCCATCTTCTTTAAAAAACTATGCACACATGATATAAAATATATTTAATGTTTTTATAAAATTAATTATGGCATCATTGGGACTCGAAATCACATGCCACCTCAGTGTTTGGATATGAAAATATTTCTTAATATATTTCCATGTATCACATGGATAAAACAGAGTCTCTACATTGGCTCATATGTTAGATTAATTCCTTATAGTTTTAGTTTATGTAAAAATAACATAATAATTTTTTTGATTCATGGTTTTATGATATTTCACATGTAAGAGAAACTCTATAACCTAGCTATCACAAGATATTATAGATACCTGCATATTATTAACTTAGTATAATGAGATTTTTTGTAGGAATAAATCATGTTTCATAGATTACAGTATGGCCTATGTAGAAATAAACTCAGTGTGTGGGGCCTATGTAAGGTGGGAAATCATGCATGAAAACCCTAATTGTTAATAAGCCTTGCATGATATTAACCTGTCATCATATTTACTCTATTAAAAATGGATATATATCCCTCGTTCTTGGTATTTTGTAGCTTAGGATATCTCATCTCGTCAATCCATCCAGAGTTCATATTAACTATCATTTCTCATGATGATCACTATTAAAACATTCGATATCTCAAGTCATCATTTTTAAAAATGATTTTGAGAATAAAATATCATGTAATGGATTTGATACCACTTTTAGATTTCTTATGATTAAAAAACACTTTTTTCATAGAGTGAAAGTTATTATAAAACTTTGATCACAATATCTACTATGATTGAGGATTGAAACCATGAAACTATATAAATGAAGAAAACTGTTTGTACCCCTTTCACTAAAGAATCAATATATCCCTTTATTATTCAATGTCTTTGGTTATTAAACATTACTAAGGAAAATAAAAATTCTACCCTCTCTATGGAATATCCATGGGTTGATATTGAATAACCCATCACATGGGTGGGGCTCTCTTTCTTAGTACAATATGTCAGTGTCTCACTCAGTAATAAGGAAGAAGAAAGAGAGCTTCAAAGAAGGGAGGTAATTGGTTAGGAATTCACCCATCAAACATCTCATAGTAGTGGATCTCTTATATAATCCTTAAGTACACTCATGGATCACCCTGAATTTATCAATGTGTTACAACAGATGAATAAATGGATTCAAAAATTTATGCAATCATCATATGAATACAACATTCCAACTAAGTATTTCATAATATAAAACAACCACTATTATTTTTAGCATTTGATGAAAGAGATTTGAATGTTAATCCTGTAATCATTTTACTACCATGCTAATGTTGTGCTACAATATCTCAAAAACAAAGAAATATCACATACATCAGTTTCTATATGTCATACCATACAACATATCAATATCATTCACTGTGATATTGGCATATATACATCATGTGTGTGTGTGTTGATTTAGGACATAACTCCAACAAAAAAGATTTTGGGATCTACATATATCTTTTGAGATAACAAATACTCGATTTTTTTAATTTAGTGGTATTTATCTAATTTTTTCCAAATAAATATAAAAGTTTTTTTTATTTATTTGTAATTATTTTAATTTTAAGTAATTAGTTATTTTTTTATTTAGTTTTCAATTATTAAATTAATTTATTAGGTTATTATTATAAAAATGATAATAAAATAGTATAATTAGTAATTATTATTAAGTTAATGTCATAATTAATAAAAGTTTAATATTATTAGACTTCTAAATGTTTTTTAAATTAATAAAAAGTAAAATTTATTTAGATTAAATAAAAAACATAAATAAATTTTCTAATTTTATTAATTTAATAAAAATAATGTATCAAAAAAAAATTTAAAAAATATAAAAGTAAAAAATTAATTTTGAAATAAAAATATTATTGTAAATTATTATTCCCCATGGGAGTTAGTCAAGTGGTTCATCTAAGATGGTTGCTTTTCTATTGGAGGGAACTATCTAAGTTTAAACTACACCATAGTTAAATTTGTTGGGGAGGGAATGGGTCAGTTTGGCAGATATAGTTCATGACCCAAGGTGCGCGACCTACATTCATTTTGTGGTATACCCCATACTTGAGTGGGACAAGCCATTTCTCTACATCCTTGAGGTCAGGGGGTTCAACCACTGACAACCCCATATTTGGGGGGATTTTTCACATCGATTGTGGAAGCATTGTAACAACGAATTATTATAGTAGGGACTATAGTATTGTACTAGTCTGTTATTGTAGCAACCAGACACTATAGCAGACAATATTGTTCACCAAGATAGGCCTTTAGGCCACATGAGATTCTAGTCTCATTGTAGATCTAGGTCTTTGATCCACTAGATCACTAAGAAGATTTGGGGCATCAATAAATTTTAATAAGGTCCTAGTGGGTGCTTGTAAATCCTTTAGAGAGGGATGAGATGAGACCCACTAGGGTGTTTGGGTGTGCTTGTGTATTTTGAATTTGTAATCCCTTTTACCTTATAGAGACTATTTTTAATTATTAAAAAAATATTTAAATTAAAGTTAAAAGAATAAATAAATAAATAATATAGTTAAAAATAATAATTATATTTATTTCATAGATAAAAAATATACTTAAAATAATGATAATTAATATAAATTAATTAAAATTAGTTAAGTAAAAAAAATTAATTGTGATAGTAAAAATTAGTAAAGAAATTAGAAATTATATATATTTTTAAAAAGATTAAAAAGATTATTATAAAATTAATGAACATTAATAAAATATAATAAAAATACAATAATTCATAGGCATTAACTTATAAGAAAAGCTAAAAATCTATATAAAAATTTGAAATTATTTATATATTTATAGAAAAAAAATTATTTTTAAATTATTACCAATAAATAAGATATATTAAAATAAAATAGTTAATAAAAGCACAATAAAACACAAAATAATTTGAAAAAAAAGGAATTATTTTTATTTTTATAAAGAATAAAAAACTATTATAAATTAATACTCATTAATAAAATACATTAAAAATAAAACAACTTATAAGTATTAACTTATAAAATGTTAAAAACTATTACAATGTTTTGAAATTATTTATATACTTATATAGAATAATTTTTTTTATAATTAAGTGATGTTATTAAAAATTTATTGTTTAAAAATGATAAAAAAATAAGTAAATAAATCTGAAATTATTTACATTTTTATAAAGAATATGAAAATATTAAAAAATTAATAAACAAAAAATAAAATATATTAAAAATAAAATAATTAATGATTATGAGAATGTAAAAAATTTAGAAATTAGTAGAAAATCTTGAAATCATTTTTATTTTTATATAGAATAAATAATTTTTTAAAAAAATTAATAAAAAAAGAAAGTAATTTATAAATAATTTTTTTAAAAAAGTGCTAAAAAACAATAAATAATTTTGAAATTAGATATATTTTTATATATAGTAAAAATTATTATCACAAACTTAATATATAATAAATTATTATATTAAAAATAGAAAATAATTTTAAAACATTTAAAAAGGTTAAAAATTAGTATGAATTATAATAAATAGTATTTTTGTAATATATATGTATATATATTTTATGTAATAAAAAATATTTTAAAATTAATAAAAATTAGTAAATATTTACAAAAAATTAGAAAATATAAACAATTGAATAGAAAAAATGAAATATATTTAATATAATAATAACAATTTGTAAAACCTAGTTAAAATATTTATATAATTATAAAAATAATGAATAAATTATTGTTAAATTAATTTAATTTGAAAATACATATATTTAAATAATAAAAATATATTATAAAAATACTAAAAAAATATTATATAATTATAATTTGTAATAGTATTTGATAAAGTAAAAAAAAATCGAAAAATTCAATGAAACATTTTTATGATAAATTAATTACTTTCAATTTTAGATTAACATGGATATAAAAAATTCATAATAGTTTTTATTATGAGATCGAGATTGGATAATTCAAGAAAAATTTCACCACAATTCTCGTATTAATCATGTATACATTGAGGGTGTTATCAAATTTATTAATTTTTCATCATTTAATTTGGAATATATTTCTTATAGGATCATTTAGTGCCCTTATATGAAACTTGATCTCAATAGATTTGAAAATTTTGATATTATTGAAGTTTTTTTATTCTGTTATGGTTTTTTGGAAGATTATGTTTTTTGGTATCAACATGGTGAATATAATTCAATAAGAAATAATTTTTTTATTCTTAATCAATCATAATTTGAAAATTTAGTACACAAGGATATTTTCCTATATTTAAATAAACATAAATTCAAAATGATAATACAAAATTTGAATAAGATCCATCTGAATTTTATGAATTGTTAAAATCTATGGAGGTGTCCTTATATCCATGATACAACATTAGAAAACTAGAAGATGTTATGAAATTTCTGGCCATTCAATTAGATTTTGGAATATCAAAGTTGGTTTTGATTGAATATTATGTTCTCTTAAATTGTTGTTTCTTGAGGAAAATACACTTTCTATAAATTTTGATGAAAAAAGTTAGAGCATATTTTAAGTCTTAATTATTATAAGATTCATATATGTTCAAATGATTTCATTTAATATTATGGAGATTATGAGTCATTAGTCAATTGTCCAACATGTGGATAATCGAGGTACAATGATATTCAATATTGAAAAATACAATCTTATTCTCATAAAACTGTTTAGGTTTTTTCCAATTACCCCTAGATTACAATGTATGTTTTTTTTCTTAAGGTACAAAATTCTTCATGACATTTCATTAATTTAATATTTATATATATAGAATCTTAAATCATCATTATGAAGGTGATTCATGGAGAAAAAATAATTTGTTACATCAATATTTTTCTTCAAAAACTCATAATATACACTTAAGTCTTTTTATAGATGTTTTTTTCTCCTTTTGGTGATTTTGGAAATCTCTATTCTTGTTAGTATATTTTCATATATTTATAAAATTTACCGCATTATATGTTGATTAAGGGAAAATATATCTATTTGGTATTATTTAGTACATGACATCTAAATAAGAATATCAATGTTTATCTGAAACCATTGACTAATGAATTAAATTTATTATGGAGTTATGGTGTAACTATATATGATGTAGTTGTACAAAAAATATTTTATAATGAAAGTAACATGAAAATTTGAAATTATTGACTTTCCGATATTTTTTATACTACCTTGATGGAATAAACATGTTCTTAAATCATGTACACAGTACATGGGTGATAGTAAAGTGTTTATTCTTATCAATGGAAGAGAACATTATTTTTTTTTAGTTTCATTAGAGATTTATTTTTTCCTATCATCCTTTTTAAAGGGATAAAATAGTTTTATGAAAGTTATAATTGAAGGTGATATACCTTTAGAAATGATCTAATGTATTAAAGTGAAAAATATCATCTATTCATTACCTCCTATTGAATTTAGACTAACTATAAACCTACAAAAACTAGAATGCTTTAGGAGATATCATAATTTGATAAATCATAGTGTTTATTTGGATCTTCCATATTATTATAATTTTTTGGTTCATCAAATGATTAATATAATTCATATTAAGAAGAAATATTTTGGTAAAATATTCTATATTGTGCCAAACACACTAATGAAGAATTAATATATTGTAAATGTATGATTGGATATTTCCCAGATTTACAAGCATTCATAAACTGAGTTGTTTAAAAATGATATATCATAAAAAATATTTAATATATAAGAATCTTATAGACTTTATAAAAATAGTAGATTATTATTTAGTCAGTGGATTAAAGATTTGAGGATACCAAATGAATATACTTATAATTTATCTTATTGTGTAAAAAATGGTCATATTTCTAGATTAAAAATCCATGATAGTTTTTTTATAATGGAAATACTACTTCTTAATAGTCATAGAGAGTTATTGAATTTATTAATTAATTTTTTTATTGAAATATCTTATTTGTTTTAGTCATTTTTTCTATGAAGTTAGATTATGATACATATAATAAGATGAAAAATGATATTTTTATAAGTTCATATAAATTATTAATAATATTACCACAAACCATTTTAAATTTAATGGAATATTTAATGTTATATTTACCATGTGAAGAAAAATGTGGAGGGACAGTAAAGTTCTAATGGGCATACTCATTTAAGAGATATATGCATAATTTGAAGAAAAAGGTATATAGTAAAGCATCATTTGAAGGGTTGATTGTATAAGATTAATTTTAGGAGGAAATATAAAATTTATTCTCTTATTATTTTTCATTATAATATTAATAAAAACATAATATAATGGGTTAAAATTAGGTAAATGTTGATGATGACATATGAAATTGATTATCAATATTTAATTATATCGTGATAGGATTTTGTGGTGATCATGAATGATATAATTTAGATGAAGAACAATCTAGATCTTATAAATATTTTCTGCTAAATTATTAAGAAATTTAGTGATTTTTACCAAAATTTCCACTTTTACTTATTTTCCACCTAAGTAATAAAAAAAGTAATATTTTATTTTTTTCTTACATAGATTATATAAAGATAATATAAAAAAATTCCCACAAATTACCATGGGTGATTTTAACGTATTTCACAATTATAATTTTATATTTTTGTTTCAATTATTAGTAAGTGAAATTAGGTTATGACCATATATATGAATCCAATATTATATAAAATATAATAACAAATAATTTATAGGTTTTTAGGTATCACAACATGAAAATAGAATTTGTAATTGATTATGCACACTAAGTACACCACTATACAAATTGGAAATATCTTATAATTTTTATGTGGTTAATGTATTATTATTTTATACACACACATATTGGGAGTCAAAAAAATCAATGAATAATGGTATTCATTTAAGGGGAAGCCATCATATATAATGTAAAGTCAGATATTATGGCATGATGGATGAAATAATTTATTTATCTTATCATGTAAAAAATTATGGAACATTATTTAAATATCATTGGTTTGATTTGGATCAAAGGCTACATGTTCATCTATTTCATAGAGTAATTAGCATTAATTATAAGAGTCATATTACATAAAATTAACCATTTATATTGGGACAATAAGCACATCACGTTTATTAAGAGAATTATTGTGATTTAATCAGTGATTTGGAAAAATGGTGTTCTGTGATAAAAATAAAATATTATGAAAATAAATTTATTAAGAATTAAAATGGTTCTTTTGAGTTTAAAAATATTGAAATATTTTACAATACATCACAAAATAAATCTCTAAATTAAATAGATATAAATGTTGATTTTGTGAATTTTCAAATAAAGGTTGGGAGTGTTGATATTTTAGATTATGTAACTATCAATGAATTTAAAATAATGTGAGATGATGAAATTGAAGATCCTATGTAAATTTAATAAATTGAGGAAAAATAAGAATATTATGATGCTAAATAATATAAAAATGAATATGAATAATGAGGTGTTGAATTCAATTTAAAATAATGATGATTATATATTAATTACTATCAATAAATATTTATTAATTTTCAATATTTTTATGTATTAATATTATTTTCATTTGATATTATTGATTTGTTTTAGATATCTCAAGATGATTTTGAGGAGTTGATGTGCTTCTCGGTTAAGGATGACCTACATAGAGATGAGTCTTCAATTTTTCATTTAAGGGTATTATTGTTATTTCCTCAGCTATTAGGAGGGGCCATAAGATTGCATGATTGATGAATCTAGATCCAATTATTGAGTTGTATCCTTCTATTGATTTCAATCCACATTTGAGGTTGTAATTTAAAATATGAATTTTATTAATTTTATTTAATTTATTTCAGTTTTTAATTATTTGACTAGTTTTATTATTTTTATATTTTTCACGTCTCTCCATTGGTTTGGCTATTTCTATTATTGGGAACTATTTTTCTACTTCATATGTATAATGGGATCAGGCTCCTAATGATGTTCATCATCACATGTTCAAACCCTGGATGGTACATAAATAAACACTGTATTTTATTTTAAATCTATTTTGTTTATAATTCACTATATAATAATACACTTGCATGGTTTATAGTGTAATGACCCGGAATTTATGTAGAATGTTTTTTATGTACATGGGAATTTTACAAGTTCGTGAGAAATTTTCAGCGCATGATTCCGAGGCCCAGTGTATCCAGAATCATTTTTTGAAGTTTTTTTGGGTATGTTCAGTAAACATACGAGTGGGTTTTAATAACTTTTGAACCAGTGCTAAGAATTGAAAACTGAGGGCACCGTTGAACTCACAGCACCTGTATTCGCTTAATAATACTATCACCTCAACGATAGTGGGTCAAGGTTAAAAGGCAGTTTTTGGGTTTTTAATGAATTAAATAAAAATAAGGTTGTGTAAACTTTATTTTTATTAGTTGGTTAAAGCCTCCATGTGGAGGTTAGAGGTGGGGACCACCACACCTTAACCTCCCATGAGAGTTTATGGAGGTGGGGCCCACCTGATCTTCATGTTTTATATGGTGGGGACCACCTGAGGTTAAAACCTCTTGAACTCCCCATTAAGTGGGGATAAACCTCTTGAGCTCCCCTCTTTATGGTTCCAAATTATCTCCATTAAATTAAATGAGCACATCAATTAATTAATTAAAATCTTTTTCAATTTTATACCAATGATTAAATAATAGATAAGAATAATCTATTATTTTGGGTTGACATTTATTTTTTAGTGGAACTTGGGAGAGGAGAGAACTTGGGAGAAAGCTCCCAGCGAAGAACATTTTTCACCGATGAAGAATGCTCCAACCGATAAAGAACAACGACCTTGACCCCGACTTAGTCTTCCTTCTTCGGAACCTCCTTTGACATAGGACACGTTTGCCTACAACGAATCGACATCCACCTTCCCGTGACATCGTCAACGAACAAAGAACAAAGGTAAGGGTTCGAGCTTTGTTTTGTTTCTAATTCTTTGTTTTCTATTGAGGATTATTATTTAAAGACATGTGATATCAGCCTAACGCGGAGGGTGTGGGCCGAACAAGCATGGCTCGAACCCTCCGCCTTGTTTTTACATTTTGACACTAAACACAACATGAGACCGGGATGAGCGACTCTCATCAACGATGATTGCAGATCAAAGGCGACATCCCGGGGTGTGTGCAGCTTCTTCCAGAATGAGAATCAGGCCACCGAAACTTGTCCGATGACCCACGAAAAGTTTTTTGGTGGATGGAACTGACGGACGTCACCGCGTGACGGCGGAGGTGCACCCGCACCACCAGAAAAGTAACCTGCGGATGACAGGCCGTGGCCACTACTACAAAAATGGGCTTTATCAATGCTCAAAAAAAGTGTTGTAAACCTTAACGCTGATAGGGGGTCCCCTTTATTAGTGCTAAATAAGCGCTGATATAGGGGTACTTTATCAGTGCTAAGAAAGTGCTGATAATGGAAACCTTTATCAGTGATAAAAAAGCACTGATAAAGGGAGACTTTATCATCACTAAAAAGGTGCTGATAAAGGACCCGTTTATCAGTGCTAAAAAAGTGATGATAAATGTGTTTTTATTAGCACTGATAAAAGATTCCTTTATGAGCGCTAAAAAAGCGCTGATAAATTCCCTGTCTGTTGCAACAAAACATTCTGCAGCAGCACACCCAAACAACACCTGAAAAAAATTCAGCATCTCAACAAGTAAGTATACCCATAAAAATTGGGGGGGGGGGGGGCTATCCAAGGGGGGTGGGGTGGTGTCCAAGGAGGGGGGGTGTCTAGGTGGGGGGGGGGGGGGCTGTATATGGGGTGTCCAGGGGGGTGGTCTGGTGTCTAGGGTGTTGGAGGGGGGGCTTTCCAAGGTGTGGGGTGTTTAGGGGGTAGAGGGCGGTCCATGGGGTTGGTGGGGTTGTCCAAGGGGGGAGGGGTGGTGTCCACGAGGGTGGGGGTGGCCGTCCATGGGTGGGGGTGTCTAGGGGGTGGGGGTGTCCATGTGGTGGGGTGGTGTCTAGGAGGGGTGGGGGTTCCATTCAGGGGGGTTGGTAGTTGTCCAGGGGGTGGTGGGGGGGGGGGTGTCTGAGGGGTGGGGGTGGGTGGGGCTGTCCGAGGTGGGGGGGGGGGGGTACTGTCCATGGGCGTGTCCAGGGGGTGGGGGTGTCCAGGGGGTTGGGGGGCTTTCCAGGGGGTGGGGGTGTCCATAGGGGTGGGGGTGTCCAGGGGGTGGGTTGGTGTCCAGGGGGGTGGAGGGGTGGTCTAGGGGGTTTGTGGGGCTGTCCAAGGGGAGTGGGGTGGTGTCCAAGGTGGTGTGGGTGGCTGTCCATGGGGGTGGGGGTGTCCAGGGGGTGGGGGAGGTGTCCAGGTGGTGGGGTAGTGTCTAGGGGGTGGGGGAATCCAGGGGTTGGAGGTCCATCCAGGGGGTTGGGGGGGGCATCCATGGATCATTATCCTAAAGGATCAACACAATCTGAATGCGTTTGGTCAGATTTTCATACGTCAGTTGTTGTTTTCACTTAAAAATCCACCCATTTTAAATAAAAGAGAGACCCTTTGAGTAATACCGGCCACACCATGCCTTTTATTGAGGTGGGGTTTACTCTTACACTTCAAAATGGACCCATGGATAATTATCCTAAATAGTCAACATAATTAGAATGCGTTTGGTCATATTTTCATAGGTTAGTTGTTGTTTTCACTAAAAATTGTGTCCATTTTAAACAAAAGAGAGACACTTTGAGGGATACCGGCAACACCACACCTCAGATTGAGGCAGAGTTGACTCATACACGTAAAAAAGGACCCATGGATCATTCTCCTAAATGATCAACACAATCCGAATGCATTTGGTCAGATTTGCGTATGTCAGTTTTGTTTTCACTTAAAATTCTGTCCATTTTAAACAAAAGAGAGACACTTTGAGTGATACTGGCCACACCGTGCCTTGTATTGAGAAGAGGATGAATCCTACACATCCCAAAGGACCCATGTATCGTTCTCCTAAAGTATCAACACAATCCGAATGCATTTGGTTGGATTTCCATAGGTCAGTTGTTGTTTTCACTTAAAATTATGTCCATTTTAAACAAAAGAGAGACACTTTGAGTGATAACAGCCACACCGTGACTCGTATTGAGGTAAGTTTGACTCGTAAACATCAAAAAATACCCATGGATCGTTATCCTATAGTATCAACACAATCCGAATGTGTTTGGTCAGATTTATGCTGGTCAGTTGTTGTTTTCACTTAAAATTGTGTCCATTTTAAACAAAAGACAGACACTTTGAGTGATACTAGCCACACCGTGCCTCAGATTGAGTCGGGGTTGACTCTTATATGTCACCAACACACCCATGGATCGTTATACTAAAGGATCATCATGATCCAAATGTGTTTGGTCAGATTTGTGTATGTTAGTTGTTGTTTTCACTTAAAATTATGTCCATTTTAAACAAAAGAGAGACCCTGTGAGTGATACCAGCTACAATGTGCCTCAGATTAAGGTGGGTTTGACTCATAGATGTCCCAAAGATCCCATGGATCGTTCCCCTAAAGGATCAATACAATCCGAATTCAGTTGGACAGATTTTCGTAGGTCAGTTGTTGTTTTCACTTAAAATTGTGTTCATTTTAAACAAAAAAGAGACACTTTGAGTGATACAGGCCACACCGTGCCTTGGATTGAAGCGGTGTTGACTCATACACATCATGAAATACCCATGGATCATTATCCTAAAGTATCAATACAATCTGAATGCATTTGTTTGGATTTTCGTATGTCAGTTATGTTTTCACTTAAAATTTTGTCCATTTTAAACAAAAGAGAGACACTTTGAGTGATACGGGCCACACCATGCCTCATATTGAGGTGAGGTTGACATGTACACATCAAGAAAGACCCATTTATAATTCTCCTAAAATAAAAACATAATAAAAATGCGTTTGATCAATTTCTATAGGTCAGTTGTTATTTTCACTTAAAATTGTGTCCATTTTAAACAAAAGAAAAACTATTTGAGTGATACCGGCCACACCATGCCTCAAATTGAGATGGATTTTACTTTTACACATAAACAAGGACCCATGGATCATTATCCTAATGTATAAAAATAATCCGAATGCGTTTGGTCAGATTTACGTAGTTCAGTTGTTGTTTTCACTTAAAATTATGTCCATTTTAAACAAAAGACAGACACTTTGAGTGATACCGGCCATACCATGCCTCGGATTGAGTTAGGGTTGACTCATAAACATCACCAAATCACCCATGGATCATTATCATAAAGTATAAACACAATCAGAATGCATTTGGTCATATTTCTGTACGTCAGTTGTTGTTTTCACTTAAAATTGTGTCCATTTTAAAACAAAAGACAGACACTTTGAGTGATACCGGCCACACCGTGACTTGAATTGAAGAAAATTTGAATTTTACACATCAAAAAGGACCCATGGATTGTTATAATAAAGTATAAAAATAATCCAAATGCATTTTATTGGATTTACATATGTGAGTTGTTGTTTTCACTTAAAATTTTGTCTATTTTAAACAAAAGAGAGACCCTTTGAGTGATACCGGCCACACCGTTCCTTATATGCAGGCGGGGTTGACTCGTACACATCCAAAAGGACCCATGGATAATTATCTTAAAGTATAAACACAATCCGAATGTGATTGTTCGAATTTCTATAGGCCAGTTGTTGTTTTCACTTAAAATTGTGTCCATTTTAAACAAAAGAGAGACACTTTGAGTGATACCGGCCACACTATGTCTCAGATTGAGGCAAGGTTGACTCTTTCACATCACAAAATATCCATGTATCATTCTCCTAAAGTATAAACATAATCCGAATGTTTTTGGTCAGATTTATGTATGTCAGTTTTGTTTTCACTTAAAATTTTGTCCATTTTAAACAAAAGAGAGATACTTTGAGTGATACCGGCCACACCGTGACTCGGATTGTGGAAAGGTTGACATTTACACATCAAAAAGGACCCATAGATCATTCTTGTATATAATAAACACAATACAAATACATTTGGTCAGATATGCATACGTCAGTTGTTGTTTTCACTTAAAATTGTGTCCCTTTTAAACAAAATATAGACACTTTGATTGATACGGTAACACTGTGCCCCAGATTGAGATGGGGTTGACTCTTACACATCAAAAATGACCCATGTATCATTCTACTAAAGCATCAAAACAATCTGAATTCATTTGGTCAGATTTCCGTATGTCAGTTGTTGTTTTCACATAAAATTTTGTCCATTTTAAACAAAAGAGAGACCCTTTGAGTGATACCGGCCACACCGTGCCTCAGATTGAGGTGGGGTTGACTCGTACATATAACAAAAGACCCATGGATCGTTCTCATAAAGTATCAACATAATACAAATGTGTTTGGTCTTATTTCTATAGGTCAGTTGTTGTTTTCACTTAAAATTGTGTCCATTTTAAACAAAAGACAGACACTTTGATTGATACCGGCCACACCGTGCCTCAGATTGAGTCAGGGTTGACTTATACACGTCACCAACTCACCCATGGATCATTTTACTAAAGTATAAACACAATCTGAATGCGTTTGATCATATTTTCATATGTCAGTTGTTTTTTTCACTTAAAATTGTGTCCATTTTAAACAAAATACAGACACTTTGAGTGGTTCATCATTTTTTCATGTTTCTGGTGCATTTCATATGTAAAAATGGGAAAATGACTCATTGGAGAATGTATTTTTCATTTAATAAAAATTACAATTTTCCTACGAACATTTACATATAACAATGTTTCATCTTTTGATGCCCTTAACCCCTCTCAAAAATGATGGCCAATTGTACATGTCCCCAAGTCAGATCTTCGTACTACTTGTGTACAATATTCCACCAAGTATGCATCCCACTCATTTTGGAATAAATCTATTTCGTCTTGTGAGTATGAGGATTTTCATAATTCATAGTAGTACTGAAAAATATAAAATTAAATAATTAATAAATAAATTAAATGAAATAGTAGTTGTTTTTGAAAATAACTCTTTAGGGATGCCAGTTTGCTGATGAAAAACTATCTATTTCATAAATTTAAAAACATAGTAACCACAATCATTATCATTTTTTTGTTTTGGAAACTATAAAAGAATTGATCATTAGGAGAATAAGTAACTTGTTTTAAGATGTATTTGGATAGTGTAATTTTATTATATATACCCTGATATTTTTCCAGACATAGTACTTGTTTGCCTCCTTATGCTTAGCCCCTGTCCTCATTCCTTTTTTAGACAATAATGATACACCTTCCTATCATAACAGAATCCTCAATAAAATATAACAAAAATTATATTACTTGATGTTTAGACCTAAAACGTAGGATGTAGTGTCTTACAGATTCAAAAACTCCATCATGTGTGGTCGGTTTGGTGGATATCCTTGCTTTGAATCCAGAAAATAAATCTTTGGAGTATCCAAGTTCACCAAAATTAGCATCCAATGTTTCCTAAAAACACAAAAGGAATAAGTAATAAAATAAGTGAAAATATAATTGATATGATTTAATTGTATAGTTTTACCCCTGCATGGTTGGTATTAGGAAGAGTTTTTCATATGTAATATTTCTTTCAAATGTTTTCAGAAATCCCTTCACTATTTCATCCTTTTTTGATGGCTCTAATTTCGTTAGATGTGTTTATGTGGTATGAGGACTAATGAGTCCAAAGTTTGGCTCATGGGAAAATTCCTTCAACAGTTTTTCATATATACGTCAATCAACAATATAAAATTCATTTAGTCATAATTTTCAAATTATATCAGCTTTTAGAAAATCAATTCATGAAAACATATGTCATATATATATTTAAAACTGTGATACCTAGCCAACCATTTTCAAGGATCTCATTTACATTTTCAGCAGCACTGAAATCATGACTTTCCTCTCTATATATATTCTTTTCGAAAACTGCTATATGACTACTACCACCTCTTATCTTCGTATCCACATGAGTCTTCAATTCTAGTAAATGTGGATAGAGAAAAGGTGGTGTTATTGTGCTTTCATTAGCTCCTTGAGATTGGTTGGTTAATCCTTTAGATGGTTTTGAGCCAATATTTGTCACCCATTTCCCTTTCTCTGTCTATAATAACATTCATTGGTTCAGACCCATTTTCATTAATTGTTAAAGGTTTAGCTTGAAAAAAAGGAAATAAATACCTCTTTGTCTGTATGTAGTCTTACATATTGTGACGACCATGCAATTAATTTCCTAATATCCTTGTTGACTGTATAAATATCATCATCATCTAGTGGAATAGGTAGCTTTGCATTTGGATCATGAGATACAGTAATCGTCACTTTCAGATGATCTTTAAGAAGTGGTCTATTATGTAGATTGTCATCTAGGATGTTGAACACTGTAGTCCTTTCTACAAGGTGATAGGTGGCTGTTGACAGATATCAATCATAACAATTATCACCCTGTAGAAGATTAGTACAAAAAAAGTATTAGTGTTTATCTGATTCACATTTCATGGGAACAATTATTAGAATATTGATTACCACGGCTAAGAAAGCTCTTTGAGGGGAATGGACCGACTCAAAGTCGGTGGGGGGTGGGGCGGGATCTTCATGCACTGGTTGTTCCTGAGTTGTGTCTTCTCCTTGCTTCCCAACCATAAAAGTTTCTAGCAACTCTCCCTTTCATTGCAATCATTCCTCAAGAGTTTCTAGTCTTTCGATCATTTTTTTTTAATTTTTCATCTCTATCATCCGTTTTTTCCTCAAAATATACTCAGGGTGTCACCCCAAACCCTACACCTCTGACATGACCAAATTGTTCTGGCTACTTCAAAGCCGTCGATAATAGGTATCCATCCGCCACAAGAGTAGCTGATTCATGTGACTGTCGGATATAGGAAAATAACTAATTATTTTTATATAATAGCAATTTAAAACAAATCTTTTTTATTGTCATGTCATACTTACACATATTTCCCACATTTTGTGTGTGTTCTCATCTACTATCTTATCTTCCTTATTCACACGTGCCACCTTCCATAGAACATGATGTGGGATGGAAGTGTCTTTGGTTTTAGACTCATCAATATATATATAAATATAGAAAGATAATTATGATGTTTTTTATTGTCACCTAACAATATTGCTGTAAATTTAAAATACGTACCATTTTCTTTTCTAGTGAAGTGTACCCCATCCTTGCTTTATGATAGGGGTATGTTGGTTTTGATGCACATTCTTTATTTTTAGTACAGAGTTGTTGTTTCATAAATGAAATATTGACAATCAAATTGATGAATACATGTATCCTCAAACAACGTATTATCACCCACGATGTACCTAAAACTTATCATCCCCACGGTAACCAATAAATGCATCCCATGCTTCTTGGGATATCAGGTGAGCATAGAAAATGAGTGGGTGCGGGTTTATTTTACCTTTGGAACATTTCAGGTGAAATTTTGTTAAAATAGTGTGAAAACCTCGATGAATCCTTCCTACAAGACATAGTAAACAATCCTTGTGTTAATTGTCTACTATAAATGTACTCTGCAAGAGATTGAGAAGTGTAAGACACTGTTTCATTATTTTATTTTCTAGTAAATTAATTAAATAACATCATAATGTTATCGTAATTTCTTCATAGATCACAACCTTCATCCCAGACACAACATTGTGCCATGAATCTATGTCAATCATCACGTGTTGTTGAGTGACAAATCCAATGTAACTACTAAACATAGCCTTGTTGGGATTAAAATGTTGTCCTCATGCATTACATCTGACATCAAGTTTCCTGCCTTTTCTTTTAGCCTTAAGAACTTTGGTTAACACCGTCAAACTACAACACACCTGTGTTTTTTGCGACGTCGGTCCTTAATCCCCAACCATTTCATCGATATCAACATTATCTATATGTTCATCTGAAATTGTAGCAACAACATGTGCTGATGGTTGTTGGACCTCAACACTAGGAGCAGAAATAGGTTTAGAAACTTGTTGTTGCTCTGCACTGTGAGAAGCCGCAGTAGGAGCAGCAGCAGCTGTAACAGCAACAACTTGAGAGACTTGTTTAGCCCCAAGGTTTGGAGCACCAGAACGTGCAGAAGTCGTTATCTACAAAAGTGGTTGAAAAGTTAATTTTGATTACATAAATTATATAATGATAAGATAATAAAACGATATAACAAGATTTATGTTATAGACAAAATATAACCTGTGTATTGAACTCTCTTTGTTTTTTTCAAAGGCTGAAGAGATTTGAAACCTCTATCGATTATCCAAATATCTTCATTGTGGTCTCCTCTAACATACAAAACATCATCTACATTAGAACCGCTGCGAAATGATTGCAACGTACCACTGAAAGGATCATCCTAAACTGAATTTTCATCAGACCCTTCAGTAGTTTTGGATGATAACAGAATAATCAACCACTTCCGGTTTGCGGGATCCGGAACATAAAAAACTTGTACTGCTTGTGATGCCATTATAAAATATTGGTCTTTGTACCCTTTTTTACAAAAATAAACTATCACAAATCCCCATTCATCTATTTTAACACCACTATTGTCATCAACCCCTTTTCATTGAAAAATCGGCAATTGAAATGTCGTATAATCCAACACCCATATTTGTTTGATAATGGAAAAGTATGACATATTTTCATAAATTGGATTTATGTCCTTACTAACAGACACACACATCGCTTCAGCCACTAGTTTAACTCCATTATTTTTCATGGTACTATCTTAATCATGTTCATCTATATATAATGTATAACCATTAATTACATAACCATTGTAAGATAATACATACACACTTGGTCCGGAAGCTAGCCATCAAATTCGTTCTGAAATTGAATTCATATTTTCATCCAAATATTTAAAAATATGGTCCTAAAACCATCCTATAAACTAGTGATTATGTGTATTTGATATCCATTTTTCTGCCCTTGATGGATTCAACTGCCTAAGAATTTCTTTGTGAGTTTCAATATAAGGAGAAAACTCCCAACTTTTATAAAAAACATAAAGGTGGGACTGCTCTCGATCTGTAATACTGATTATCATAACATCTCTTCCAGAAATTCTCTCACCCTCAATGCATCTAGTGTGACGAGATTTTGGGAGACCAATGCTTTCCACATCAAATAGGTATTCGGTACAAAATTCAATGGCTTCTTCAACAATATATCGCTCCACTATAAAACCCTCTGTACGACTTCTATTTTTGACATGCCCTTTCAAAATCTTCATATACCATTCAAAGGGGTACATCCATCTATAGTGCGCAGGACCAGAAATTCGAATCTATCTCGACAATTGAATCATCAAATGAGCCATCATATCAAATAATGTTAGCAAGAATAACATTTCTAATTCACATAATATGATGATAATTCCATTTTCCATAGCTGGCAATTTCGCTGGGTCTAAAACTTTGCTACATACATATTTGAAAAAGAAACAAAGTTTGGTTAACATGTGATGAACATTATTAGGAAAAATGTAATATAAAGCTATAGGAATTAGATCTTGCATCAAAACATGGCAGTCATGTGATTTCAAACCTTTTAACATCAAATCATTCATTGACACAATGTTCTTTATATTTGATGAATACCCCTCTGGAACCTTTATATCATTGAAGAAGTTGCAAAATTGATATCTCTCCTCCCTAGAAAGAGTATTAGTAGCTAAAGGATGAAACATTTGATTTTCACCCTTCACAGAAGCCAACTCTTCTTGTATTCCCATGTCAACCATTTCCAAAATTTCCTTAATTCCATCCTTTATTTTTCCATGGGCATTTAGCAACGTTCCGATAACACTGTCACATACATTTTTTTCCACTTGCATCACATCAAGAATATATCTAACATATAAACAATTCCTGTATGGTAATTCAAAAAAACTGATCTCTTTTTCCAACTGATTTTCGTAATGTTTTTCAAAAATGGTTTACCAAAAATAGTGTTCACATATTTTACTTTCTCAAATAGATGATCACCTGTCAGTGGATATGGTGTCATGTTTTTTTTTTGAACTTCCATTGAATGATGTCATCCTAGATCGGTACTTATGCCGATGAGGTAGAAATCTACGATGTTCTAGAAACACAGATTTCAATGAATGTTTCAACCTAATTGATTCTATATCTTCTTCGCACATGGGACAACCTTGAGTTCCTTTAATGATATAGCTTGAAAATTTTCCATAAGTATGGAAATAATTTATTGTCCCATACAACATCACTCTCAATTTGAAGTATTCACTTTCATAAGAATCATACAAAATAAAACCTGAATCCCACAATAACTTCAAATCCTCAATCAAAGGAGCCAAATAAACATCAATATTGTTACCTGGTTGTTTTGGTCCTGATATAATCATAGACAGCATGATGAATTTACACTTCGTGCATAACCAGAGTGGTAAGTTATAATTTACCAATATAACAGGCCATGTACTCTGAGTGCTGGTTTGAAAACCAAAAGGTTTCACCCCATCTATAGATAACTCAAGATGAAGGTTTCTCGGTTCTTTTTCAAATTTGGGATACTCATGATCAATTTTCTTCCATTGAGGAGATTCGGTTGAATGATGTAATTTTCCATCTTTATTTCTTTTATCTGCATGCCACGACAATTTTCTTGCAATTTCTTCACTTCCATATAGACGTCTAAACCTTGGAATGATTGGAAAGTACCATACAATTTTCATAGGATTGGATTCATCTTTATTGTATCGAGAAGTACCACACTTTGGGCATTATGTAAGTGATTTTTTCTCCTTGCGAAACAATATACAGTCTTTCAGGTAGGCATGTATTCTTTCAGGAATCATACCCATCGAGCGTAGCATTCATTTAGCTTCATATGTCTGGCTTGGGAGCTCATTATCTTCCGATAGCATGTCATTCAAGAGAGCAAGTAGTTCCATAAAACCGACATCACTCCATCTGTTGCCTGATTTCAATTTATAAAAATTCAGTACAACTGACAATGCTATATATTTAGTGTAACCAGCATACAATGGCGTCTTTGCACAACTCTTTAACTTCTCAAACAATTTTGGGAAATCATGGAGTTCATCTTCAATTGTCTTTGTTATTTCCTCAATACGATATTCATCATCATTTACATCTGTAATCACATCCTCCATACGGTCTTCTTCATTATCCATATTTGTATTCATATATGATGATCCATAAAACACAGTTTTATCCCAGCCAATAGCTACATTCTCTTTTTCTTTGTGTTTGTTCCAACATTTATAACTCCGATCTATTTCGTGACATATAAAATGTTCTTCCAACTCCTCTGGAGTAAGTAGTCTAGAATAAAAACAATGTAAATAGGGGAAAAGGTTTTGAGAAGGATCCTTTGCGTGATCCATTGCAAACTCAATGAACTCTTTCACTCTATTCTCATACTCTATTGTCAAATGATTAGCATCCATCCAATCATTATTCATCTCCATCCTATTTGAATATCGAATATTAGTATTTATGGTTCAAATACACAAAAAAAGACTTACAAATACAGTAGAAGAGAACCACTTCCTTACAAAAATAGATATTAATAGAGCCTAACCATTTCCAATAAAGATTTGGAAATCAACAAAACCAGGATAGACCCCCATCAAAATCAACACACTTTCCAAACACAAAGGGGTTCATGGGGAGACTCAAAAAAGATGGAGGACACTGATACGCAGTGAGACCAGAACCCAGAGAGAACGATGAACCCTAATGCTAATCTCATATCATTTGCAGATGTGGTGGCTGGGAGATCAGTTGAAGAAGTATCTTTTCACGTTAATGCGGCACCTAAAGTTTGAATCAACCCCAAATTTTTTCATCATTGCGGACAAGCAGCGGTCTCATTCTCAATAGAAGAGGTAACATCTCTTATGTAAGACTTGCGCTTTGCTCTCATTGGGAAATTTTTGAATCGTAGACCTTCTTTGAAGTATTTGCGATCTTTGCTGGAAGCCTTGGGATTCACGGGTTTTCATATAGGTCTACTCAACCCTACACATGTTATCTTTAGATTTGGCTCAGAATAAGAGTATTATAGGCTGTGGGTCAAGAGATCATGGTTTTTTGGTGGTTGTTTCATGAAAGTTCTTATATGGAAACCATATTTTGAACTATATGCAGAGTCTCCTATTTTGCCGATTTGGGTAGGTTTTCCTGAGCATCCCCTTCACTTGTTAAATCAAGCGGCCCTATTTCTTATTGCTATCCTTATTGGAAATCACTTTAGGTTAGATTCAGCAACAAAATACCTTTCTAGGCCATCTATTTCTAGAATATGTATAGAAATTGACGTTTCACAACATTTTCCATCACACATATGAATTCAGAGTGGTGAACTTGGTTTCTCTCAGGAGATTTTCTATGAGAGGGTGCCTGATTATTATCACAAATGCTTTAGACTTGGCCACCCATCTAACAGTTGTGGTAAAAGTAATGTATGTCATAAGAACTCGAAACCCACTTGGGTGGAAAAGAGTAGCAAAGCTGTCCCTCCCAATATCTCCAAAAAGGAAAAAAGAAGAAGACAATATTGGATTGGATCAAACCCAAGCCCCTGAAAATCATATTTCAGATTTCATAGCTTCTGTCCTTGACAACACTATTGTCCCTCCCCTATCTGAAGAAGATCCCTTTATAAATTATACCTCTCTTTCAAATGATAAGAGGGAATTAGTTTTCCATGATCCAATCACTATTGAGGAACAGGGTGATCACATAAAGTCTCAAGAGGACGAAGATAAGGTTCATATTGATGCTTCGGATGCTAGTGACTCCTCAGTTGAGGAAGAGGATAAGCCTAGCCAAATTGAAGAGTCCTATTTAAAATCTATGGCCAAGAAAGGAAAAAAACCTATGGTGGATAAGGAAGGATTTATCACTCCAAATCCGAAGAAAACACGAAGACGTAGAGACTATTCTATTACGGAAGGGACTATTGTGACTAGATCACTGGATTCTTCCAAGAGGGAATCCACTGAAAAAGTCCAAGAAAAACCATTGATAGCTGCCTCTAGCATTTTTTTATATTACTTCTCACAACATTTCACAGACCAAGAGATCCATAATTGGAACAATCATATGGAAAGGAAGAAAGAAATTTCCCATAAAGAGCTTCAACAGGGTGTGATTTCTGCTGAACAATATCTTAATACAAAACGTTTCATTTTCAATGAAAGGATGAAGATGTCTATCCAATCTCCTTGACAGAGACTTTGGATTTCAGGGGAAGTTGAATTTTGGATCTTCAGATTTCTCTACCTTATTTGGTTGTTGCTAACTTTTTATCATTTTGGTATCTTTCTATTGTTGTTCCAGACATGAAGTTATGAATTTCTTAGAATCTTGTTTTGGGGTTTTGAAGTTCATCTGTGTGGTTTTATCCGATTCTTGACTGGATCTTGTTCCTAGCTGTTAGAGTGTTTTCTTTCTAATCATGATAGCCCTTGGCTAGTTCTGTTTTTTTGATGGGAGGTTGATTTGGATCTGTTTATGATATGGTTTAGCTATTTTGTTTAGAGACAGTAGTCATCTGCTTCAACTGCATTTCCTTTCTGTTGCTAATGAAATGTAAAAATGGGGGGTTCTAGATGCATGATGCAGGGGAAATTGATGTTCGTTCTTGCTATACTTCTTTATCTTTTGCAAGTATTCTGAATATTTTGGATAATTTACTCGCACAACATGTTGGTGATTATATATTAATTTTTCAAACATATGAAGGTGGTATTGCTGGTGAGCCTGGGTCTAAAGGCCATGGAACACCTATTGTGGGGTTGCGACAATGATTTTGATTGATGAGGATAAAAATGGTGGATATGGGGCGGGCCTGGACAGTTGCCCCATTTTGCATCAACTTATGAATTTGAAGACTAAGAAAGATGGAGATGGATGGTTCAATTGCTGTCTAGAAGGAAGGTCATTTTGGCAGTCTTATTTTTTGATTTTGGTTTGTCTGAACTACCTTTTTGTATCCCCGTTAACTCCCCACTGGTGTAAGTTCTTTACACCTTGTGTTTGTAACACTACTTTTTGTTTATTAATAAATTCCATAGGGGGCATGAATTGGGAAACCAATTCATGTCACCACATTTAAAAAAAGGGGTTTGTGGGGATAATAACTTGTGTCATAAATGGTAAAACTCCCATGGAATCATTTTATATGGATCATCCTCCTCTATTTGGTCAACCCTTCTATGGTCAACTATTCCATCCTTTTATACCTCACCAACCTAAAATACATATGGATGAAAACCAGTATCCATCTCTATCAGTAAAGAAAGGATTCTCATAATCTCTACAATATGGAATTCATTAAATATAATTACTTTAGATTCATTATAGTTTCCTCAAATCACCCCAGTCCAAACACAAGAATAATCCAGAATGATACATCTAACAATCCTAGGTCTCTTCCCTACATTCAATATCATCATGCCTACTATTTTTGGTAATCTGAAGTTACTTACTTCAAATCACAGGGGGGACAATGACTTGTGTCATAGATGGTCTCCCATGTTATTCCATATGAAAAATTTAATAAATATTATTGACCTATCATCCCATTCAATCCCCATGAGTGTCTAATTCCAAACACCATCTAAAGTGAAATATCAAAAGAATATATATTAATAAATTACCACACATCCACTTCCCCACTAATCTGGTCATTCTCACACTCTAATGGAATATTTATTATGCTTCAACCCCTTCTATATAATCTCATAACCATATATCCACACATACACATGTCACAAACACATAAAAACCATATCCACATCACAACCACACATCACATCCTCATCAAAATATGACATCGTGAACATGAATGACATAAACGTCATACTCTCCTCCTACATTACACAAACCCCACTATGTATCCACACCAAATACACATAATCATGTCAACATGAATATATAAACACCAAAACATAAAATTGTTATATTTTGTATATATACACCCACTGTGAGCCATTACAACTCATACTAAGTGTGAAGGGGGAGAAGGGAAGAGGGAGTGGTTCTATATGTGTTCCCTCTATAACCTAGATATTGAGAAAAACACTCAGAACCAAAGTAGCCATATGGATTTCAATCAGGTTACTCAACTTAAGTGGTGGTGTGTAAGAAATAATAAGAAAATATAATAAGTATATATTCACTCATAAATCATTCCTAAGGGTTTACACCAAACTAACACTGCAAACACCCTTGTTAACCATTGCCTTGTTACTACCACCCTCTTATAACCACTTCCAATATAATGCTACAAATAATCCCCAAAAAATCACATAAGAATCCATATCAACATTACCAACTTCTCAATGCATTTAAAATTATAATTTTTTGGATTTTTATTACTATATGCATTTCAATTGTTGACCATTTTAATGTAAAACCAATCATTAAATCACTACCCACTATAATCCATTCATTAATAATTAATAACATTTATTCTATCTTTAACCATTTATTAAACATATTTATTCCAATCATTATCATTAATCATTTAACAAACCATCATTTATCACTTCCAACCCATCACCCATTACTAGTTTCATTTATTCCAACCATATTACATGCCAAAAAAAAACTATAACACCACCCAATAACAACTAAATTTTCATGACATAAAATACAACTAAACACATTCTAAAATCCATAAAACCACTTATTTTCTTCCTAAATAGCCATATCTTTGCTATCATAACCACACAATAATCCATCCATCATTACTGTATTAATTACCACACCACATGCTCCCAAACACATCAATCAACCATCAACCTTATAATCATAGTGATAAATACCCCATACATAGTAGCATGAAAGGGAAAAAATATAATAAATTCACACTAAAAGTCCTATGTATGACCATTAACCATTAAAACTATAACAAAAAAAACAAAAAAACTGAATCGGTATTGTTTTCACATCCTTACTAAGAAGAAAGTTTAAGAATAGAATCAAGAACAAGAGAAAATAAATTCACCTTAGAGGAAGATAAGTAGGGAACCTTCTGTGCTACGTCGGGAGGGGAAGGCGCGATGGCCAGAGGTGGAGGTGAACGGGAGGAGCTTCCAACCATTGAGAAATGGAGGAGTAGGGTTCATGGGGAGTAGGGTCAAGTGGAGAGGAGGAGAAGTATGGTTTTCGGGGAGGAGTATCCTCCAAAGAAGTTCTAGGGGGAGGATTAAGAGAAGGGATAGCGGCGGAGGTCTGGCAACGCAAAGATCGGGGGGTGGCGGAGGTTCGGAAATGTGAAGATCGGGGGTAGTGGAGGGGAGTCGCAGGGTTACAGTACCGTGAGAGCTTTAGAACGCGATAAGCCGACGACACTATGCAACCGATTTTATAAAATATGGGACTATTGTTTTATCAGTTCTAAAAAAGCGCTGATAAAGAGACCCTTTATCAGTGCTAAAAAAGTGCTGATAAATCCTTCATTTATCAGCGCTAAAATTTTAGCGCTGATACATGCCTTCTTTATCTGATCTTTTTTATTCCTGATAAAGGGTATCTTTATTAGTGCTTTTTTAGCACTGATAAAGGTTACCCATTATAAGTGGTAAAATTTTAGCGCTGATACAGGTATACTTTATGAACGGTTTTTTCTTAGCACTGATATAAGGTGGCGCTTCACTAGCTCGTTTTTCTAGTAATGGGCGGTGCAGTGGTGGCTGGTGCAAGCCCGACCCTGAAGGAGACCGGGGGCTCGAGCTGCCGGGTTGCCGGGGAAGGCGCGGAACAAACGTGCCGCACGGGTGAACAAAAGGGGGTCGCGACCCCTAGTCGCGGCGGTGGCTGGCGCAAGGACAGCCGTGAGGAGGACCGGCGGCCTGAGCCGCCGGGTCGTCGGTGGAGGCACGACACAACTGCGCCGTGCGGGAGGCGCCTGGCCACTCGGCCAGCCAGGAGGTGCGGGACCCGCCACATGGGTCCCGCATGACATAGACCGGCACCACGTGGGGCAGGTTTGGAATCTACCAAAATGGCTAAGCTGTTAGGGATTCCAGGGGCGCAACCTCCCCCCTAGACATGGCTAGGGTGGACCCCACAGGTCACCGGTCCAGACCAGCGTGAGCCAGACCCAATGCAGGCTGGAACCAGCATGGGCCGGGCCACCCTCGCGGGTCGGGCCACCCTCGTGGACCAGGTCGGACCCATGGACTGGGTTGGACCCGCGGACTAGGTCGGTCTGACAGGGCCGGACCTGTTTGACCTGTTTCCATTATTTTGCCCGTAACTTGAGCTACAGTCGTCCGATTGATGAACCGTCTGTGGAGACAGAAACCTTGGAAGGAGAATGTTTTTTTGTTATAACCTACTCTAGGTTTGTACATAGTTAGGGTATGTCAGGGTTGGATCAAAATTAAATCCAACTGGGCCCTCGAAAGGGAAATGCCAATAACTCTCAGACTGGGCGTCCGATTGACGCACCGTCTGTCGCGTTGGGTTTCTTTTATCAAGACATATATTTTGGATACATCAACTTGGGAAATCATGGTTGTTGATATATAAACACTTGGATTGAGGAGAAGAACGTCCCAGAATCAAGAATTCTTTGTGTGGAACCCTGTGGTTGGCTGCACTTTGACGACTGTTCCTGGATCCTGTGTGGGTTCGACAACATAGATGACTATTCCTGGATCCTGTGTGGGTTTGACAGCTCTGACTACTATTCCTGGATCCTGTGTGGTTTGGAAAGTTCTGATTTCTATTCCTTTATCCCGTGTGGGTTTGACATAATGGATGATTTAGTGGCTACATCTAATCATCTCTAACACTCTATGTGAGTTGTATACATGTGTGAGCTGAGTCAGTAACTTTTGTGTTTACCTCATGATTGAGATGAGTTACTTGATAAAATAGGTATATGTATGGGCATATACCTATGTAATGGTTATCCATTGATTTCATACTCTGTGGTTTATCCTTGGTTGATTTTGAGAGACCTTGGTGGTCTTGGGGTCCCTACTGAGTATCGTTATACTCACCCCTACACGGGCTATGCCCACACCTCATTGTGTTGGATGAAAATGACAGACAACACTGACTGAGGTTGAGAGTTCTAGGATGGGACGATACCTGGAGGTGGACCAGACGACGTGTCGATACATGGAGGAGACTGACAGACGTGGAGTACTGAGGAGGCTATTGTTCCAACCCTTTAGGTAGGATCCGTGGTGGATGATCTAGGAGCTTTTTTTCACCTTTTAGTTGTTTTTGTCCTTTCAGTTTCTTGTACTTTCTAGTTGGGATTTTATTCTGGCCCCTTTTCACTTATAATTTTTTTAAAGGTTGGGGCCTAAGCCTCAATATATTATTTAAAGAAAATTCCTCTTTAGACTGGGTAGAGGGAGACCCATTACATAGCCCAAAGGCTCAATGCCAAGTGGCCTGAATACTAGGCCTGAAATCCCATTTTTTTGGCCCAAAGGGACCCCCGGTAAATAGTACTGCTATAGTACCCAGGATGCTATAGTACCCGCTACAGTACTGCCTCCGCTACAGTTCCTACTACAGTGCCTCCATCACTACAGTATCGTGGCCGCTACAGTTCGGCTGCTGCTACAGTACTACTACAGTGATGATACAGTACCAGAAAACTTTTCACTTACTGTACACACTTGTTTGTTATATAGTTTTACTTATTATTTTACTAACATCTTGTACACTTTTGTGTGTGTTTTCAGGTTATAAAGGCAATGCCATCCCAATTTTATGGATTTACACCTTTGGTGCTAGTCGGCAGCCCCTGGCCTATGGAAGGCAGGCTTGGGGTAGTCACAGCAAGGGCCTCGGGGGGATGAGTCATGACAAATCGGTATCATAGGAGTCATTTCTACCACAAAACCTAGGACTATGATCTTTTCTATGAAGCAATATTGTTAAGGGTACTGAGTGTGGTTTTTAGTTTAGTAAGTCTAGTGTTGGTGCAGTGGCTGACGTATCCATACACCAGGACCCTGACTTCTGATTTCCGACTCAATGCATGAAAAAAACTGATTACATGTGTGTTTTGAAGAGTTTTCTTTCTGATATCTTTGAGTCAGCTCATCAGGTATATCTTTTTGACCGTGGCACACCTGTTTCATTACAGGATGCCTCCACACAGACATCCATCTAGGGTTCCATGCTTTGTACGAGATGGAAGCCCACCGTGCGACAAGGCCTTGGTGTAGGGCCCTATCACAGCGGAGGCACCAGAGGTACCACTACCTACTGGGCCACCGATGCCACCAGCCCCAGCAGTAGAGAGTGCACACCATCTGAGTGCGTTGTACGAGTTCCAGCACTAGAGGTCACCTAGGTTCAGGGGTGAGACGGACCCGCAGGCAGCTGAGGATTGGCTGGAGGCTATGGTGAGAGTCTTCAGATTGGTAGGGACACCATCCAACCTTATGGCGATCCTTGTCATGAGTCTTCTTCAGGAAGTAGCAGGCATATGTTGGATCCTGATACTCCAGGTGCATGAAGAGGCGACACAACTCTGGGTAGACTTCGAGAGCCTATTTTGGGTGGAGTTTTTCCCAACCACTCTACGTGCAATGCAGATACAGGAGCTACTTCATATACAGTAGGGTAGAATGAAGGTAGCACAACACTCAGCGAGGTTCACCGACCTCTCGCGTTACTCCACAAATATGGTACGAGACCCATTATTCTAGCCTCAGACCTTCAAGAAGGGGCTCAGGTGAGAGATCAGATCTTTGATGATCTCCCTCAGCATCCCGGCGCTAGTAAGGGTATTAGAGAGAGCCCTCTTAGTGGAGATTTTCCTTGCTGAGCAGTCACCAGCAGTGAGACATGCCACCGAGCGTCACGTAGTGGAGTCTTCTGCAGTAGAATGTAGAAAGATGTCGCAGAGATCCAAGCAGATCAGACCATCCGGTGGATGACCTCAGGAACGGGTTCGGTTGTGCGAGGCACACGAGACATAGCCAGTCATTCGAGGAACATATAGTGTTTCACATGCGGTGAGAAGGGTCACATGTCTCGTGACTTCCCGACCCACCATTCGGATGATCATTAGACAGTTGAGGGACCTACCAGGTAGAGGCAGAGGTTTGATCAAGGAGATCTTTAGGGAAAAGGCGGATGTGGTAGAGGAGATGGTCGTGTAGCGGGCGGTGGATGACGTTATGAGGTGTTACCACCACCACCACCAGGCGGTCCACCCCGACTGCAGGGAGTAGGTGGACAGAGGAGAGCTCAGCTCCAGGCAATAGAGGCATATGATCATGGAACTCTAGAGATGATTTGACGTATGGTCTGTGTCTACACCACCTTAGCTACAGTTCTTATAGACATAGGTGCCAGTCACTCTTTAATTGCCACTACCCTCGTTCGGATCTCAAAGATTCTGACAGAGCCGTTGTCTCGATCCTTACGGCTAGATACTCATACAGGAGTAGACTCTATGATCACGCACTAGTGTAGGCATTGTGAGATTACTCTAGGAGGCGAGGGCTTTGGACCAGTATGCATATTTTTTCCCTGATGATGTCCCAGGACTACCTCCTCCCAGAGAGGTGGAATTTTATATTGACCTGTACCCTGGGACGACACTGATATCTACACCAGAATATCAGATGGCTCCCGATGAGCTTTGTGAGCTGCGGGTAGAGTTTGAGGACTTATAGGGGATAAGATTCATCCGACCTAGTGTTTCTCCTTGGGAAGCCCTGATTTTGTTCACCAAGAAGGTGGATGGAAGCATGAGGCTTTGTGTCGACTACCATTTCCTGAACCAGGTGACTATGAAGAAAAAGTACCCACTCCCAAGGATTGACGACCTCTTTGATCAGTTGAAGGGAGCACGTCATCCTCTTTAGAGGATGTACATTGGTACCAGTGGCACTTCAGGAGGAAGTGTTGAGGGAGTTCCACACATCCACTCAAGCGGTAAATCCCGGAGTTGCGAAGATGTACCGGGACCTCAGACGAAAGCACTGGTGGCCAGGTATGAAGAAGGAAGTAGACGAGTTTGTCTCTCAATTCCTCACTTGTCTGCAAGTGAAGGCGGAGCATCAGGTACTATCAAGCTTGGTTCAGCCTTTAGAAGTCCCAGATTGGAAGTGGTATGGGATATCTATGGACTTTGTGACGGGAGTTCCATGTACATCTAGGGGTCATGACTCGATTTGGGTGATCGTCGACCGACTCACCAAGTCTTCCCACTTCCTACCGATCAAAGAGCAGGGTTCAGTAGAGAGCTTGGGACGCCTCTACATGCAGGAGATTGTGCAGCTACATGGATTACCTTCTTATATTGTCTCCAATCCTGATGCACGGCTTACTTCCTAGCTATGGAAGGGGTTGCAGGAGGCTTTCGGGACGCAACTTCGTCTGAGCATGGCCTTCCATCCTCAGACAGATGGCTAGACTGAGCGGACCATTCAGACCCTCGAGGACATGCCCCATGCTTGTGTCCTCGACTTCGATCACAGTTGTGAGGATCACTTACCTTTGGTAAAGTTTTCATACAACAACAACTATCACTCCACCATCGGGATGACACCTTTTGAGGCCTTATATGGTCGACCTTGCAAATCACCACTGTGCTGGATAGACCCAGGGGAGTCAGCACAAGTGGGACCAGAGATAGTATGAGCTACCACGGAGAAGGTGCAGATCATCCAAGAGCGGATGAAGACTGCACAAAGCAGATATAAGTCGTATGCTGATAAGAGAAGGAGACCTCTAGAGTTTGAGGATGGAGGCCACACATTTCTATAGGTCTCACATCGACGAGGTTTATAGAGATTTGTCCAAGGCATAAAGTTATCTCCAAGATTCATCGGACCTTTCTAGGTCCTCAGCAGAGTAGACAAGGTGGCTTACCGCCCGGCTCTTCCACCTCAGTTGCACCAGGTGCACAACATCTTCAATGTATCCTAGCTAAGGAGATATGTGCATGACCCTTCTCACATCATCGACCATGGAGAGTTGGGCGTCGACGATGGGGCGACTTTTACAGAGGTTCCAGTGGAGATTGAGGATTGACAAGAGCGAGTCCTTCATGGATGGTCGATACCTCTAGTGTGCATTTGTTGGTAGCACAAGAACCTCCATGAGATCACATAGGAGCTGGAGGCTCAGATGCATGCTCAGTACCCCCACTTGTTTCCTTAGTTCAAGTTGTAGATTACGGGGATGTAAAGACCTAAGGTAGGGAGACCGTAAAGACCCAGAATTTCCATGGAAATTTTTTTCTTAAATACATGGGAATTTTATGAGTTCGCAAAAAAATTTGGTGCATGATTCCGAGGCCCGATGTGTCCGGAATCAATTTCTGAACTTTTTTTCGGGTACGTTAAGTAAATGTACGAGCGGGTTTTTATAACTTTTTAACCGGTGCTCGGAATTGAAATCTGAGTTCACTGTTGAACTCGCAACGTTGGTATTCGGTTAAGAATACTATCACCTAGATGGCAGTGGGTCAAGGTTAAAAGAGAGTTTTTGGGTTTTTAATGAATTAAATAAAAATAAGGTTGTGTAAACTTTATTTTTATTAGTTGGTTAAAACCTCCATATGAAGGTTGGAGGTGGGGACCACCACACCTTAACCTCCCATGAGAGGTTATAGAGGTGAGGCCCACCTGATCTTCATGTTTAATATGGTGGAGACCACCCAAGGTTAAAACCTCTTGATCTCCCCATTATGTGGGGAGAAACCTCTTGAGATCCCCACTTTATGGTGCCAAATCCTCTCCATTAAATTAATTGAGTACATCAATTAATTAATTTGAATATTTTTGAATTTTTTTCCAACAATTAAATAATAGATAAGCACAATATATTATTTTGGGTTGACATTTATCTTTTGTTGGAACTTGGGAGAGGAGAGAAGTTGGGAGAAACCTCCCAGCGGAGAACATTTTCCACTGACGAAGAATGCTCCAATCGATGAAGAACGACGACCTCGACCCCGAATTCGACTTCCTTCTTTGAAACCTCCTTCGATGTAGGACGCGTTCATCTACAATGAATCAATGTCCGCATTCCCGCGACATTGTCAACAAAAAACGAAAAAAGGAATGGGTTCTAACATTGTTTTGTTTCTCGTTCTTCGTTTTCTATTGAGGATTATTATTTAAAGACGCATGTTATCACCCTAATGTGGAGGGTGAGGTCCGAACAAACACGACCCGAACCAACACCTTCTTTGTGGAATTTGACGCTAAATGCGGCATGAGATTGGGATGAGCGACACTCATCAACGATGATTGTGTATCGATGGCAACGTCACGAGGAGTGCGTGGCTTCTTCCAGAACGAGAATCAGGCCATCGGAACTCGTCTGGTGCCACTGAAAAGTTTTCCGGTGGATGGAACTGAAAAACGGCACCGCATGACGGTGGCGGTGCAACCGCGCCACCGGAGGACTAACCTGCATCTGATGGGTCATGGCGGTACAGCGACAGCTGTCACAAGGCCTTCGGCGAAGGAGTCTGGTGGCTCAAGCTACCGGGTTGCTGGGGAAGGCACAGCGGAACCGCGCCGTGCGGTGGAACAAAAGGGGGTCGCGACACCTTGCCACGGCAGTGCAGCGGCGGCCGATGCAAGGCGGGCTGTAGGGCCGAGTCGCCGGAGGAGGGGTGACGCAACTGTGCCACGCATGAGGCAGCTGGCCGCTCATCTAGCCGGGAAGTGTGGGACCCGCCGTATGGGTCCCATGTGACGCGGACTGGCACCACATGTCGCCAGTTTGGAATCCACCCGAGTGGCTAAGCCATTCGGGATTTCATGGGGCGTGGCCTCCCCCTGGACGTGGCTAGGGCGGACCCCACGGGCTGCCGGGGTGGACCGGTGTGGGCTGGACCCAGCGCGGGCCGGGCCTCCCCCACGGGCCGGTTTAGACCCACGAACCGGGTCGGACCCGCGGACCGGGCCGGACCCGCGGACCGGGCCGGACCCGCGGACCGGGTCAAACCCGCGGACCGGGTCGGGCCGGGTCGGTCCGACAGGGCCGGACCGGACCCGGAACCGTTTGACCTATTTCCATTCATTTGCCTGTAACTTGAGCTACGAGCTTCCAATTGACGGACCATCTACGACGACAGAAACCTTGGAAGGTGACAGTTCTTTTGGTACACCCCACTCAAGGTTTTGACATATTTGGGGTACAAACGGGTTGGATCTAACGTAAATCCAACCAGGCCCTCAGAATGGAAATGCTAATAACTCTCAGACCGGGCGTATGATTGACGCAGCGTTTGTCACGTTGGGTTTATTTTGGAAAGATGGATCTTTTGGATACATCAACTTGGGAATTTGTGGAAATTGATGTATCGACACTTGTCTTGAGAAGCAGACCCTCTCAAAATCAAGCATTCTTTTTGAAAAACCCTATGGCTGGCTGCGCTTTGACGACTATTCCTGGATCCTATGTGGGTTCGATAGAACTGACGACTGTTCCTGGATCCTGTGTGGGTTAGACAACTCCTACTACTATTCCTGGATCATGTGTGGGTTTGATAGCACTAACGACTGTTCTTGGATCTTGTGTGGATTTGAAAGCTCTGTTTACTATTCCTGGATCCTGTGTGGGTTTTACAATTCTGATTTCTATTACAGGATCCTGTGTGGGTTCGATAGAATGGATGATTTAGTGGCTACATATAATCATCTCTAACACTCTACATGAGTTGTATACCTGTGTGAGCTAATTCAGTAACTTTTGTGTTTACCTCATGATTGAGATGGTTTACTTGATAACTTAGGTATATGTATGGGCATATACCTAAGTAATGGATATCCGTTTATTTCATACTCTTTGGTTTATCCTGGTGGATTTTGAGAGACCTTGGTGGTCTCAGGGTCCCTACTGAGTATCGTTAAACTCACCCCGACATAGGCTATTCCCCCACCTTGTTGTGTGGGATGCAGATGACGGACAATGCTGACTGAGGCTGAGAGTTCCTGGACTGGACGATACCCGGAGGTGGACCATATGACGTGTCGGTACATAGAGGAGACTGACAGACGTAGAGTGCTGAGGTGGCTGTTGTTCCTACCCTTCAGGTAGGATCCATCGTGGACGATCCAGGAGCTTCTTTTCACCTTTCAGCTATTTTTGTCCTTTATGTTTCTTATAATTTCATGTTGGGCTTATATTCTAGCCCATTTTCACTTACTGTACACACTTGTTTGTTATGCAATTTTACTTAGTGTTTTACTTCCATCCTGTACTCTTTTGTGTGCGTTTTTAGGTTATAAGGCAATGTCTTCCCAGTTTTAGAGATTTATGCCTTTGGTGCTAGTCACCAGCCCCTGGCCTATGGAAGGCAGGCTTGGGGTACTCACAACATAGGCCTTGGGGGGATGGGTCACGACATATAGTGTCTTTTTTTGATAGCATGAGACCCTTTCATTTGGGGGCATTGTGTAAACCCCCAAGATTTTTTATGAGAATTTTTTTTAATAATTTGTTTTCTTTGATGGCTTGTGTTGTACATTACACAAAGATAAGCTTGTGCTACACACAACACCATATTACCTTGGAGTATAAGAAACACTATGCTTAGCTTGTGTTATATATAATGTTGAGTTCCTTTGATAGCTTGTGTTTCATGCAAGACCAAGTTTTACTAAACAATACTATATTATTAAACTATTATTATTTATATAATAAGATATAACGTAGCCATTAAATTAGTAGTTATGAATAGTATTAACTAACTTAGGAAAATATATAGTTTATAAGGTGAATTAATTGGTTACCAATTAATTAAGTATAGAAATATATACCAATTAAATATAAAGGCAATATTTTTATTTTTATTCTCCCAAAGTAATTTAGTATTAATAAATTAAATTAATTACCATTAGTAAATGATATTAATGAAATATATATTTTTTATATTCAATAAAATATTTTTTTATTCATCAAATATATTTTACAGGCATAAGATAATAACCAACCCAATTTTATGCATAAAAACCTATATTTTTCAAAAGGGTAATTTTATCATCTTTTAATAGCAAACCCATATTAAATACAAAATTTGACACTTTTCTATATTATATTTGAAAAAAAATATTTTTATTTTATATTATAATATAAAAATTTACTTTGGTTTATTTTTTTTCTCATAAGTTTCATGTTTTTATGAATAGCAAAAAATACTAAATTATATTTTAAAACCACTTTATTCATCAAATTAATTTATATTGTTAAATTATATTTTTGACTAGTTTTAAAGTATAATACGATAAAATTATTATCATTTAATATAATTTAGGTCATTATCATCAATTTTACATTGAATTTAGATATCAAAACATTTCAATTCGCATGTTTTAACTTTAATAACCAGATTTATCACTCCATAAATGAGATTAATTTTAAATTAATTATTGAAAATTATCCATTTTTGAATTTTGAAAAATGGATTCCATATTTGGAATCAGTGTTTACAAATTATGTAAAAATATTTTTTGAGCATTATGAATAATAACTTTGGTAATTATTTAATAACATGATAAAAGGTAAGTCGGGTAATTAAGGGTAAAAAAATAATATTATAAATATTATAAAATTTTCTTAAAACTAGTCCTATTTTAATTGAATGATTTATTTTTTACCAAAATCATACTTGCGTTGAAATTAGACCCTTTTGAAGCAACTTGGATGCGAGTACAACATTTATTATATTTTATTTTATGAAAAGTTAGATATGTCATACTCATATTTAAATAACAAAAGCATTTTTAATATAGAGTTGTAAAGAAGATAAATTCAACTATAAGTATTTATTTGAAAGATAAAATTCATTTATTTATCAGGGTATTTTATTTTAATTTTAAAGAAATAAATAATTATCTTAAATTCTTATACAATGTTGATGTAGTTCTTGTACAAGGAGAAGAAAAATAAATGAAATGATTTTATTTCAAATTATAAGAATTGTTAAAATAAAAAAACATGGATAAATCTTTTTTTTATCTATCATCCATGGTTATAAAAGGATCGAATTAATGACCATCTAGATCCACATGGTTATGAATAAGACCCTTATAATATTTAATTTAAAAGTAAGTCAAGTTGTTCACACTATAGGTTTCAAATTTATATACTTTTTTAATATGTGGTTTTCCAGAAGTGTTTTTTGAACATAAATAGTCATTTAAAATATAATATATTTATATTCTTCATGTAAATTTATTTATAAATTTTAGGGAACAAATAATTACCTTAATGGATTTAAAAATGATGATGCCGTAATTATTTACTTAATGAATAAATAAAATTAAAGATATTAAAAATATTAAAATAAATAAAATTTGAGTTAATTAATGTATCCAATGAACTCTATAGATTACATTGAACCCTTATGGATAAAATAAAATATTTTTTTGAAGTTAAATTTTTATCTATATATTTTTAAAAATCTTGGGAGTGAATTGTGTCAAAATTGACAGTGTTGTTATTTTATCAAAATAATGTTTTATTATATTACGTAAAAATCGTTATTTTTGTAAAAAATAAATAATAATTTTAATATAGTCTAAAATATTCTTAATGTTTCATTTATTGTCTAATTGTAATGATATAACTAAAATATGAACTCTTTTAATGTTTAAAATTTTATTACGTTAGTTAAAATTAAAATTGGTTAACTAGGGGTTAATTAAAATGACATGATTTAAATTGATACCAAAACATGTCTAAAATATATTGGTTAATGAGATTAAAAACTTATATCATCTCATATTCTAATATATAACACTTTTTTATTATTTGGAAGGAAATTTATTTTATTATAATTTAATATTTTTTGAAATTCCAAAGGTGTCCCCACCTTAATTATAAAAGGGAACCTCCTACCTCACTTATTCACATTACTTTGAGACTTAAAGATCATACATACCCTTAAAATTTCCATTATAAACATACCTAAATGAATTTTAGTGGTTTTGTTATTACTTAAAGAAAAACACTGGTGTCTCTAAGTGGAGATCTAGAGGGAGCTCACTGAAGAAGTGGTAATCTCCGTTACAAAATCTCTCAAGATAATTTATTTTTATACTTCTTATTACTGAGTTTCTTCAATTATAATGTAATAAATATAGTATAAATTATATTCTTAGATGATATTATAATTATGTAACAACCATATTTAACCTTTTATCCATCCTATGAAAAATGAAATAACCCCACATTTGTACGTACGACCTACCATCTCCACACCATGGTGTAATCTATTTTTCATCACCACTTTACCTGGATGGGTATAATGATGGAAAAATTAAAATATATTATTATTATAACGTGATATGTAATTTTTAAAAAATATACACCATCCAATTCCATACCATTTCACAATTATGGGAATGATATCATCACTCGTGTGTACGTACGACCTACTATCTCCACGATGCGATGTGATTCATCATCCATGATCACCATTAGGGAATGATTATATATATATATATAATGAAAAAAATGTCTCATATTACCTTAATATCATTATGGAAATTAAATAACTATATCCTATTCACATTAACTAGGACTTATACGACAAAACATGCATAAAAAAATGAAGCAGTCAACAACCGAAAAGAGATTAAAAATGAAATGTTAATAACAAATGGTTGATAATATGGTCATATATGATATCATAAATATGAATATTTTTCTATAAAAAGTTAATAAAAATATTTAAAACACTATATAGGAGTATTAGATATGTACAAAGGAAATCATACCTAAGGTAAGGATTTTTGTCTCACCTTTATTTCTATGAGACAATGCCCTATATACTACTTTTTTCTTCTATGTAGTGTATATACTGATCATGATTGTATTTTATGAGTCTTATCCAGAAGATTATGGATATTTAATATCCTTATAATTTTCTTTATTTCATGGGGAATACAATTCTATTGATTATAATGTGATCAGTATTTACTTCACAATCTCTTCAATATTTGGGATTATTTCATTTTAAGTATCTATTGGGGAATATTTATCATCAAAGTCCATGTTTTCTCATTTTTTTTAAAAATTATTTTACCATTCTCATATGGATTTTTAAAGTAATTTTTACCTATTTTTTACTTTTTACTACATTATTTTAAATAAATCCTTTTGTAATCTTCCAAAAAGGTACTTTATGACTTTTTTCGACAAAAATACTAAAGGAATGTTATTTTTAACTAATACGGTACAAATGGATTTTTATGCTTTCATAATACCATAAGGACATGATTATTTCCTTAAAATATTTTATGTTTATTTTCAAATAAAATGTATTAGTTGAAAATTTCATGTAATTTTAATGAATATAAAACATTTTCAAAGAAGAAAGGATATTTACCTCAAGAATTATTTTCAAGTGATATTTGAATTGTTACTTATGTTTTAATGGATATTTTTTTTGAATTTTGATATCCCTATTATTAATATGGTTGTTTTATTTTCAACATGGAATGATATTCATAAAAATCATTCCTTTCTATGGGTAATGTTATTATTGAATGCTGTTTATGAAACCCATTTCTTTTTATGGGTTATTATATGAATAATCATTTATATTCTGGTTAATCACATATGTATAGTTTTAATTATTTGATGGGTGATACCTATAAATACCTCCAATAAATTGATTAAATATTTCTATCCCATGATATAGATAAGAATAAAATGGGAAGTAAACTAGGTTCAATAATACAGGTCCTGAACAACAGTAATCTTGGTTCAGTAATGAATGGATAAAACAGGGAGTGAAATCAGTTCTGTAAAGGACTTTTTTCACTATGATGGTCTTGGAAATAAGTGTTGAATAATATAGAATTGTTTTTCTAATTTTTTTTCCAAAATTACATGATTTATTCCCAAGATATTCTTTTATGATCCATCTCTTTTAAATTTTTATGATATATTCTATGACTCAAGATTATGATCTGTAATATGAAAGGTATAATATTTGAATTCTTATACCCTTATTTTTATGTTATGATTCATATCTCCATTGATTATAATTACTGAGTATTTGAGATCACACTTTTCTTATGTTTTATTTTCCCCTGGCTATAAAGAAAGGTTTTAGGTAGGAGTACTAAATGGGAAGATCTTTATGGGAAATTCGTTAGACTAGAAGTTTGTGATCCGAGTTTCCAAAGTCACTAAACTAATATGGAATTTGAGAATTTTTTTGCGTAATGTATTGTGTATTACAAAAAAAGGATTTCATATCCACGTATATCAATCTTGGGTCATTATAGTTGGTATCAGAGTGAAGGTTTAGTTAACCTTTAGAAACTAGGATGCAAAAAATTTAGTTAGATTTCTAGATATATTTATAAGATATTTTTAGGGATATAGCCAAAGAAAAATATAAGTATATGTTGAAAATCTTGAATTTGTGTAATGATCATTGATAACCTATAATTAAACATAATATGTTAGATATTGAAAGTACTTCCCTTTTATTATGTGGTTTTCCTAGTTTTATTTTTTCTACTCACACTATTGTTTTTTCGGATTTAAATAATGGATGGAACACAGAGGATTCATGTTAATGGTGAATATGATGGACATTGGGAGGATTTTAATCATGAGAAACCAAATTAAAGGGGACTTGGAATGTGAAATATTTTTATTATTATTAATAAAAAATCTCATAAATGATCAGTAATATCAACTTTGGTGAGTTTCCTAACCCACATAATAAGAGAAATATGGATTTTTGTGGTGACCATATAGGAAAAAACTTTCCATTTTACTCATGTAAATCATGTGGAAGAGGCATAAAAAAGAATGTTTCAAAATAAATAGAAGCTGATTTGGGCGTGTAAAATGAATAAAAGAAAGTAATTACAAAGAGAATGTTTCAGTTAACATAATGGACAAGGAAAATGGTATTGCTAAGGAATCAATGATAGTAAAATGTTTTAAATATGGAATGTATGGGCATTTTTCAAATTGATTACCTAGGGGAAATCTCATGAAGTGAATATGAGAGGTCATATTAGTAATTTTTATATTACTGATGATGAAGAGACTATGAATGACATATGAGATGAAAGGAGTGTAAGGAATAAATTGATGAAGCTTGGTTAATGGTTTAAGAAGATATTCGAATGATTTCATGTCTATTTATTATAATTCAAGAATAATTTTATGATATTATGGATTAATGAAACATCTAATAATTGTTTCACTATAGTTTTTTACTTATGTATTTTAAATTATATGTTGAGTGGTATTAGTTTCCATGAATATTGATTGGGGTCGTAATTTGATTAAGGGAAGCATAACACTTAATATGTACATAATGTTGGGACAATGGCATATAAAGATGTTTGATAGTATTAATGACCTTGGGAATGATATGATGAAAATGTGGAACGAGTTGATTTTTTAATGAATTCAGGTTTTCAGTAGGGTTTATTAGTAATATTACTTATTACCATGTTTTAAGAGAATACATGATAATAGTTTTTACATGTTTGGAATGTGACAATCAAGAGCTACTTTATGATATATGGGAGATTAATGTTGAACTAATTTTGAGAAATTCAGTGACCTTCCTTAAAATTTTATGATTTTTCAAATTTTGGACGCATTAAATGGTTAACCATTTATGGAATGTTTAATTTAATCTTCAGATGAGGTTTTAGAGATTAAAGTATTATCTTGACATATAAGGATTTATGAATTTTGGATAACCTATGCTATCCATTTTTTTATGATGATAAATAAATTTAGATGGAATGAATTATCAACCTATGTATGGATATAATGATCAGTGTAAAGACCCGTAAACTTCAAAGAATTTTTTTAAATTCTTTGGGATTTTACGAGTACGCAGTTTCTGACGGCACTTGATTTCGAGGCCCGGTGTGCCCGGAATCAATTTTTGAAGTTTATCTCGGGTACGTTCAGTGAACGAACGAGCGAGTTTTTCTAACTTTTGAACCGGTGCTCGGAATTGAAACCCGAGGGCACCGATGGACTCGCAGCACTAGTAATTGAATAAAGGGACACTTACCACGGATGCGTTCATGAAAGAGGAGAAGATAATTTTGGGGGGTTTATTTAAGAAATAAATAAAAACAATTGTCGGAACAATTTTTATTTCATGAGGAGGTTTTTCCTCCCATGGGTAGTTAAGGGTGGGGCCCACAGCCACTTAACTACCCAAGTGTGGATTTAAGAGAGGTGGGGCCCACATGAGCCCCACCATTTAATTCCCTCTAAATCTCTTTTAGAACCCCCATTAATTTTGATAAACCTCCATTAATTGTCACCTCAAACCATTAAATTATGTCAACCCATAATTTAATGAGAAACCTTCCATTTTCCCTTTTTAATTTAAACTGCCAATGCGTTTAATTATGGGGGGAACCTTCTCTCTCCCTCCTTTAATTAATGTAAACACATTTTAATTAGTGTGGTGAAATAATTGTAGGAGAGTTTCTTTGATTTTAATAAAATAATGGGGGGGGGGGACCTATTATTTTGGTGATCAAGGAGAGAGATTTGTTGTGCGATGAAGAACGCCAGCCTCCGATGAAGAATGACGAAGAGCGCTGGTTCCTTGAATATTGACGACGCGCCGCAAAATCCTCTTCTCCGCGACGTCGTGTACTGCAATGCCAATGACCGTCTTCCTTGCCGAGGTAGGGGTTTTGGTTTATTTCTCTTTATGTGCATTATACCCTTGACATGTCAAATAATTGTTGGGAGTTGTTTCAAACCACTAACGCGGTCGGTGCGGACCAACGAACAAGTCTGAATCCATAATATTTCTGTTCTTGATGCGCGGAGCGTTTGGAAATGACGAAACGGGACCGGAATGACATTTGAAAGTCATCACAGTGAAGAGTGGGTCTCGAGGCACCCGCAGGCACAGACAAGAGCAAGAACGGACCACCGGAATGACTCCGGTGGCCCGTAGACATCACCGGCAGCGCGGGTTGCCGGCGGCGCCCCGGCGCGCCGCCGACAGGAGCCACCGCGGTGACCATACGCCGCATCCATGGAGCATAAAGGAGGGGGGACCGCATCCCCCCCTGCTCGGCCCGCTGGCCGAGCCAGCGCACCCAACCAGCCGGGCCAAGGCGGGTCGCACGTACCGGGACGGGTCGTGCCCAGCCGGGCCAGGCCGTGCCCTATCGGGCCGGACCCAAACCCAGTTCAGTTCGACCCGGTATGGGCCGACCCAGGGGGGTTGGGCCGGGCCGGGCCGGGCCCAGACCCCCCCACTTCGGCCTGTTTTTAGTCATTTGCCCATAACCTGGGCTACAGACCTCCGATCAATGCACCTTCAGTTGCGTTGGGATCCTTGGATCGATACAGTCATTTTGGTATATTAAACGTAGGATTTCAGAGAACATTGGGTATAACTGGGTTGGTTCGAAACCAAAACCAACCGGGCACTCGGTGCAGAAACACATATAACTCAAGATCCGGATGTCCGATTGACGTGACGCCAGCTTTGTTGGTTTCCTCTTTGTAAGATGGTTTTTTTGGCTTACTTTGCTCGATGTTTGGATGCAGCTGGAGTATGGTCGAGTTGGTTTTATCTTAAAAACCAACCGGGCTCCTGGGATGGAAAAGCAAATATCTCTTAGACCGGGCGTCCGATTGATGCGCCGTCTGTCGCGTTGAGTTCCTATTGATGAGATGGAAATTTGTGATACATCAACTCTCAACTTCGTGACAGTTGATGTATAGATCCCCTTGGCTCGTCGAGAGGACCCTCCTGGAACAGAGCGTGCTGTGTGAGGGAACCCTAGAGCTGGCTGCGACTGCGACGATGACGACTGCACTTGGATCATCCATGGGTTCGGCAGCAAGGACGACTGTACTTGGATCCTCCATGGGTTCGACAGTGACGATGACCGTACTGGGATCCTCCGTGGGTTTGACGGTGATGACTACTATTCTTGTATCCTATGTGGGTCTGTCAGTATTTGACTCTGTACTTGTATCCTATGTGGATCCAGGAGAGTATCTGGTCTTGTATCCTTTGTGGGTATGACAGCTTAGCTGGTCTTGTATCCTATGTGGGTCCGACAGCTTAGATGAATCAGTGGCTACATCTGATCATCTCTATCGCCTTATGATGTGTATACCTGTGTGACATGAGTCTTGATTCTCAATCATTATCATTGATGTGGTTGACTTGCTTTTCCTGTGTGGATTGGGTTGTGCTTTCCAATATGAACTGGGTTGTGCTTGGGCTCGGGAGCTGAAGCCAAACTGTAACTAATGACTTAGGTATATGTATGGGCATATACCTAAGTAGTTTTATTGATACTTTGTGGTTGTATCATTCCTTTGTGGTTTATCCTTCATGGATTCTGAGAGACCATCAGGGGTCTCGGGGTCCCTACTGAGTATCGTATACTCACCCCTGCATAGGTTATGCACGAATTACGTTGTGTTGGATGCAGACGACAGACAGCGTTGATCGAGGTGGAGGCTTGTGGAGCTGGATGGTACCTGGAGGAGGATCACTGGATGGGACATACACGAAGCGGACGACCGGACTCGAGAAGCTGAGGAGACTATCTGTACCCACCCTTTAGGTGGGAATCCCAATGGACAACTCGGTGTTGCTGCTTTACTTTTCTGCTTATGTAATTTCTTTTCATTTGTACTTTACTTTCAGTTGGGTTTGTATTCTGGCCCATTTACTTTCCATCACTTAATTTTGTACTCAGTTTACTTAGTGTTTACTTCAGCATGCGTACTCTATGGTGTTGTTTACTTTATAAAGGCTATGCCTTCCCTTTTTTCGGGATTTACACCTTTGGTGCTAGTCGCCAGCCCTTGGCCTATGGAAGGCGGGCTTGGGGTAGTCACGGCATGGGCCCTGAGGACGGGTCGTGAAAAATTGGTATCAGAGGAGTCGGTTCTACCGTAGAACTTAGGACTCTGATAATTTCTTCTCTATGAGGCAATAATGTTCAGAGTAATGAGTTTGGTTATCGGTCCAGGGAGTCAAGTGTTGGTGCGGCGACTGACGTATCCATACACCAGGTCCCTGAAATCTGATATCTAACTCAGTACACGAAAACATTGATGGCATGTGTGTTTCAAAAGATTTCTTTGTGATTAATTTATGTCAGCTCACCAGGTATACTGTATTAACCTTAGCGCACCTATTTCATTTCAGGATGTCCCCATGATGGTAGCCAGTTAGGGTTCTGAGCTTTGTGCGAGATGGTAGCCCACCGAGCGATGAGGCCTCAGTGTAGGGCCCCATTAAAGTGGAGGCACTGGCGGTACCATTACCCGCCGAGCCACCGATGCTACCAGCCCCAACGGCGGAGAGTGCACGCCACCTCAGCACGTTGCACGAGTTAAAGAGGCAGAGGCCGCCCAGGTTCCACAGAGAGACGGATCCTCAGGTAGCCGAGGATTGGATGGAGGCTGTCGTCAGAGTCTTCAGGTTGGTAGGGACGCCAGCAGACCTCATGGTGATCCTTGCCGTGAGTCTCCTGCACGCAGCATCAGGTAGATGGTGGATCCTGATGCTCTAGGTGCAAGATGAGGAATCTCTTCTTTGGACAGACTTCGAGAGCCTCTTTTGCTTGGAGTTCGTTCCATCCACCCTCCGTGTGGTGCGCATCCAGGAGTTACTACAACTGCGGTAGGGCAGCATTTCAGTAGCCCAGTACTCGGCAATATTTACCGACCTCTCGTGCTACTCCACAAACATGGTACGAGACCCATTCTTTCGGCCCCGGACCTTTGAGCAGGGGTGAGGCATGAGATCAGAGCTTCAACCGTTCCACTCAGCATCCCGACTCAGGCAGGGGTGCTAGAGCGAGCCCTGCCAGTGGAGAGCTTTCTCACCAAGCAACCATAAGCATTGAGACCCACTGTAGGATGACACGAAGTGGAGTCTTCCACAGCAGGCAATCGACAGACGACGTAGGGGTCCAAGCGGACCAGGCCTTCAGGTTGGCGACCTCAGAACATGGGTTCAGCTGTGCGGGGAACACGGCGCAGAGCCAGCCTTCTGAGGAGCATACAGTTCTATGCATGTGGCGGGCAGGGTCACATGGATCGTGACTGCCCGACCCGCCATGCAGATGAGCAGCAGACAGTGTAGGGACCTCCCAGGTAGAGGAATATGTTCGACCGTGGTGGTCTGCAGGGAGCAGGCAGACGAGGCAGAGGAGCTGGCCGAGCAGCGGGTGGTTGACGACGCTTCGAAGCTCTATCACCACCACCCCCGGGAGGTCCACCCTGACCACAGGGACCTGGCGGGCAGAGGCAGGCTCAGCTCCAGGCAGCAGAGGCTTATGACCACGGCGCACCCGAGATGATTCGAGGTAATATCTATGTCTACTCCCCCCTTGCTGCAGTTCTTATAGACACAGGTGCGAGACATTCTTTTATTGCCGCTGCCCTTGTTCAGAGCTCAGAGATTCCGACGGAGCCATTGGCTCGATCCTTGCGGCTAGAGACTCCTAAACGTGTAGACTCAATGATTATGCACTGGTTCTGGTAGTGTGAGCTTACTCTAGAAGGAGAGAGCTTTGGCTGGGATCTTCTTGTAGTGGCGTCGAGGCCTTACGACGCCATCTTGGGTATGGACTGGTTATCTACAGTCCATGCCCATATCGACTGTATTAGGCACAAGGTGCGGTGTGTCCGCACGGATGGGACCTGGTTCACCTTCACCAGTGACAAGGGTACCTTTGCAGCACAGGATGGACTAATGCAGAAGGGAGGTCAGCCGATCACAAATCAGTTGGCAAGTCTCATCCTCTGAGCAGTTGACGTGCATAGTCCGAGTTTTCCTATAGTGGTGGATCAATATGCAGATGTTTTTCCTGACGATGTTCCAGGACTACCTCCTCATAGGTAGGTAGATTTCTATATAGACCTGTACCCTGGGAAATCACCTATATCTACTCTAGCATATCGGATGGCTCCCATCAAGGTTCGTAAGCTGCGGGTACAGCTGAAGGACTTACAGGGGAAAGTTTTCATCTAACCCGGTGTTTCACCCAGGGCTTCTGCAATTCTGTTCACCAAGAAGGCGGATGGGAGCTTGCGACTGTGTGTTGATTACCATTTCCTGAACCATGTGACTGTGAGGAACAATTATCCGCTACCGAGGATTGACGACCTCTTCGATCAGCTCAAGGGAGCATGATGGTTCTCAAAGATAGACCTTAGGTCAAGTTATCATCAGCTCAAAGTTAGAGATGAGGATGTGCAGAAGATGACCTTCAGGTGTCAGTACGGCCAATATGAGTTCATGGTCATGCCCTTCAGTGTGAACAATGCTCCAGAAGTGTTCATGAGTCTCATGAATAGGATCTTCCAGCCCTACATTGATCGGTTTGTCGTAGCCTTCATTGACGACATACTGATTTGCACGATGACTGAGGAGGAGCACGCCTACCACTTACGGGTTGTACTGGATACACTTCGAGAGCACCAAATTTATGGTAAGATCTTGAAGTGCCAGTTCTAGCTTCGAGAGGTCCACTTCTTGGGGCATGTAATCTCTGAGGCGGGAGTTTCATTGGATCCCGCGAAGGTTGAGGAGACACTTTCTTGGGAGCCACCCAGGAGCATGATGGAGGTGCAGAGTTTCTTAGGTCTGGTTGGGTACTATCGGAGATTTGTGCTAGACTTCTCCAGAGTTGCAGCACTGCTTTTAGCTTTGATGAAGAAGGGGAAACCCTTCATGTGGTCAGAAAGATGTCATCAGAGCTTTTAGGAGCTGAGGCGGAGGTTAACCAGTGCGCCCATCTTGAGGCTGCCGGAGGAGGGCGTAGGTTACGTAGTTTACTGCGACGCATCAGGGACCAGACTCGGATGTGTAATGATGCAGGAGAGAGCAGCGATCGCTTACGGTTCACGGCAGTTGAGGCTGCATGAGCAGAACTATGCCATCCATGACCTGGAGTTAGCAGCAGTGGTCTTCGCCCTGAAGATGTGGTGACTCTATCTGATGGGCGAGCGCTTTACAGTCTACTCAGACCAGCAGTGTCTCAGGTACATCTTGTCGCAGAAGGACCTGAACCTGAGACAACGGTGATGGCTTGAGTTCCTCCAAGATTATGACTTTGAGATAGTCTATACACCTGGGAAGGGGAACGTAGTAGCTAATGCTCTCAGCAGGAGGTAGAGCATCCAGCTACTTGGAGTGGCAACAGAGTAGTTAGCCGCTTTGCAGATATCCTTCGTGGATAGTGATGGGGAAGCCTATCTTCAGTCCCTCATAGTCACTCCTCCACTGCTTCAGTGGGTCAGAGAGGCGTAGCATGGAGACGTTGACTGTGAGGCGTGACTTGCTCAGATATCCTCAGGGCTAGCACCCGATGGATTTTATAAAGGCGGGGAGCATGACATCATATTCCGGGGACGTACCATGGTACCAGTTACACTACAAGAGGAGGTGGGAGGGATTTCCACACTTCCCCTCTAGCGGTACATCCTGTAGTAGTGAAGATGTATCAGGACCTCAAATGACAGTACTGGTGGCCGGGTATGAAGAAGGTTGTGGCAGAGTTTGTTTCTCAATGCATCACTTGCCAGAAAGTGAAGGCGGAGCACCAGGTACCTGCAGGCTTGGTACAACCCTCAGAGGTCCCGGAGTGGAAGTGGGACAGGATATCCATGGATTTAGTGATGGGGATTCCACGTTCTTCTAGAGGACACGACGCCATCTGGGTGATCGTAGACCAACTCACTAAGTCGGCCCACTTCCCACCGATCAGAGAGCAGGGCTCAGTAGGGATCTTAGGACGTCTTTATGTTCAGGAGATCGTACAGTTTCATGGTGTACCATCATCTATCGTCTCTGATCGAGACGCTCGATTTACTTCCCGGCTTTGGAAGGGGTTGCAGGAGGCCTTTGGGACGCAGCTATGCCTGAGCACTTCCTTTCACCCGCAAATAGATGGCCAAAAAAAGAGAACCGTTCAGACACTCAAGGACATGCTCTGTGCATGTGTCCTTGACATTGGTCACAGTTGGGAGGATCACCTACCCTTGGTGGAGTTTGTGTCCAACAACAGCTACCACTCCACCATCAGGATGGAACCTTACGAGGCACTTTAGGGCTGACCTTGTAGATCACCTCTATGCTGGACTGAACCTGGGGAGTCAACTCTTGTGGGACCAGACATGGTTCAGGCTACAACAGAGAACATGTAGATCATCTAGGAGCGGATGAGGACTGCTCAGAGCCGACATAAGTCCTATGATGACAAGAGGCGGAGACCACTAGAGTTCAAGGATGGCGACCACATTTTCTTACAGGTCTCACCTCGACGTGGATTACAAAGATTTGGTCGGGGTGACAAGTTATCTCCGCGCTTCATCGGACCATTCCAGGTTCTCAGTATGATAGGCAAGGTGGCTTATTTCCTGGATCATCCACCTCAGTTGCACCGAGTGCACAACGCCTTCCACGTATCTCAGCTGAGGAGATACATGCACAACCCGACGCATATCATCGAACATGGGGAGCTGGACATCGATGATGGGGAAACTTTTGCGGAGGTCCCGGTTGAGATAGAGGATCGACAGGAGTGGGTCCTACGTGGATGTTTGATTCCTCTAGTGCAAATCAGGTGGCAGCACGGGAACCTCAAAGAGAGCACATGGGAGCGGGAGGCTCAGTTGCGTGCTCAGTACCATCATTTGTTTCCCTAGTTTATGATGTAGCTTTACGGGGACGTAAATCCCTGAGGTGGGAGTAATGAAAAGACCCGTAAATTTCAAAGAATTTTTTTTAAATTCTTTGGGATTTTACGAGTACACAGTTTCTGACGGTGCTTGATTCTGAGGCTCGGTGTGCCCGGAAGCAATTTTCGATGTTTAGCTCGGGTACGTTCAGTGAACGAATGTGCGGGTTTTTCTAACTTTTGAACCGGTTCTTGGAATTGAAATCCGAGGGCACCAATGGGCTCGCAACGCCGGTAATTTCTTAAAGGGACACTTATTGTAGATGCGTTCATGAAAGAGGAGAAGATAATTCTTGGGGGTTTGTTTAATGAATAAATAAAAAAAATTGTCGGAACAATTTTTATTTCATGAGGAGATTTTTCCTCCCATGGGTAGTTAAGGGTGGGGCCCACAGCCACTTAACTACCCAAGTGTGGAATTAAGAGAGGTGGGGCCCACAAGACCCCCACCATTTAATTCCCTCTAAATCTCTTTTAGAACCCCCATTAATTTTGACAAACCTCCATTAATTGTCACCTCAACCCATTAAATTATGTCAACCTATAATTTAATGAGGAACATTCCTTTTCCCCTTTTTAATTTAAACTGCCAACACGTTTAATTATGGGGGGAACCTTCTCTCTCCCTCCTTTAATTAATGTCAACACATTTTAATTAGTGTGGTGAAATAAGTGTAGGAGAGTTTCGTTGTGTTTAATAAAATAATAGGGGGGACCTATTATTTTGGTGATCAAGGAGAGAGCTTCGTTGTGCGACAAAGAACGCCAACCTTCAACGAAGAACAACGAAGAATGCTAGTTCCTCGAAGATCGATGACGAGCCACCAAATCCTCTTCTCCGTGACGCCATGTACTGTGATGCCTATAATCCTCTCCTCCGTGAAGCTGTGTACTGTGACCCCTACAAGAGTCTTCTCCGCGATGCCCTGTACCACGACCCCTACAACCCTCTTCTCCGCGACGCTGTGTACCACAACGCTGATGATCATCTTCTTTGCCGAGGTAGGGGTTTTGGTTTATTTCTCTTTATGTGGATTATACCCTCGACATGTCAAATAATTTTTGGGAGTTGTTTCAAACAACTAACGCGGTGGGTGCGGACCAACGAACAAGTCTGAAACCACCGTTTTCTGTTCTTGATGTGCGGAGAATTTGGAGATGACGAAACGGGACCACAACGGAATTTGAAAGCCATCGTAGTGAAGAGTGGGTCTTGAGGCGACCACAGGTGAAAACAAGAGCAAGAACGGACCACCGGAATGACTCTGGTGGCCCGTGGACATCCTCGATGGTGCCCCAGCGTGCCACTGAGAGGAGTTTCCGGATCCCGCGGCCTCGCGGGATCCGGAGGGGACGCGACGACCGCGTGCCGCGTCCATGGAGCGTAAAGGAGGGGGACCGCGTGCCCCCCCGGCCGGGCCGGGGAGGGTCGTGTGGACCGGGCCGGGCCACGCCCAGCCGGGCGGGGCCGTGCCCTACCGGGCCGGACCCGGACCCGGGTCGACCCAGGGGGGGTTGGGTCGGGCCGGGCCGGGCCCATACCCCCACTTCGGATTGTTTTCAGTAATTTGACCATAACCTAGGTTACAGACCTCTAATGATGCACCATCAGTTGTGTTGGGATCCTTGGATCGAGATGGTCGTTTCTGTATATCTCACTCAAGGTTTCGAAGAACATTGGGTAAAGCCGGGTTGGTTCGAACACGAAACCAACCGGGCCCTCGGAGCTGAAACGCTTATAACTTGAGATCCGGACGTATGATTGACGTTTTGTCAAATTTTTTGGTTTTCTATTTGTGAGACGGTTCTTTTGGATTACTGCGATCGAAGTTTGGACATAGCTGGAGTATGGTCGGGTTGGCTTTAACTTAAAAACCAACCAGGCCCCTAGGATGGAAAATCCAATATCTCTTAGACCGGGTGTCTGATTGACGCGATGTCTATCGTGTTGAGTTCCTATTGAAGATGCGGAACTTTGTGATACATCAACTCTTGACTTCGTGACAATTGATGTATTGACCCCCTTGGCTCGTGGAGCGGACCCTCCTGGAACCGAGCGTGCTGTGTGCGAGAACCCTAGAGCTGGCTGCGACTGCGACGATGATGACTGTACTTGGATCCTCCGGGGGTTCGGCAGTGAGGACGAATTTACTTGGATCCTCCATGGTTTCAGAAGCGACGAAGACCATACTGGGATCCTCCGTGGGTTCAACGGTGATAACTACTGTTCTTGTATCCTATGTGGGTCCGACAGTATTTGACTCTGTACTTGTATCCCATGTGGGTCCGACAGAGTAGCTGGTATTATATCCTTTGTGGGTCCGACAACTTAGCTGGTCTTGTATCCTATGTGGGTCCGACAGCTTAGATGAATTAGTGGCTACATCTGATCATCTCTATCGCCTTATGAAGTGTATACCTGTGTGAGCTAAGTCTTGATTCTCAATCATTATCATTGATGTGGTTGACTTGCTTTTCCTATGTGGATTGGGTTGGGCTTTCCTATATGGACTGGGTTGTGCTTGGGCTTGGGAGCTGGAACCAAACTGTAACTGATGACTTAGGTATATGTATGGACATATACCTAAGTAGTGTTATTGATACTTCGTGATTGTATCTTTCCTTTTTGGTTTATCCTTCGTTGATTCTGAGAGACCTTCGGGGGTCTCGGGGTCCCTACTGATTATCGTATACTCACCCCTGCACGAGCTATGCCCGCACTATGTTGTGTTGGATACAGACGAAGGACAGCGCTGATCGAGGTGGAGGCTTATGGTGCTAGATGGTACCTGGAGGAGGATCACTAGACGAGACGTACATGGAGCGGATGGCCGGACCCGAGGAGCTGAGGAGACTATTTGTACCCACCCTTCAGGTGGGAATCCCAGTAGACGGCTCGGTGTTGCTGCTTTACTTTTCTACTGCTGTACATTCTTTTCAGTTGTACTTTAGTTTTAGTTGGGTTTGTATTCTGGCCCATTTACATTCCAGCACTTACTTTTGTACTCAGTTTACTTAGTGTTTACTTCATCTTGCGTACTCTGTGGTGTTGTTTACTTTATAAAGGCAATGCCTTCCCTTTTTTTTCGGGATTTACGCCTTTGGTGCTAGTTGCCAGCCCCTGGCCTATGGAAGGCGGGCTTGAGGTAGTCACGACACGGGCCCCAAGGACGGGTCGTGACAATTAGTTAGTACTTCAGGAATGAAAAATTCACCTTTAGTTGTTGGAATAAGTGATGAAGTGGAAATTGATCAAGGAAAAATGAATGGATGATATTATTCTTAATCAAGTATGTATTTCTTCGCATAATTTTTTTTTTAAAATATAGGGAAAGGTTATTGACACTAAAAATGTTATCTTAGTACATTATTTTTTAATATATCAAATGGTCCCTTAGATCATCGTAGATTCATGGATTTGTGATTGTTAATTTTCTCCTGACCATGTTCTCTATCATTCTACATCATAACATGATAGTTAGATTTCTCTTCTATTCCAATGTTTTCACTTTCCACCATTGTTCTCCTATGTGGAAACTCAGTAATGAGTTACTTTGGGTAACCATTATGTTTATAACTTTCCTTTTTAAAGGAGATTATAGTATTCGTTTTTATGATGTGCATTTCTATGAAATAAACATTCAAGTATTAATACTTTAATAACCTAGAAAAAAGTTGAGGACGAAATTCAATTTATGGTGGGTAGAATGTAACACCCCGTGATTTTTATGAGATAGATTATTTATTAATAATTTTATTTCTTTGATGTCTTGTGTTGTACACTACACCATTATAATCTTGTTCTACACACAACACCTTCTTATCTTTTAGTATACACAACATTATTTTTGGCTTGTGTTATATACAATGTCAAGTTCCTCTGATAGCTTGTGTTTCATGCAAAACCGAGTTTTATGAAACAATAGTATATTAATACAATAGTATCATTAAATATAATAATATATAACCTATCCATTGAATTAGTGGTTACGAATAATATTTAAGTAATTATGAAAATATATGGTTTATAATATGAACTCATTAGTTACCAGTTAATTAGAAATAAAAATATACACCAATGGAATATAAAGGACAAATTTTTATTTTTATGCTCATTAAGTCATTTTCTATTAATAAATTAAATTGATTACAATTAGTAAATGATATTTATTAAATATATATGTTATATATTTAATAAAATTTTTTTTATATTCATCAAATATATTTTATAGGTATAAGATAAGAACCAACAAAATTTTATAAATAAAACCCTATATTTTTCAAAAGAGTAATTGTTTTACCTTTTATTGCCAAACCCATATTAAATATAATTTGGAAACTTTTATATATAATATTTGAAAAAATAATCTTATTCTTTAAAATCAAAATAGAAAAATTAACTATGGTTTATTTTTTTTGTTATTTTTATGATAAGTTTAATGTTTTGATGAATAGTAAAAAAATACTAAATTTTAATTGAAAACAAATTTTTTCATCAAAATAATTTACAATGTTAAATTATTTTTTTATTGGTTTTAAATTAAAATTAGTTCAAATTTCTATCATTTAATCTATTTTAGGTCTTGGGAACAATTTTACACTAAATTTGGATATAAAAAAGTTTCAATCATCTTATTTCATTAACTTTAATAACCTATTTTCTCACCCCATCAATAAGAATAATTTTAAATTAATAACTACAACTTATGTATTTTGAATTTTGAAAAATTGATTCCATATTTTGAATAAGTGGGTCCAAATTATGTAAATAGTTTTATTTTTTTTCTGACTATTATGAATTGAAACTTTAGTAATTTTTATTAACATAGGAAAAGGTAAATCTGGTAATTAAGGGTAAAAAATAATATTATAAATATTATAAATTTAACTTAATACTTTTTTTATTTTCATTGGATGAGTGATTTTTTAAAAAAATAATATTTTCACCTAAATTATACAATTTTGAGTCCAATTGGATGGGAGGAATAAATTTATTATATTTTATTTAATGAAAAGTTACGGATTTCATACTCATATTTTAATAACTAAACCATTTTTATTATAGATTTATACAAAGATAAATTGAACTATAAATAATCATTTGGAATATAAAATGATTTTATTTTTTAGGGTATTTTATTATAATTTTTATTAAATAAACAATTACCTCAAATGCTTATATAATTCTAATACAATTATTGTACAAGAAAAATAAAAATAAATAAAATTATTTTCATTAAAATGATAAGAACTATTAAACGTTCCAAAAACATGGATAAATATTTATAGATATTTATATCTTGGTCATGGTTTTCCAACGGTCTAATTAATGACCATTTGGATCCACATGGATATGAATAAGACCCATATAATATTTTATTTGAAGGGAAGTCAAGTTGTTCACACTATAGGTTTTTATTAATATACTATTTTTATATACAGTTTTATCGATGTGTTTTTCCAACATAAATTGTCATTTTAAATATAATAAATTTAGCTTCTTCATGAAAATTTATTTATAAATTTTAGGAAACAAATAATTACCTTAATGGTGTTAAAAACAGTGATGCTACAATTATTTAATTAATGAATAAATCAAATTAATGATATTAAAAAATATTAAAATAAATACCATTTTATTTAATTAATATAACCAATTAATTTTATATATAACCTTGACCCATTAGGGAAATAATAAAATATTTAGTTCAATGTTAATTTTTTTAAATGTTGGGGCTACAACCACATTTTATTATTAAAGCAAAGACATATTTTTGTTTGGGTAGAGGGAGACCCATTACATAGCCCATGGCCCAAGGCCAAGTGGCATGAATATAAGGCTTGAAATCCCATTATTTGGACCAAAGGTCCCTTTAGGAAATAATAATTCTACAGTACCCTAGCTACTACAGTACCACCACCGCTACAGTTCCTGCTACAGTGCATCTGCTGCAATAGTGTCACTACTGCTACGGTACCATCGCTGCTATAGTACTACTACATTACCTTTGCTACAGTACTACTACAGTACTGAAAATTCATCCCTTCCTAGATTTAATACTGGGTCTTTTGGATACCCAGAAGGAGTCTTTAATACTTGGGTGCAGGCTCATGGGATTCAATGTTAAATTTTTATCTTGATATTTATAAAAAACAAGGGAGTGAATAGTGTCAAAATTGACACTATTGATATTTTATCAGAATAATTTTTATTAAATTATTTTAAAATCATAATAAATTTAACAAAATTCAAAAAAATTATAATATACTCTAGAATTTTCATAATTGTTCATTTATTTTCTAATTAACATCAAATAATTAAAATTTACTCTGTTAATATTGAAACATTTAGTCAGCTTAGTTAAAATTAAAACTAGTTAACTTGGGGATAATTAAAATTATAAGGTTTAAATTGATAAAAAAAACATGTCTATAATATATTTGTTGGTGATATAAAATCTTATCTCATATCATATTGAAATAGATTACATTTTGATGGTATTTGGAATAAAATTGAATTTATTAAAAATTAATATTTTTTGAAATTCCAAAGGTGCCCCCACCTCAATTATAAAAGGAAACCTCCTCTCTCACTTCATCACATTAAATTGATCCTTTAATCTCATAAATACCATTCCAATTTCACTTATTAACATCTATAAACACATTATAAAGGTTCTGGTCTTATCAAAAGATAAACTCTAGTGTCCCTAAGAGGACATCTAGAGGGAGCTCGTCGGAGAAGTGGTAATCTCCTTTAACGACTCTCTCAAGATCATTTATTCTTATACATCCTCTTCCTAAGTTGATTCTACTATAAAATAATAAATTCAGTATCACATATATGATGATATGTTATTATAATTATATTATAACCATATTACACCTGTGTAACCATCTTATGAAAAATGAAATCACCACATGTGCATACGTACGACCTACTGTCTCCACACCGTGGTGTAATCTATTTTTCATAAAAAATTTATTTGGATGCGTATAATGATAAAAATAATAACTATATATGATTATTATAACCTGATATTTATTTTGGAAAAAATATATACACCATACACTTCCTTTCAATTTCACAATTAAGGGAATGATATCATCGCTCATGCGTACATACGACCTACCATATCCACAAAACAATGTGATTCATTCTATATGATAACCCTTATATAATGATTATATATATATATTTAATTCATAAAAATGTTACATATTACCTTAATATCATTTTTTAAATGAAATAACTATAACCTATTCCCATGAAATGAGAATTATATGACAAAACACGCATGGGAAAATGAAGTAGTTAACACCTAAAAAATGAAAAATAATGAAATTTTATTAACGAATGGGTGATAATCATATCATATATGATATAATAAATATTACTATGGTTCTGGAAAAGGTTAATAAAATTATTTAAAAAATTACACATGAGGTTCAGATACATATGATGAAAATCAGACCTAAGGAAATGGATTTTTGTCTCACCTTTATTTCTGTGAGACATATGCCTTATACACTACTTGTTTCTTCTAAGTGGTGTATATAGTAACTATGAATTTATTTTGAGAATATAATATATTATATTATGGTACATTAATATCATTATATAATCTTATTTCATTCATGGGGAATATGATTCTATTGATTATAAAGTGATGAGTATTTATTTCGCAATCTCTTCAACATTTGGGATTGTTTCATTTTAGGACTCTATTGGGGAATATTTATCATCAATGTCCATGTTTTCTAAAAAAAATTCAAAAAAGTGTTTTAATATTATTCTATTGAAGTTTAAATTTACTTTTTTTTAACTTTTTACATTTTAACACATAGTTTGAAATATTTTTTTTTCATCTTCCAAATAAGGTACTTTATGACTTTTTTAACAAAAATACAAAAGGTATGTTGTTTACATTATATTGAAAAAATGGATTTTGATGATTTCATGAATAAATAATTCCTTGATGATTTCTTTACAGGATTATAAGGTTATTTTAAAATAAAATGTTTCCTTTTAAAATTGTGTGGCATTTTAATTAAATAAAATGTTTTCAAAGAAGAAAGGATATTTTCCTCAAGAATTATTTTCAAGTGATAGTTCAAATGTTACTTATATTTTAATGGAGATATTTTCAAGGATTATATCCATAATATTCCAATGGTTGGATTATGTTTAATATGGAATGATATTTATGAAACCCATCCCTTTCCATGGGTTATGTTTTGATTAAATGTTGTTTATAAAACCCTTTTATTTTTATGGGTTTCTATATGAAGAATGATGTATGTTCTTGTGGAACACATATGTATGGTTTTCATTATGTGTTGGGTAAGACCTATATCTACCTTCAATTAATTAGGTAAATATTTATATCTCATGATATTGACATAAGTGAAATGTGAAGTAATCTTTGTTCAGTAATACATGACTATAACGAGGGTAATCATCATTCAGTAATTCAGGGTTGGAACATGGAGTTAACTTGGTTCATTAAAGGTCTTTTTCCACTACGATGGTCTTAGAAATAATACTTGACTAATATAGAAATGATTTCCTTTTCTTTTGTTTTTTCCAAAATTATATGTTTTATGAAAAATATATTTTTTTATGATTCATGTCATATAAATTTTTATGATTTATTCTATGACTCAAGATTATGTTATTTGACATGCAAGGTATAATATTCAAATAATTATACCCTTATGTTTATGTTATGATTTATATCTTCCTATATTATCCTTAATGAGAATTTGATATCACCATTTCTTATCTTTTCTTTTACACAGGTTATAAATAATGGTTTTAGGTAGGAGTACTAAAGGGGATGGTGTTTTTGGGAAACCTTGAAGATCTTTCAATATACTAGAAGTTTTTGTTCCAAGTTTCCAAAGGAATTAAAATAATATGGTATTTGGGTGAGTGTTTTTGTAATTTATTATGTATTCCTTAAAAAGGATTTAATATCCACATACAAAAATATTGGGTCATTATACGGAGAATGCCTTCATGAATGACTATTTACATTATTTTTTACTTTAATTTTATAAAAGAGATATGAAGTGAGCATATTTGATTATATTTAATGAATCTTATGTCTATCATAAACCTGACTATTTCACCACCTAGTCATTTGAGGTATTATGCACCTATAGTAAAGAAGAATCATTAATGGGATGTAAAAAAAAATTGTTGGAAAAAATGTTCTCCCAAGAAGATATTGAGAAATAAAAGTGAGAATACCTTGGATTACAAATCAAAGAAGTTAAAGAAATGTTATGTAACCAAAATAAATAAGAATAATAGAAATCAGAATAAGTAATTTAGAAAATCCCAACATTTTACTGAAGGTTCTAATTTTATATTATTTATCTACCAGAATATTTTCAAAGAATGAGGAAAATAAAATAATCAAAAGAAAAAGATAGTGAAAAATGAAAAAGAAAATATTTCAAATGAAGGTAAATTTGTTTTTTTTTGTGTAGTAAAACATGGAAGGAAACATAGATTGTTATACAATAACTCCAGAACAAGAAAAGTTATTATAGAAGATGAAAGTTTCATGAGGTGATATGATTTATTTAAAAGGTATTAATATCAAAAAGTTTACACACAATTAAATTAAATATGTGATATGATCCATTAAACCTCACTAATAATCGGGGTTCCATTTTTGAAGCATGAATAATGGAGAAAACGGGAGAACATGGTTTTGAAAACTATCTCAACCTCGCTTTTCACATTAAGAATCAAGGATAATCCACCTTATTCTTTTAACATTTTTGTTTTGAATCAATTCTTTAAAATTTGGGAGTTAAAGGAAAAGCATAATCTTTGGGGGAAAAATTGAGATAATGGATGACTATCAAACATGGTTATCCAAGATAAGGAATTTTACATCATATAATGTTTTCAATATTGTTTTCCTAAAGTTTTTATGAAAGGATTATCTTTGGTGAAGATGTGGAAATTATCTAGAAATAAATATAAGAAATGATCCATTTTTTTATTTCTCAACATGAAGTTCTTAAAGTATACCTTTTTAAAGAGAATCATCATTATGAAGATTGTATGTAAAGTTTTCTTTAGGGGAGACATTTGGATAATGTTGAAGAATCATCCAAAATAATTATCTCCTAAAAATATAATTAATCTAGAATGTTCCTAAATATCATTTCATTAGAAAAGGTACACCCTTCTTAATCTCTCATCATTGGTTATAGAACATAAAAATATTTATAGAAATGAGGATAAGTTGGATTTTTCAATGAAATAAGAAATGTGGATGTATATAAGGCCTCCAAGGATGCTCATCCTTCTTACTGTACTTGAATGTTTTTGATTTTTTGTTAAAGTGAGTTAATGAGTTTTAGGTTGATCTATCTTAATAATGTTTCATATCTCAATTAGTATCTCCAACCTAGAATAAAATTGGACACCCCTTTAAGATACATTTATGAGTTCTTATTCCATGAGGTATCAATATTAGTTGGTAATGGAAATTTTTTTTGTCTAAATAAAATAATCTTATTTTATACACCAAGAATGGATCATATTAACTTAGAGTGAAATTATGGATTAAAAATTTCTTAATTATTGATTGATGCCCTTTTCCCATGAACATTTTATTATTGTTAATAATGGGGAGAGAAAGTGAAATAAAAGTTTGGAAAAGTAAAGGGGGGATAAAGAAGATGAAAATTCATATATTTACATATTTATTTCTAAAGGACATTGAAGGTATTAACAAAAAATATAAAGGCGGAGATTAAAGATCCTACTCTGTTTGTGCATTGTATTTTTTATTTAAAGTTTTCAATAAAATAGAAATATTTCATTGATTTTAATATGTTGAATAAGTTATAAAGAAGAATTTAATGGAAATATTGACAGAAGCAAGATTGAATGAATAAGGAAGAAATAGTTCAAATCTTGTCATATTAAGAATGATATTTGAATATTTTGAGTTTACTTATGGTGATTGGTGAGTTGTTATTAATATCTACAACATGACCCATATTTTTTGGAGAATCACACTTGCTATCAACATTATATAATTTTTCTTATGTAGATTATGAAGCCAAACAGATGAAGATGTAACAAAAGATAATATAAAGTTAAACAAGCTAGGGTAAATGGAAAAAGGTTTATCAGTTATATAAAGTTCATACTAAGAATTTCATAGTGGAACTCCAATGCATGAAAGGAATCTATATAGGGGTAGTGAAGACTATCTCAAATGTCATGAACTGACTCAGGAACCCTAGTAACCCGATAATTGAGCTGGACCTGACATAGCCTTAAGGGCATTCCCAATCCCCGTGGGTCGGTGAATAGAACCTATCATCATATAATTAAAATTGGGAATGGTTTTTCCACAAGCATTGTAGAACTAAAAATAGGCAATTCATTATGACTAACAAAATAATCTCTATTAGGTGTAAATTACCAAAATACAAAAAGACATAAACAAGACCAAAGTACTACAACCTAAGTACCAAAATAGAGGAAAACACCCCAAGTACCTTAGGATACAACTCACCACGTCCTAGGTTCAACAACTAGATCCACATCCAAGAGATCCTTTCCCCTTGCTCGAACCTGAAATAAGGTAATCTACAAACACCCAAAGGCAAAAGTAGGGTGTGAGATAAAAAGCCTAGTAGGGTCTCTCCAAGTATTTCTTAATAGATACCAATAATATATTAACAAAATAAATGTTTTCAATTTTTAAAATAAATAGGTTTGGAATTTTGAAGCATATTTAATCAAATAATTCTATACGATTTAAATGATGGAAACAAAATTTAAGAAAATTCTTCACAAGTGATGGAATATTTCTAAAACAATGGATTACTTTTTGTACATAAAATATTTTATATAAATTCAGAAGGCATGTAAACCAGTTTTACAACATTGGCATAAATTTATATCTCAAATATAAAACAAATGAAAAACACAGTCATATGACAAATATGTATCAATGTTTCATGTTATAGGACTCCACGCTTTCTAAGTGATACCAGTAATATGTGTATATAAACATGTCTACCTAACACTGGACAAAGGAAACTTTTCACCATCCCATCAGGTATGTGACCCACTGCATGTATGTTTTAAAATGTTGTAATAGCGTTGAGTGTGTCAAAATAACTCACCAACTACCTATGTCTTGCATGTGATCTTACACAATTAATTATGGGAAATTTATTTTAAGATTTCTTGAAATAAAATTAAACCCCATTCTTATATTTCAATTCCAATTTTCCATTTAATACCAAAACATGTTTTTTTAAAAAACATCCCTCTTTAACACAATAAAACCACTGGGTTTCTATCAAAATATTTCAATCAATTTTCAAAAGTTTGTAATCCATTCAAAACCAATTCCATTAATTTCACAATTAATTTACACAATTAAATTCAAAAATTTAATTGAAATAATTTTCATCAAAAATCCAATTTGAATTAAAAAAAAATCAACCAATTTCCATAAATACAACCCAATTCAATGTAATTGGCGGTTTTCCCAATTCTCATGCCAAAACCATTTCAAATCCCCTAATTCACTAGAATTTAATTTTATTAGTGAATCAATTGAAAGTAAGTTTGAGCAATTGAATTTAAGTAAATATTTTAAATAAATCAATAAAATTCAAAGTTAATCAATTTGTATAAACAAGACGGAATCACCTACCTTTTCCCAAAACTCAACACTCACAACGACACCTGTAAATGAAAAAAAAGGTGTAAAAGACCTTGAAACAAAACCTAGAAATGAGATACAATAACATGGAGCATAGATACATCAACCTCATGATGATCTGTTGAAATTACAAAGGAGGAGAAAAAGGGAATGATAGAGAACGAGGGAGAAATCTTACCCGGTGTGTAAGCATTTAGAAGCATGCAGAAAAAGTTGGTTAAAGATGAGAGTCCAATAAATATCTGACCTCACCATTATAGGTATCCTACCAATTAATTTTTAACCCTACTCAGTCAACAAGAATGAAAATCCATGAAAATGTTAAAGGCATACCTGTAACACCCCAAGCTTCCACAGTATGTTTCCCTTTGAATAATGCAGTAGCTTGCGTTGTACGCAACTTGGAGTTTTAACATAGCAAGACCAATGAAACTAGTCGTTATGAATATTAATAACCACTTTTTCAAATTTTATAAATTTGAATTTTCAAAATGGACTTTATTTTTGGATTCAGAATATCAAAATTATCTTAGGGTGAATTTTTTGTATTTTTCTGTGAACTTTCAATTTTTGATGAATTGTGAAAAACACTGCGTTATTTTTTAAAACCAACCTTTTATTTAAATAATTAGTTATTTTATTTTAATTTATTATATTTCAAAATAGATACATAATACCTATAAAATTTTAATGTTATTCATTGTAGTCATTTTATATTAAGTTTAGATATTTAAAATTTTATTGAACTTTTTCACGTATTTTACCCACCTTCTAGGAGCATTTACAAATTTTTATAAAACGTAATTTTACCACTTCTGTGAGTTTAATTTCAAAAATTTGAGAGACACAGTTGATATCAGTAAGTAAAATATGGTTTAACAAGATAAATTTTTTTTGGTGAATAGTAACTTTTGACGCTTATTTACCACGGTTAAATGTAAATAAGGTAATTAAGGGTAAAAATTATATTATAATTACCATAACACATGTACCAATTCTATTGGATAAGTGAAATTTGACCAATAAAAACATTTGGAATTAAAAATTATTCCCTTTGGTCCACTTGAATTAGATTAGAACATTTATTATTATTTTATTTAAAGAAGAGTTAAAAGTGTTAAATACAATGTTTAATAACTAAACCATTTTTAATATAATATTATACATAAGATAAATTTGACTATAAATATTTTTTAGAAAGATAAAAATATTTCATACATAATGGTATTTTATTTATAATTTTTAGACAATAAATAATTAAATTTATTTACGAAACAATGATGATGCAGTAATTACCTTATTAATGAAAGATTAAAATAATTGATATTATAAATATCAAAATAAATGTAATTTGAGACTTTTGATGAATTAAAATAATTTTATAGGTTAATATGACATTTTAGGGTTGATTAAATAGTTTTTTTGAATTAATCACGCTATTATAATTTTCACAAAAACCAAATACTAAATAGTGTCAAAATTGATATAGTTGAGTTTTTAAAACAAATACTATATTATTAATTGATATAATATTCCTAAAAATCTAAGGTTAGAAAAAAAGGAATTAGATAAGGTTATATATAATAATAAAGAACCACTAGGGGTTATCTTGTCTTGTTATAGTATGTTTATTAACCATATAATATAAAAATACAAAGAGACATGGTAAATGTCAATATATTAAACTAAGAGTTAAATCTAAATGATAAGGTCAATATGGTGACCTAAACTTGTCTAAAACCTATTGGTTGAGAATTTTTCGACCCATTCCCACCATATCGTAGAAATAAATTATTTTGGATCCATTATAAACCAAAAATTATTTTATTATAAATTAATATTTCAAGATTTTCTTAAAGTGACCCTCACCTCTCTAATAAAAGAGTTCTTCCCCTTCTCTTAATTTCATAGCTCCAAAGCCATTTGTCTCGTCCAAAACCTGCACAAATATTTTTCCAACATTCCTCCCTCCATCCTTGAGGCCTTTCGTTGGTCATAAATCCAACCTATGGAGCCCATTTGATCAAAGAAAAAGGAAGAACCTAAAGAAGAGGTAAATATTTCATCACCTCTTTCAAGTTCTTTTCTTCTTCCACTTCCTCTTTCTTTGTTGTTTCATTTTTAAAATAAAGAATACATTATATTCTATATACTGTGATGTTATTATAAAAATGGTACAACCATATTAATTATTCTATCCATCATATGAATGACAAAGTCACCATACGTGCATGTGTACGGTTTATCGTCTCTACGTCGTGGTGTAGTTTGTTATTCAAACACTTCATTATTTTTATGGGTATAATAACGAGTATAAATAATGTAAATAATAAATATAACATATTAAATATTCTTTATATATGATATACCATCCAATTACATATGATTTCCCAATCAATATAATGATATTTTTGCTCGTACATACGTACAAATTACCATCTCCACAAACGCGATGAGATTCATTCCCCATCGTAATCATTCAAGAATAATTTTCATTTTATGATTTAAAATAATGTTTATTAACATAATATAATTCTGTATATGAATCAAATACATCTTATCCATAACAATCATTGCTTATGTAGCCCAGTATATAAAGGAAAACGAATCAGTTAACACCCGAAATGATGAGACTACTGAAATATTATTAACAAAGAAATATTAGAGGATAATATATGATATCATATTTATGTATATAGTTCTTGTATAATTTAATAACAATGTTTTAACTATTATACAAGAGGTTAACATACCATCGACCAAGGAAAAGTACATGGTAAAGGTTAATTTCACAATCTCTTTATTATCCGAGGTTTTTTTTACGTAAGTATCTACTGGGACCCCTTTATCATCCACATCTATGTTTCTTAAACATGTATTTGAAAATATTTTTTACTATTTACTAGACTATAGGTTAAAGTAATTTTTACCCTTTTTTATTTTTTATAAAATGGTTTGAATGGAATCTTATCGTTGTTTTCCAAACAAGGTACTTTATAACCTTTTCGACAAAATTAAGGTAAGAATGTATTTTTTAAACTTATACGGTGAGTGTGGCTATTTTACACCGTTATATCACTGTTGAAGCTTCCCATATAATATTATAATAATATTTTCAAAATTAATGTTTTTTTATAATAATGTGACTTTTAAATGATTTCAAAATAGAATGAGGTATTTATTTCAAATAGTTTTCATTTCATCTATGTCAACATCCTTTGATGGATTTTAAACTTATTTGAAGTTGATTTATTATGATAAAAATATTCCATATTGTATTGAAGGTTTTATGATATTTTTGACTATGGACATGTTATTTTTACACCATTCATGGTTTATGGATAAAGTATTGACATTTAGTATGCTAGTTTTAATATGAATGTTTATGTTATGTTGAAACCTTTTCATATGCGGAATGCATTGGACTTAGTAAGTGATGGGTGGAGCCCGCTATAGCTCCTTGATGAATCAGTAGGTCTCATGAGACAAACTAGTGTCTTGGCATAAGGCCTTGACAAAATCTTAGTTGTAGTCTTGGCACAAGGCCTTGACTATGTGGTTATGAAGTATGGAATTATGCATTCCATCATTATGAAATTGGCTATTGATATTGCATGTGATTATTCGAATAGTAGAATATCCATGTGAATAAGTTAATGGAATTATTTGATTTATATTGGCCATATTAGGCAGAAGTTTATGTTTAAAAGGCTTATGTTTTAGTCTTATACGTTGCCTTAAATGTTTCTGTTTATTTGTGAAAGTTTCCACTATATTGTTATCCTTACTGAGAATCTAAGATCACCCATTTCTATGTTTTATTTTTCCAAGGATGTGAAGAAGTATTTTATGGTTTACCTTCAAGGATAGGATAAGGATATAATTGTGTTCAAAAAGGATAAAATTTTGTGGATGTTTTTATTTCATGATGTAATGTAAAACTTATGAATGTATCCAATACTTACAATGCTACTAAACTTATCGATCTTTTGAGATTTGAACCCTTGTGATCATGCCAATGTTATGAAATAATGCACCAAATATGGGTAAATAGGGTTTTGGCATTACAGTTGGTATCAGAGGAAGTTTAGTTGAACCTTGGAAACTATATTTAGATAAACTCTGATTAGAGAACATTTCCCTAAGATAGAATTTGAGGATTAGTATAGAAGAACTTCCTAGAATTTTGGTAATGTAGATATTTTGTATATTTTCCAAGAAATACACCCCTTTATGGATATTAGTAGGTCTAGGAGACTCTGGCACAGATGTACGTAGGGGTAAAACCCAAAAACACCACTTTGAGATAGACTCGAATGTGAACTGGTGCCCGATAATGGGCCTTGCTGCACTCTTGGTTACGACACTCCCGAGGGATATGCTTGGGATAATTCTCATTTTATTTACAAACCATTATGAAGGGTTTATGAGTATATAATTCCTAGAGGAAATATTTTTAATGATTATGGATTATATCCATAAACTGTTCTATTTATTTTATCTGTTTTACAAGTTTGTAATTATGTATTGCGATTCATGAACTAATATAGCGTATGTCATTGTTTAGAAATGTAGCCTAGAGGAAAGAATGTAAACCATATCAACACACATAATCCATATAGTTATTTTCATCCTACTCAAGATAATTATAGTGGAGCTGGTAAAGAAAATGAGTCTGATCAGCTTATCAACTTATTGGGGCAACTCACTCAGGTTATGAATAATAACCTTACCCATATGGAGCAACCTAATCCACAACGCAGAGGATCAATGTCAGACCGTTTCATGAGGTAAAAAACACCAAAATTAAATGGGAGTAAAAATCTATTATTAGCTGAGCAATGGATAAATTTCTTAGAGAAAATATTTCATACTTTGGGGAGTAGCAAAATGGAAAAAGTTTTCATGGCAGTTTATTCCCTCACGGAAGATGTAGATCAATGTTGGTCATTAATCCGAAACACAAAGGAAGATAAAGAAGTATCAAACATGGAATGGAGGGATTTTAAAGAGATTTTCTTCGAAAAATACTTTCCTTGTGACCACCGAGAAAATATGGAAATACAATTTCTAAGAGTGAGGGAAAATGAGGATGAGAATGTCGCAAAGTATGAGGCTAAATTTACAAGGTTAGAAAAGCATACAGAAGATTATATAAGTAACCCAAAGAGTTATATTGATAAATTCTTTGATGGGTTAAAACTATTTCTCCACCGAGCGTTAGTCTTAAAATCCTTCTCATCGTATGATGATATAGTCTCATGCACTATTAAGACAAAAAAGGAATTCTCTAAGTCTTACGACTTTAAAGCAAACCAAGAGAAAAAGAGATCTTCTGAACACTCTGGAAATGGAAATAAAGGGAAGAAGGGAAAATTTGAATATCCGTCCTTCAGTAAATGTTTGAAGAAACACCCTGGTACTTACAAGTGTGGTGAAAAGGCCACCAAGATCGTGATTGCAAGGGAATGAAAGAGGTTGTCAATGTTGATTGCTACAACTGTAGAGAAAAGGGGCATTATGAAAATGAATTTCCTACGAACCAAGGGATCTTACCTTAGAAAAGGCCAAGGGAGCAAGGCCAAGATTATGAGATCACTATTACTGAGGTTGAAGCTCCAAAAGGCATGGTGGAATGTAATTTAATGGTTTCATCAAGTTTATTGAATGATTTATTTGATTTTGGATCATCACATTGTTTAATATCTTCATAGTTAGCTAAAAAAATTAGATATTTTAAATTTGACATAACAAGGGAGCTTTCCTTCAAAACACCTTAGAGAAGTATCATTACAAGAATGTTTTGTGAGTCAGTTCCCATAAGGGAATATAAATGCTCTTTATCTATTGATATCATCATCATACCCATGATTGAATTGAATATAATCCTAATAATGGATTGGATTTCGAACCATGATGCGAAAATTTATTGTAATAAGAAGATGGTTACAATTTCTGATGATGATAAGGAGTACCTTATCATTAGATCAGAAATGTCACCACCTGATTCTTATCTAGATCTGCCCCCAGTAGCTCTAATAAATTTAATTATTGGGGAAGAATAGAATGAAATAACTATGGGTGAAGAAAATAATGTTTGAATATAGGACATACCTATTGTGCAAGAATATGTTGATGTGTTTCCAGAGGATTTACCTGAATATCCTCTAGAATGAGAAATTGAGTTTTCCATTGATTTAATTCCTGGTTCAAGGCCCGTATCGAAGACCTATAATATAATGGCCACTGTGGAATTAGTGGAACTAAAGAAACAACTTGAGGAATTGATTAACAAGAAATTTATTCACCCTAGTGTTTCTCCATGGTGTACCCCTATCAATTGTTTCTGATCATGATCCCTGTTTTACATCAAGATTCTGGAAAATTATTTAGAAGTCCTTGGATACTGAATTTATTTTGAGCAATGCCTACCACCCTTAAACTGATGGACAATCAAAATTAACTATTCAAACCTTATAAGACATATTGAGATCTTGCTCACATGACTTTCAAGGTATGTGGGATCAATATTTACCTCCAGTAGAATTTTCCTATAATAATAGCTTCAATTAAAGTATTCATATGGCACCATATGAAGCATTATATGGAAAGAGATTTCACACACCATCTTGTTGGATTGATGTTGGTGAAAGAGAACTCGTAGGCCCAGAACGTTTTGAGGAAACAATTGAAAAAGTGAAGATTATCCAAACCCACATCAAAGTAGCCCAAAGTAGTAAAAATATCTATGTCAATAACCGAAGGAAGGATTTGGAATTTCAAGTAGGAGACCATGTTTTCTTGAAGGTATCTATATGGAAGGGTGTTATACATTTCAGTAAGAAGGTTAAATTGAGTCCTAGGTACATTGGACCTTTCGAAATTATAGAAGAAATTGGAGTTTTAGCTTATTGTTTGGAAATGACTCCAAGTCTCTCCAAAGTTCATGATGTGTTCCACATATCACTGTTGGGAAAATACATGCCTGACCCAACGCATGTACTCAACTTGGAGGAAATTGAACTGGAACCTGATCTATCTTATTGTGAAGAGCCTGTCAAAATTATTGATACCAAGGAATAAGTGCTATGAAACCGGATGACTTTTCTGGTAAAAGTTCTATGGAGAAACTATAAGATGGAAGAGGCAACATGGGAACCTGAGGAACTTATAATGAAGAACCACCCAAATCATTTTATGCAATAATATTCTATAAATTTCTAGGATGAAATTATTTTAAGGAGGGGGAATGTAACACCCCAAGCTTCCAAGGTACGTTTCCCTTTGAATAATGCAGTAGCTTGCGTTGTACACAACATGGAGTTTTAACAAACCATGACCAATGAAACTAGCTATTATGAATATTAATACCCACTTTTTGAAAATTTATATATTTTAATTTTCAAAATGGACTTCATTTTTGGATTCATAATATCAAACTTAGCTTAGGGTGATTTGTTTTGTATTTTTCTAAGAACTTTTAATTTTTGATGAATAGTGGAAAACACTGCGTTATTGTTTAAAACTAAATTTTTATTTAAATAATCAGTTATTTTATTTTAATTTATTTTAGGTCAAAATAGATACATAATACCTATATATTTTCAATTTAATTCACTAGAGTCATTTTATAATATGTTTTTATATATATAATTTTATTAAACTTTTTAGCGTCTTTTACCCACCATCTAGGAGAATTTACCAATTTGTATAAAACATAATTTTACCAATTCTGTGAGTTGAATTTAAAAAATCCAAGTGACAAGGTTTATATTAGTATGTAAACTGTGGTTCAATAAGATGAAAATAATTTTTGGTGAATACTATCTTTTGACTTTTATTTGCCACGATTAAAAGTAAATAGGGTAAATTAGTATAAACATGATATTCTAATTACCCTAAAACATGTCCTAATTCTATTGGAAAAGTGTAATTAGATGAGAAAACCTTAGGAAAAAAATATTATCCCATTTGGTCCACATGAATTAGATTAGGATATTTATTAATATTTTTATTTAAAGAAGAGTTAAAAGTGTTAAATTCAAAGTTTAATAACTAAACCATTTTTAATATAGGGTTATACATAAGATAAATTCGACTATAAATATTCATTAGAAATATAAAAATATTTCCTACATAATGGTACTTTATTTATAATTTTTAGACAATAAATATGTAAATTTATTTATGACACAATGATGATGCAGTAATTACCTTATTAATGAATGATTAAAATAATTGATATTATAAATATCCAAATAAATGTAATTTGAGACTTTTGATGAATTAAAAAAATTTTCTAGATTAATATGACATTTTAGGGTTGATTAAATAATTTTTTAAGTAATCATGCTGTTATGATTTTCACAAAAACCAAATACTAAATAGTGTCAAAATTGACATAATTGAGTTTTTAAAACAAATACTATATTATTAATTGATATAATATTCATAAAAGTCTAAGGTTTAGACAAAGGAATTAGATAAAGTTATATATATTAATCATTAACCACTTTGGGTTCTCTTGTCTTGTTATAGTATGTTTATTAACCATATAATATAAAAATACAAAGAGACATGGTAAATGTCAAACAATTTAATTAAGAGTTAAATCTAAAGGATAAGGTTAATATGGTGACCTAAACCTGTCTAAAACCTATTGGTTTAGAGGTTTTAGATCCATCCTCACCTTATCCTTGAAATAAATAATTTTGGAGCCACTAGAAACATAAAATTATTTTATTATAAAATAATATTTCAACGTTTTCCTAAAGTGACCCACACCTCTCCTATAAAAGGGTACTCCCCCTTCTCTTAATTTCACACCTCCAATGCTATATGGCTTGGCCAACCCCTATCAAAATATCCTCCCAAATTTCCTCCATTCATCCTAGAGGCCTTAATTTGGTCATAAAGACAACCTAAAGATCCCTTTTGATCAAATCCATAGGAAGAACCCAAAGTAGTGGTAAATATTTCATCACCTCTTTCATGTTTTTTTTCTTTCACTTCCACTTTCTTTGTAGTTTCCATTGGAAAATAATAAATACAGTATCTTCTATATAATTTTATGTTATTATAAAAATGTTACAGCCATATTCATTATTCTATCCATCATATGAATGACATAGTCCCCATACGTGCGTATGTACGACTTACCGTCTCCACGTCGTGGTGTTGTTCGTTATTCGAACACTTAATTATTTGTATGGGAATAAAAATGAGTATAGCTAATGTAAATAATAAATATAACATGTTAATGATTGGTTATATATGATATAACATCTAATTACATATGATTTCACCATAAATTTAATGATATTTCGCTCGTACCTACGTACAGATTACCGTCTCCATGAACGCGATGAGATTCATTCCCCATCGTAATCATTCAAGAATAATTTTAATTTTTTGATTAAAAATAATGATTATGAACTTAATATCATTCTTTATATGAATAAAATACATACTATACATAACAAACATGTCTTACGTAAATAAGCATATAAATGAAAATGAATCAGTTAACACCCAAAAAGACGGTACTACTGAAATATTATTAACAAAGAAATATTATAGGATAATATATGATATAATATTTATGTTTATAGTTATAGTATTACTTAATAACAATGTTTTAACTATTATATAGGAGGTTAACACACCATCAACTAAGGAAAAGTACAAGGTAAGGGATAATTTCACAATCTCTTTATTATCCATGGTTGTTTTTACTTAAGTATCTACTGGGACCTCTTTATCACCCACATCCATGTTTCATAAAAATGTATTTCAAAACATTTTTACAATTTACTATACTATAGGTTAAATTCATTTATACCTTTTTTTACTTTTTATAAAATTGTTTGAAAGAATATTTCCATCGTTTTCCAAACAAGGTACTTTATGACCTTTTTGAAAAAATTAAGGTAAGAATGTCTTTTTTAACTTATACGGTGGGTGTGGCTATTTTCCACCATTATATCATCTTAGAATCTTACCATACAAGATTATAAGAATATTTTCAATATAAATGTTTTATTTTATAACTATGTGACTTTTTAATGATTTCAAAATAGAAAGAGGTATTCATTTCAAATATTTTTCATTTCTTCTATGTCAACATTCTTTGATAGATTTTAAACTTGTTTCAAGTTGATTTTTTATGATAAAAATCTTCCATATTTTATTGATGGGTTTTTGATATGTTTGACTATGGATGTATTATTTTTACACCATTCATGGTTTATGGATAAAGTATTGACATTTTTTATGCTAGTTTTAATAAGAATGTTTGTGTTATGTTTAAACCTTTTCATATGAGGAATGCATTGGACTTTGTAAGTGATGGGTGGAGCTTGATATAGCACCTTGATGCATCGATAGGTCTAATGAGACAAACTAGTGTCTTGGCACAAGGCCATGGAAAAATATTATTTGTATTATTGGCACAAGGCCTTGACTATGTGGTTATGAAGTCTGTCATTATGCATTCTATCATTATGAAATTTTCTATTGATATTGAATGTGATTATTTGACTAGTATAATATCTATTTGAATAATTAAATGACATTATTTGATTTATATTGGATAAATTATGCAGAAGTTTATAATTAAAAGTCTTACATTTTAGTCTTATACATCTCCTTAAATGTTTATGCTTATTTATGAAAGTTTCCACTATATTGTTATCCTTACTGAGCATCTGAGCTCACCCCTTTCTATATTTTATTTTTCCTAGGATGTGAAGAAATATTTTATGGTTGACCTGCAAGGAGAGGCTAAGGGTATAAGTGTGTTAAAAAGGGGGAAAATGTTGTTGATGTTTTTATTTCATGATGTAATGTAAAACTTATGAATGTATCTAGTACTTACAAGGCTACTAAACTGATCGGTCTTTCAGGATTTGACCCCTTGAGACCATGCCAATGTTATTTAATAATGCATAGACTCTGGGGTAATTGAGGTTGTGGCGTTACAATACCTGTCAGATTGGTAATGGGAGGTGATAGTAAAGGTAGCATTGTAGATTAAAACATTGCATATAGGTAAAACGGAAGCTGTGTAAGGGTAATTCTTCTAGAACCATTCTCACATAAGGGAAATACCATGGTTCATATAAGGGTAACACACTAAATACATATGATAAGTACTCATCATCCCAAACTAAAGAAAAGTTTGATCATAGCTCATGTAAGGGTATCACCATCAGATAGAGGGTCCGCTAGAAAACCATTCCTAATTCATATATCATGGTCCATAAAATAGAAAAATATGTAAATTACAATTAGATAGAGGAAATTTTGGGTGACCATAGAATATTTTTTTAGTTACATCAAGATGATTTTAACTAATAGAATTAATCAGATAAAAGGTGAAGTTAATTGTTTGACTAGTTATATTCATTTTTACATCAGATAGAAAATGATTGGCCAAACAATATCAGATGATTCTATGTTATATGTTAATAACAGATAAAATATCACAATGACTTGTGAAAGTGATTCAACATGAAATTTAAAAGAAGAATAAAGTATCTAAATATGTGTTCAATCAACTAAATATGAAAATTATGGATATGATTATTGAAGATAAATGAAGTGTTTTATGAAGTACGTAAAACATAATTTTACAAATAAAGATATGAAAAGTAAAAAGTTTTTGAATAATTGGATAAGAGTTTCTGAATCATAAAAATAGAAGAAATGTTCTGAAGTATGTTATTGGATAGAATAATTCTTAAAGATAATAGATATGGGTTTATAAATTATTTGACAAATATTTCCTAACAAAGTTATAGAAAACATATAAAGATCATTAGAAAGAGTTATTTGAAGATTTTGATTAGTTATCCCATGTATAATTTTCTGTATAATGTTATCATACTGAGATTTTTGGGTAATGTTCATTGGACTGAAGTTTTGAAGGAAGATGATTATACGACTATGGTTTAGGTTTCTGGATTGTTTCATTAGAAATAAGTATTCAAATAATTTCATCAGAAAAAGTGTTAGAAATACATTGGTCTAAGTATTATAAAGTCATCTGATAGATTTATATAAATTTATCAGATAGAATATATATATACAATATCTGAGGGTTCACCGAAAAGAGAAAAACTAACAAACATATGAGGACCCATTGAGCAGATGAAGAGACCTATGAATGCATGTTGAATAAACTTTCAAAGGGAAGATCAAACATATTTTTTGGGACAAAGGAAGTTCTCCTATTAATGTTCAGTGAAAGATGTCAATAGTCAGAGGAAGTATATTTTCAATTTTTTCATGATGTTCCTAAAAATTTGTAAAGGAACATCTGAAATCAAGTTCCATTGGATGAAAGATGTTCAAGGAAGTTATACCAGATATAAAGTTTGAAGACTTTATGAAGTTTTTTATTCATGTTATTTAATTTTGGTGATATTGATTTGGTTGATCAACATTTAAATAATCATAATGGAATATTGTGATTATTGTAATATATGTAAGAAGATTGAATATTATTGTAGATGTTGTGGTTTAAGGAATTTTATATAATTTTTTTTAACAGATATCTTTTAGGAAGACTGAATATAGTCAATAGGTGAGTTTTTTTGAGCGGGTTGATGAAATATTGATTATTAAATTTGAATTTGAAGTAAAACCATACCTTGAAAATATGGGGAACCAATTCCTATATAAAGGGGAACCATTTCAGTGAGAAAGATTTTATAAATAGAGAGAATTATGAAAGTGTATTATGATAAATAATTAAAGATTTGTAAGAAAGTGTTGAACACTAATCTTGAGACTAATTCTCATTTGAGGATGATGTTTTGAGTGAATACATACTAGATAGAGAAGAGGGTAAAATATGAAGAAAAAGAACCATACAAATCTATATATCACCAGAAAAAGAAAAGAAGAAGGAATGATTATACATATAGGTACCAGACTAAAGAAGAACTCAAATAGAGCTATAGAACCAGATAAAAAAGTGCCAAACTATAAGGAAGAAGAATGGTTTGGGAAGATACCATAAAGGTAATTCATTATCATTTGGCATAAAAAGAATAATGTGAAGGAGAATGGATCATATAGATACTGAATCAGGCTTTCTATTAATTTGGGATAATAAAAATTGGGTAAAGAAGAAGGATCATATGATTTGTCATTAGATGGACAATCATTGGACAAACATGATTACATGAATTTATCAGACATACAATCTTTGGACATATGAAGTATAAAGAATGTTTCCTTGCTATTGTTGTGTACATAACAACTGAAGAATAAGGAAGAGAAGAACAAATCAGCACTATGAAATCCAATATTAGTGTCATATGGTGGAAAATTTCTTTATTTTACAAAGTACCTTAAATTGAAGGTCAAGATTGACTTCAGATGTAGTATAAAGAACAAACATGGAGCTTCAAGTTGGACCAGGTTATCACTAGTCCAAAAAAGGACTGTTTTATTTTCCCCCTCTCCCATATTATAGGGACTCCCACTATGGATAAGGATTGTTTTCTTACTAAACCACTGTATTTGGTATCCTATTATTATAGAGAACCTATGTACTATTTATTAACTTATGTGGAAAGTATTGTGTACTCTTATTGAGTAGTAAATCTTGAAAAATATCGTGTTCCATGTTTTACCTGCTTTCATATACTTCTATATGATAAGGAAAATGAGAATTAGAGATTCAATATCCTAACAGGTTTAAGAGGAAAAGGGATAAAGTATATAACTAAGTAAAAATTTCCCAATATTGATTCACCTATTCATAGTGTTGAGTATATCCCAAAGTGGTACTCTAACATTCCCTGATAAATTACATTCTTTATTCACTGAGGAATGGGTATTTAAGAAAATGTCACCCAATTTCACCAATAAAAGGACCCCTATTCAACCCACATCAAATCACACATTTATATTGGTTTCTAATATAATAATTAACAAAATTATCTCTCCAAGAATCCTCTCTCATACTAGGTAACCTCTATTCATAGGATGGAGTCTCAAATCATTCATTTCCAATATGCTCTCTAAGTGAATATTCGAGTCCTAAATGTAAGTTTCATCCTCTCCATAATCATTTTATTTACCTTTTTCATCCACATATTCTAAAAACTTATTTATAGCTTCAATAATATGATTTGGAAACCATTATTCTGTTATAAAGGTGATATTATAGCTATATAATAATATTTTATTATTCATTAATTCGTTATAACATGTTCTCGTTTGAGGTTGTTTTACCACCTACATGAATGATATTATAGGATTATAAAGACTTGAAAACAAGAAATATGATATAATAATGCTTAATTTATGATATTTTCATAATTATGGAATATAAATATAAATAATTATACTCATTAATAAAATAAATTATTTTTATTAAATTAATATTCACAAAAAGAAAATTTCAATTTCTTTTGAGTGACTAAAACCATAACTTTAACAAAATTTTAATTTGAAATCATAAATATATTAAATATTTGTATGTGACCTCTATAAAAATTCTAGAGTCGATAAACACATGATAAAGACTCATGGACAAAAAAAGAAGATAATTAATATTTGAATATTAATTTTAATGAAGAATGATTAAAAAATAGGTAACAAGAAATTTTGAATGAATGGTATCAAGAGAGATAAATATGGTTATAATATAGATAAATAATAAACCAAAATTTATTATACTGGTAGTTAGAGTATTTCTGATCAAGTGGGAATCCACGGTAAGGTTATTTGTTTCAATTTCCCTTCACTATGGAATGTCTAATATTATTCACCATATTTTACTTTATAAAGTATACATACTACCCCTTAACTTCCCGTATCATTATTAAATATTATTTAATGGGATTTATAGGTTTATTTTAAGATCCCTTATTCATATTCTCTTGACTCATTTATTTCATAATTCATTAGGGTTTTGGTAACTTAATTTAATTTCATTGAGTTATAATTATTTTTATAAATCTTTCCACATGATGAAATTTTCCTTCCATCCCATTTAATTTTCTATAAAAATATTACCTTACAAGTATTAACATTTTTCCAATGTAATATCTATTTTCAATTTTTTATAAATTATTTATTTTTTAAATAAATTTTATTAAAAACTTAATGTTTTTTATTGACTCAATCTCTTTTTAATGAGTCGTACACTTTATTATTTTAATTATATATATATATATATTTTATACTCTAAAATTTCTCAATATCACAAGGTATTTTATATTTTTATTTGTGTTAATTAAATTTTTATATCAAAATATTATTCTTTTCTGAATTTATTTCTTCATAAAAATATAACATTTTTAATAATAATTCTTATAATCTCTATTAGATATTTCTCCTCCATGTCCATATTATTTCATATCTTAAATAATTTATTTTATTATTATAAAATCCAAATATTTATTATCTTTTTTAATATTCATATTTCTCTATATCTCTTTTTAAATGTAAGTTTATTAAATTTTTCATCGATGTGGGTTTTCTAAAAAACTTCTCAAAAAGATTAAAAAGTAATTTCTTTTAAATTTTATATGTTGAGTCAAGAGTATTACCTCCAATAATTTCTAAACTAATTTTTAAAATCACAAATTTTTTTAAATATTTAATTTTACTGTCTTTTATACTTCCCATGTTCTTAGAATGTTTTTGTAGAAAATTTGTTTTGCCTAATGTAGAAACACTAATCCATCCGATGGAGTTTTTTTAAATTAGTCAAACATGTTTTATATACATTTAATTGAAAATTAAAAAATTCATTGGATATAGATTTTTAATGGTCATGTAGAAAAAGTATAATAAATTCTATTAGATGAAGTTCTACCAATACTATAAGATGTACCCAATCAAACAGAGGTAGACATGGTTTCAAGATGAAATTCTATAAAATCTTCTGGATGATGAAACTCTATTATACTATATGATGAAATTATATTCTACCAGATGAAATAAATCAATCATGGTAATAGTGCTTTATTAAAAAACCCACCAGAAGAAGATATTGTGTTGAACCCTTTTAGTGAGGAAAGATTTTGTCTGATGTCATTGTAAAAAACTCCGAAGAATATAGAATATGACCATTGAAGAAATTCCTATAAATTTAACAAAAATTAATGGAGAGTGGAAATTTTACAACTCAAGATATATAATGTTTTTGTGAAGATTTTAAAACATCTTATTACATTGTGATCACTTAATTGTAATCTATATAGAGTTTTTGTCTTAAGGAATCAGTGTGGGGATTATTTTTTAAATTACATAAGAAGTTTTGATTTTATAATAGTTGTTTGTATAATTCCCTGAGCCCACTCTTCCAGACTCGGTGGTTGAAAATTCTGTGTATTTTTTTTATAAAATCAATGGAACAATTACACAACACTTTAAACAAACGAGGATCTTTTACTAGTCTAGGTTCTGGAGAAAACATACCTGCTAAAAAAACTTCAGAGTTACAGAATAAATTAAAACAAAATGAAAGATCAACTCTGCTTCCGTGCATGCTACAACAAAGATGACCAACTCCGGATTTGAATGCGACCTATGAAAAACATTTTGAAAACATAGGGTGAGCAGAAAAGGTTCCCAGTAAGGGGTTTTAAAAACATTTGATAAATCCCATTAAAATATTATTTTGAAAATGAATTTGTAAAATTCAATTATAAATACATTTTTAGAAAATCCTTTAAAAAATACTGTAATGATTTGAAAATTAATTATACTTCGAAAATGATTTTAAAACTAATCCAGTGATTCAAATGAAAATATTAAGTAAGCTCTTAAAAAAACAACTAAGACCACTAGTAACTTTGAAGGATATCTTGGGCATACCAACTTTATGGAAGGATTCACTATCCAATTTCTTATCATATTTACAAATTTCGAGTATCAGTTTTTATAAAACATTTTTGAATTGTCTTTCCTTATATAAAAATAATTTTCACAGGTACTTTAGTTTCGAAAATATATTTATAATCATGATAGGAAAAAATAAATACTAATATTTACTGAATCTTATATATTCTACTTGGTATGATCTAATCTCATGATACATGATTTTTTATAAAAAGATTAATCAACATCCATGCACTTAAAATTTAATCCATATTGCCATAAAAATCCATTTTTTTAATGTTTGTTTAATGATCAAGTATATATGTATATACCTATATATATGCGTATGCGTGTATGAAAATATATCGATATATGGCCATAATCGTGATATGTGTATGACATGCATGTAGAACCATTATTTAAATTCATAAAATTCCATAAATAAACAATTGCTATATTTTTATTAATAATTAATTAATCAAAGAATAATTATTATAATTCATATGATATATAATATTTATCTTTACATAACAAGTTTAAAACATAAAATCATAATTTTGGATTAAATAATATTTCGCTAAATTTGGAAAATAAAATAATTTAATAATAAAATGACATAATTTAACATGATCAATATAAGGAAAAGTAATTTCAATATAATTGATTATTTCAAATCAAAAAAATAAATGTTATGACTTGAGATAAATAATCAATGGTCTGTATGAGAAACTAGAAAATAGAATTTATAAATTGAAAGGTATAAACAAAATTCCCTTATTGGAAATTAAATAACTTTTAAAGAAAAAATCCCCATTAATATAAACTTTGAACATAAAATTAATTTGTAAAAATAAATATTTGAAAACCAAATATTATCCCCTACACAAAAATAGAAAATATAAATTTTAAATCAATTATAAAAATTTCCTTACAAAAACAATAATATGTAATTGAATAGAAATTAATTGAAAATACATAATACCTTACCTAAAGTAAAATATAATTTCATAATAAGTATTTGAAATTACATATCCACTTACCAAATCTGTTGTAGAAACTTTCATATCTTCCATTTTTGCAGAAGGCTAAAATCCTTCTACTATTCCAATTTTCAACTACACCTCACTCAAATCACTATCCCTTAGAAAGGAACAAAAGATCAAGAGATAAAATATGACTTTATTTCTCTATATTTCTCCTTTTTCAGACTTCTGCATACCCCTTATATATACTCAATAGGGTGATTTGAATTGAATAATTTATTTCGACTTGAGATTTTTAAATTTGGATTTTTCTATGAAAATTGTTGTAATGACATATAGATATATATATTTAAATGTTTCACTGTCCAAAAATAAGTCACAAAATAGAAAATTGATTAATTACAAATCATGACAAAGGATCAAAATAATTAAAATTAACAAAATCTTAAAATAGTTCTCAAAAAATGACCCGAAACTAAATTGGATATCATATTAATTATAAATAGATTATAATAACCTAAATTAAACAAAAAATATCAATTAATTAAATCTATTTTTTAATGCACAGAACAAGAATATGATATGAATCATTTGGATCGAGATTCATCATGAACCTCTATTGAAACACGACAAATTCATCCAATAATGATAAGAAGAATACATTAAAGGAAAATGGGTACGTTACTAGATTAAAAATGACTGAAGAGGAAAAAAAGGAATCTAGATATTCAATATATCTGAAAAAGAATCTATAATCAAGATTCAAATACACAAAAAAATGAATAGAACACAATTGGATGAAAAGTAACAAACTAGGTCATTGTTTACCAAATATCGATAAGATTCAGATATACAAAACATAAATAAACAAGTCATACTCTGAAAAATTGAAGAGATTGCCAAACCGAATGTTGATTTCCATTGATCTAGTTCAAAGTTATCAATTCATCATGGATCGGTTGTGGTCGAACCCTAACTGTGACTCGAAAAATCTTATTATGCACTCGATCTCAGATTCAGACTCCAAACTCGGACTCCTAAAACCCAACCGCAGTCGATCTTGCACTAGGCCTGAGATCCAAGATCTAGGTCTAAAACACGGCATTGACTCCCAGTCGCACTGGTCTCTCATCCCTACTACCGAGCTTGATGAAATATCTCAGATGAACACCAACAAAATTGAAGATACCCCAGGCCATGACATCTCCCTTAGTGCCAGCTCGCAATCGGCCTCTACCCTCATGCTCAAATAGAAACCCTCAAACCTGATTCATGATTCTTATTATTTTTTATTCTTTTTATAAATATATATATATATATATGTGTATGTAATATGTTTTATTTTCAAATTAACATATATATATATCTTAATAAAAATAACACATTTTACATAATAATAAGACATTTTATCAATTACAAAAACGTAATTTTTATAATTTTCATAGTATATTTTTTGGGTATGAAATCATTATTTATTTATTTATTTTTAAATAAATATTATAAATACAATATTTATAATTCATAATAATATAAATTATAATAGTTATACTAATATATAATTATTAATATCACCTTTACTTATTTTTTTCTATAGTCATTATTATTTTTTGAATATCACTATTTTTTTGTTTAAAACATAGTTTTCATATATATTTTTATACATTTGAAGTATTAGTTTATTAAAAATAATTTATTTTGTGAAATTAAAGGTAATAATTTATGTTTTGAAACAAAACATATTTTGATTAGAACTAATATTTATAATGATTTTTATTAAATATTTTCTTAATTTTTTGTATTTTATAAGCAAATTATTAAATAAATACTTAATTTCTATTTAAAATTTCTTAGGCTGTTACATTCAACCCCGTTAAATGAATTTCTCCCTCATAATTCATGTGTCAGACTTAAGAAAATTCTTATTTTTCAACTTCAGAATAATAGAATGTCTAAGGGGATGAAACTAGCTAAAGGAATTTCTAACGCATAGATTTATGTTTCCTCAAAATTAAACATCTAATCTACAAAGTTTTCTAGACCGTTCCTCTGATACCAATTATAACGTCCGAGCCCGCTCTTCCGGACTCGGTGCTTGAAAATGATATGTAATTTTCTTTATAAAATTAACTGAACAGTTACACAACACTTTAAACAAACGAGGATATTTTACCGATCTAGGCTCTGGAGAAAAGATACATGCTAAAAAACATCAGATTTACAGAATAAATTAAACAAAATGAAAGATCAACTCTACTTCCATGCACGCTACAACAAAGACGAACGACTATGGATTTCAAGGAAACATGTGAAAAACATTTTGGAAACGTAGGGTGAGAACAAAAGGTGCCCAGTAAGGGGTTTTGAAAACCTTTGATAAATCCTATTAAAATATTATTTTGAATATGCATTTGGAAAATTAAATTATAAATACATTTTTAGAACAACCTTTATAAAATACAATAATGATTTGAAAATTAATTATACTTCAAAAATGATTTTAAAACTAATCCAGTGATTCAGTTGAAAATATTAAAAAATCTCTTAAAACAAACCAACTAAGGCCACTCATAACTTTGGAGGATATCTTGGGCTTACCCACTTGAGGGATGGATTCACTGTCCAATTCCCTATCATATTTACAATGTTTGAGTACCGATTTTTATAAAACATTTTTGAATTAGCTTTCCTTATATAAATATAATTTTTAGTAGTGCTTTAGTTTTGAAAATATATTTATAATAGTGCTTGGAACAAATAAATACTAATCTTTACTGAATATTATATATTCAACTTAGTACGATCAAATCTCATGATACATGATGTTGCAGAAAAATATTAATCAATATCCACATACTTAAAATTTCATCCATGTTTCCATAAAAATACATTTTTGTAATGTTTGTTTAATGATCAAGTATATATGTATATACCTGTATATATATATGCATATGCATGTATGAAAACATATCAATATATGACTATAATCGTGATATGAGTATGACATGCATGTAGATCCCTCTTTTAAATTCACAAAATTCCATAAATAATCAATTGCTATATATATATTTATTTTTAATAAATAATTAATCAAAAAATATTTATTATAATTCATATGATACATAATCTTTATCCTTACAAAATAAGCTTGAATCATAAAATCAAAATTGTGGATTAAATAATACCTCGCTAAATTTGGAAAATAAAACATTTTAATTATAAAATGACATAATTTAACATGATCAATACAAGGAAAAATAATTTCAATATAATTGATTATTGAAAATCGGAAGATAGATGTTATGACTTGAGATAAATAAACCAAGGTCTGTATGAGAAACTAGAAAATAGGATTTATAAATTGAAAGGTATAAACACAATTCCCTTACTAGAAATTAAATTGATTTTAAATAACAAAACCCCATCAAAATCAACATTGAACATAAAATTCATTTATAGAACTAAATATTTGAAAACCAAATATTTTCCCTTGCAAAAAAATAGAACATATAAATTTGAAATCAATAATAAAAATTACCTTACAAAAACAATAATATGTAATTGCATAGAAAGTATTTGAAAATACATAATCCCACACTTAAGTAAAATAAAATTTCATACTAAGTTTTTGAAATTAAATAGTCCCTTAACAAATCAGTTGTAAAAACTTATATACCTTCCATTTTTTGCAGAAGGCTAAAATCCTTATACTCTTCTAATTTTCCACTACACGTCTATCAACTCACTGTCCCTCAGGAAGGAACAAAATCTCAAGAGGGAAAATAGGGCTTCATTTCTCTATATTTTCCCTTTTCCAGACTTCTTCATACCCCATATATATACTCAATAGGGTAATTTTAATTGATTAATTTATTTCAACTTGAGATTTTTAAATTTGGATTTTTCTATGAAAGTTGATATACTGACATATAGATATATATTTAAATGTTTCACTATCAGAAAAGAAGTCACAAAATAGAAACTCAATTCATTCTGAATCAAGACAAAGGATCAAAATAATGAAAATCAACGGCATCTTAAAGTAGTTCTCAGAAAATAGCCCCAAACTGAATTGGATATCATATTTATTATAAATAGATTATAATAATCTAAATCAAACAAAAAAGATCAATTAATTAAATCTATTTTCTAATGTGAAGAACAAGAATCTGATATGAATTAGTTGGACCAAGGTTCATCATGAACCTCCATTGAAACATGAAAAATTCATCTAATAATGATATGAAAAATGCATTGAAGGAAAATGGGTACGTCACTGGATTGAAAATGACCGAAGAAGAAAACATGGCATCTAGATATTCAATATACCCAAAAATGAATCTATAATTGAGATTAAAATACAAAAAAATGAATGAATAGAAGAAAAGTGGATGAAAACTGACAAACTAGGTCATTGTTTACCAAATATCGATAAGATTCAGATATACAAAACATCAGTAAACAAATCATACTTTAAAAAATTGATGAGATTACCAAATCGATTGTTGATTTCCATTGATATGATTTAATGATATCAACGCATCATGGATATGTTGTGGTCGAACCCTAACTGTGACTCGAAAAATCTTATTAAGCACTCGATCTCAGATCCAGACTCCAAGCTCTGAATCCTGAAACCCAATCACGATCGATCTTGCACTCTGCCTGAGATCCAAGCTCCAGGTCTACGACACTGCTTCGACTCCCAGTCACAATTTCCTCTCATCTCTACTCCCGAGCATGGCAACATCTATTGGATGAACACCAGAAAAACTCGACGATGCCCCAAGCCTCGACATCTCCCTCAACACCAACTCGCGATTGGCATATACCCTCTCACTTAAACAGAAACCCTCAAACCCAATTCATGATTCTTATTATTTTTTTATTCTTTTTATCAATATATATATATATAATCTGTTTTATTTTCAAATTAACATATATATATAAATATATCTCAGTAAAAATAATACATTTTACATAATAATAATAATACATTTTTTTCAATAACAAAAATGTAATTTTTATAATTTTCATATTATATTTTGCGGGTATGAAATCATTATTTTTTTAAATAAATATTATAAAAACAATATTTATAATTCAAATATTATAAATTATAATAGTTATATTAATATATCATTATTAATATCACATTTACTTATTTTTACTATAGTCATTATTATTATTTTGAATATCACCCTTTCTTTTGTTAAAATAATAATAATTTATATATATATATATATATATAAATTTAAATTATTAGTTTATTAAAAATAATTTATTTCATGAAACACAAGGAAATAATTTATGTTGTGAAACAAAACATATTTTGATTAGAACAAATATTTATAATGATTTTTATTAAATCTTTTGTTAATTAGTTTTATTTTATAAAAAAATTATTAAATAAATACTTAATTACTATTTAAATTTTCATGGGATTTTATAGTTTGTTCAACGGATTATATGGTTTATAAAGATATAGGATATCGATCTTTCTAATTAAGGGTTCCAGAGGCTAGGGAAACAGAAGTACATCGTATCATAGCATCACTAGATTCCTTGGTTAAGGAAGACAAACCATTACTATTTGGTTAAAATCATTGATACCTAAATTAAAGGTTGTTGAATTAATTTAAACAAAATTTAAATGGGTGTGTATTCCTTTAATAATGTTTATATTATTTTTTAAGATATTTATAAAGTCCTGTTATAGTTGTTTATTTACAAGTTTCTATTTCTACTGAGCATTTTTATGGAAATTTTATATAGATTGTTATAATCTTCTCTAACAGTAATAATAAAAATTATATTGGTATATTTCTACATATTATTATTGTATTATAATAGTTTGGTATATTTTTATGTTTTATTTTATAAACAATAATTCATCCTCAATCTCTTATAGTAAAACTATGCTACTTTGATTCTACACCAAATATTTAACATCTTCCACTCCAAATTTTTTTACGTAATCCATATTTATTTTCATGGTTTCATTATTGGAGTTTAATTTAAAAATATTTTTTATAAAATTATTCTTGTTACCTTCTCTAAAATTATTTTTTGAAAATGACGTATAATTTTTATTTTTACAACAATATTTAAAATGTTTTACAATAACTCTTCATAAAGTTTCAATTTCATTTTTCTCTCTATCTCTAAAATATTTTCCTTCAATGGAGTTATATTCATGATCACTCTCCAAATAATCTTATGGTATAATTACATAAGAAATTGAATTTTTGGTATTAATTAATATAATTCTTGATTTCATTTTATGAGATTCCTTTTGAAATTTTCATACAACCTATTTATTTCCATAAGTCCTCATGATGGGATGTATGATTAACTTTATATGCACACATATATATGGTTTATATTTATCTGAAATATGGATAAAATATATCTCTCCATTGAATTGGATAAAAATTTATATCCCATGAGAGAATGAAGTGTGAGAATTATTTTTATATTCAAAACTCTATAAGTGGATATTATTATTATGTTCACTACTCTATGTGTGGACATTATTGTTGTGTTCAAAACTTTGTGCATGGACGCTATTGTTTTTTCCACAACTCTATGCATGGAAGTTATCGTTATGTTCATAACTTTATATGTGGACCTAATTTCAGCTATATACTTCTATAATGTTATTATTTTCTATTATTATACTTATTCTATACTTCTCTCTTAATCTACAATATTATGTTATGCTCCATAGCACATGATTATTGTATTTTTTTTCATTCTTATGCCTTGGTATATGTTATGATTACATGATGATCCTTTTGAGGTTATATGTCCTTTTATATTGTATTATGTAAAACCCTTATGATTCCATGATCTTTTTAACCACATATTTATCCCATGTTTCTATTTTATCTCATTATTATAAACTAACCCTTTATGACACATTGATATTTTTCCCTTATAGGGAATTAGAATTCAGTACTTATTTTGTTTCTATTACCCATGTGATAATAGAGAGTATTAAGTTTGTTGTGTCTAGAAGGATATAAAGTGAAAAGTTTATTTGTGGAACATGAAAAAGAAATAATTTGAAATAAGACATTTGTATAGGTAATCTTGACATACCATAAAAATTTGGGTTATTGGATCATGAGTTTATTTGTGATTTGCAATGTTTAAGTAATGGAAATGAAGTAAAATATATTAATGTTATGATCATTTCATCTTAAGAAATTCCCATATCAAATAATATTATTTATGTTATTATTTATGAAAATATTATATTTGTGATGGGTTTATATTTCAAATAGTCCATAGTAAATAACTTAAAAATTTGAAGTGATTATATTGTTTTCCCTTTTAAAAAAATATTTGAATAGAGAATATTTCACCTAGGATACTATGAGTGAAAATTTGATTCTTAATGAATTTTAGAGGAATTATAATACATGGAACCAACATGTGGAATTTTATGATTAATGCCACTAAGATGATAACGTTGACAAAAATTTTGATGTTATGGTGAATGATCAAATAATTTTAATATTAAATAATTTCCCCAAAAATCTAAACATATATATGGATATCAGGACTGATGGGGTTGGTGAGAGAAACTCTTGTTCACGTAAATATGGAAACTAATTATTTTTTTGAAATACTTGGTGATTCTTGGATAGAATTGTAACCTACATATAAAAATGTTTTTAATTTTTCATTTATTGAGATTTTATTATATATATAGGATTTGAATCATTAGGAAAACATGAATTTCAATATAATATCACAACTTATAAATAAATTCCTCTATTTTTGTGGGGATATTCTCAAGTATTATTTTTAGGTGTTAATGTTAACAAAAAATATTGGTTTTAAATATAATACATTAGACGCTTTCCAGAAGAGATGTATATTACTTCCAAAGGTTCATTCCCATATCAATATATATATTGTGTATAACTATTTAATGTGATATAAGGATAATTGAATTTAAATTCACCAGATTTGGTTAATTTGATCTCTAAACTATGGGAATATATTAATACCAAGGTCTTAAGATACATTGATAGGGGTAAATCTAGTTATTAAATTATTCTCATGAATCTTGTATTATAAATGGATTTTGGTTCCTAGTTAAATGAAATGCTTTGTTATTTATCTATCACATAGGGTTTCTATGTTTTTCGGTATATTAAAAATAGACAAAAATATAAGAATGTTTAATTATATTTACTTAATTCACTAAAATGGGGCATGTACCAGGATAACACACATTATTTTCAAATATATTTATTAAAAAATAAATCATGATGTGGTGAGAGTACCCATGTCATCGTTTTTTTCATGGAATGGTTTCTTATAGTATATTGTGGTGTTTATATAGAATGACATGAGATATCATTCAACATAACCTCCTATATTGATTATCATAGAGTTGTCTTATTACACATCAAGTGGTGATGTGTGGGTGAATAAGTGAATTTTATAGGTGTTTGACATGTATTTTAAATAAACAAAGAGCCATTAAAATCATTACAATGGGAGATAAATATTTTATTATTTCATAATATATGAAATGAATATACCTCAATAGGCTCCTTCATTTTATGAAACGTTTATATATAATAAAACTAATAGGCCTCGTTTTTTAGACATTGGAGTTATTCTAAACAATATATATCTCTCGCATTATCTTCTCTATATTTAACATTGAGGTGGATATGATAGAACACATTTTAGAAAGAAGTGGTCTACCAAATAATGTAGGGATTCCATTTCATTTGATGAATACATTTAATGGCATGACTCCTTTTATTTATATTAAGGAATATTAATCAAACTTTCTATTGTATAAGTTACAACATGGACATTAAAATACACTTTAATATATAATTACCAATTTAATTTTATAGTTACTCTCTTGGTCTATCATGTATATGGGTTTTCATTGATTTATTTTTACTACATTTGAGCAGGGATATCTTAAAAAAACTATTCGATGGTATTATAATGGGAGTTGATAATGAATATATAAGATAATAGTTGAAAAATGAAAACCAAGGTGATTTTTTTCCATTACAAGGGCCATGTTTTTTATAACTATTTCATTCCTTATAAAAATAATGAGCAAAAAAACATTGTTTTAGAAAAATATTATGTTTTTTTTATAAAAATATATATCATTAAAAAATAAACATTTTCAAATCATATTTTTGACAAAATTGGTCACAATTCAAATAAATTAGAATTCCATGAGAAAAAACCATGATGTGGAGAGGATTAAAAAGGTTTGGGTCAATTTATGACCTCGATGCAAATATAATTTTCTTTTAAATTCTATAGAATGGTTCAAGGTAAGATCTTTGAGAAATTTTATATCTAAAACATCTTGTAAAAATAAACCACATATTGGTTTGTAGCGATGGACATATTGAATATTAAGAAAAATGTCAAAAAAATTTATGATGTAGGCATATAAAAATTATTTGTTATTATTATAAGTATCTAATGTTTTTATATATTATGGTAAATAGTTTAATTATACATTTATTTAGGAAATCAAGATTTCAGATTCGTGTATATAAATTGTTTATATGATGGGTATTTTTATGTTTTTTTACATTGTTTAAAACACTTCTTATAATTTACAAACCATGTATATAAGTTTTATATTCTAGGAATGACAAAAGATTTAGTTTCATTAAACAAAGACAATGAATTTTTATTTAGTTATTAATTGAATAATAAATGTTGATTATGATTTATACATATTATCTTCTATATTTATGTTAGAATAAAGTTCTCTTTTGGTTATTGATATATGGATAGTGAGAATTTGGGAAAGAATTTTCACTGTCCTATGTGATTTGGGTTTTTATATAAACTTGAGGGATGATTTTATATCACATCATACTTTATGTTAGATGGATTTTAAATTTATAAAGTTATAAATCTTTACTTCAATGGGTTTCATAAGAATTATTCAAGAGATGCATTTGGATATGTATATATATAATAATATTTTATTTTTAGATAAGTAACATAAATCATGAGTTTTATAAGTTGTTATATATTAATATTCTTAGAACATATTAATTTTTTTTATGGAATATGATTCAAAACTAAACAACCAGAATCATGTATACATGTAATAATTTCATAAGGTATAATGATATTAATAATATGTATATATAAATGGTGAGACTAAGAAAACTACATTAAATATTGAAAATTAGATTCTTTCCAAAGTAAACACTTTTAAAGATATTGATCATTCAATATGGGTTACCCTAAACATTAGGTGAACATTAATTATCTTTTATAAGTTAAGTAGATTATGGGTGAACCAAAAAATTAGGTGTTTATATCTAATTTGAGATTTGGGTTACATTTATTCTAATGATCCTAACCATTAGGTTACTACAATAATATAGTTAATATAATTCAAATGTTAAATTGGGTAACAGTTTGTCTACATAATTATACAATAATGAAATGTGATCTGATTATCCTAATCATCTAAAAAATATAGTCATGGATTATCATATTATTTTAGCTAGGTTAATTAATGAAGAAATATAAATCTTAGACCACTAATGGATGTGATGTGTGGGGTCATAATTTTAATGGGATTAAATTAATTTAAAACATAATACTATCATAATAAATATGCCTTGTATATTAAAGAAGAAATCATGAATATCATTTTGAGATATGTTATAGGTTGTACCTATAGTTGAATTTATTGGTATCTAAAGATATGAATTGTTTTGAAGTAGAAAAAAAATAAGAATTAGTATGTGAATTTTATAGAAATAAATTTTTCTAATTTTTACTTGTGGGTATAGGATAGTAGTTTTGCATTATAGATTTGTTTTGATTTAAAAGAACATAGAAATAAGAGATAATTGATGATAAGAGTAGTTAATATATATATAGTCAATGGAGAAATACTTTTTTTATTATAAGTGGAAAATTATGATATATGTTTACAAAGTGGATTGGTTATAGAATTAGAAAACAATAATAATGTTTTGTCCATAAAATGAAATTTTATTTCTATATATTTTTTAGAAAAGAAGTTATTTTTTCATAATTAAAAACTAGAGTTGTTATATATATATAAATGAAATGTTTTATTGAATTTAGAATATTTTGAGTGATTTATAAATTCTAGATATGAATTATATGGCTCATAAGATTCAATATAAGAAGATTAATGTTGATTATAACACCACTTATATTTGGAATTCCTTGAGAATATAAATGAAAAAGATATATTAATACTCGATAGATATATATTGTTGGAATCATTAAATTATGAATTGTTTGAAATATGATATTCTTGTTTATTAAAAAAATATGAAATTACCTTTTAGTGTAAAAAATGAATAGGATGGTATATTCTTATACCTAATACATTGTGATGTATGTGGATGAATGAGTTCACAAACAAGTGGTGAGTGGAGGTACTTCATAACCTTCACTGATGACTTCATCCAATATGGTTATGTGTTTCTTATGAGACAAATGTTCAAAAACTTTGGAATGTTTAAGGTGTTCAATAATGAAGTATAAAAGAAACTCATAAAAAGTATTAAAATTCTCTAATAAAATCTATGTGTGGAATAGTTGATCTATAAATTTATTGATAATATATGAGATTATGGTATTATTTCAACACTCAATCCTCATAAAAAATAGTGTATTGGTGTGTCTAAAAGAAGGAATCATACCTTTGTGGGATTGTACTATAGAAAATTTTGGTATTTAGGAACACTTAATTGTGAAAGATAAGATTATTGTTTTAAATGAGTTTTTAGAGGATTTTTTTAGGGTGAAATTAATTTTAATTTTAAATAGATTATTTTGTGATGTTTTTTTAAATGATAGTACACCCTTCATAAATACAATTATAACCCCTTCGCTTACATGGAAAGAATGAATTATTATAAAAAATTTAGTATTTATAGTGGTATCTCTCTCTATGTATTACTATAATTATGATAAATATGGATTTTTTCACAAATAAATATAAAATTTGCCTTAAATATGAGATGATTATGATTTTTTCACTATTAGTTGTAACTGATGACTCATATTTTCAATGGATTGGATTTTCATGACTAATTACTATAAATATCTTAATTATTCATGGTATATGTCCTTTATATAGCTAATATCCATAACTATAAATAGTTTTTAGGATGGTTTCTTTTTTCACAAATATTTTTCTCCATTAACCATTGAAAATGTAATAAAAAAATCAGTAATTATTTACAGCATATAAGGATTACGTCCCAAAATAGAACTATAAAAAATATTTCAAGAATTTCTTCAAAAATGAAATAGTGATAAATAATGGTGGATTATAATTCATTTCTATCATCCATAAAAAATAAGTTAAATATATAAAAATTTAGAAAATCTAATTTCTATCATTCAAATCATTAAAATTCTTTTCTTTCAACCATTTACCTCTTTTTTGAGCTCAGCATCTTGGAAGGTTTGTTAGAGTTAAATTTTTTAAAACATTTGATGGTATAATTTTTTATTTGTTTTTTATTTATTTAATTATGAGTTAGTTTTTATTAACACATTATATTTAATATATATATATATATATTTAATATTAATCTTGTTTAGAAATAAAGTATATTTGAATGATATTACAAATAAGTTTATGTAATTTTATAAATTAAAACTATATCATAGAATATTTAATAAAATTTATTTTTTAATATTATAATAAATATATATTTAATAATAAAATGTTTTATGATTAAAATATTAGTTATTAATAAATATTTGTATAAAATATGTAATAATATATTAAATAATAAAGAAAATTTATATTCTTAAAAAAATATAGATATGTAGATATATAACTATTTAATAAATTAATGTAATTTAGATAAATAACTTATAAGAACATTTAAAAAAAATATTATTTTATGTATGTTCCCACAGTCATTTGCGCCCATGGTTTTGTTTAATATTTGGTTGTAAACCTGCTTTACAAATTTATGGATTCATTAGGGTGATCTAATAATGAAATTAATTTCACATAGAGGTTGAGAGGATAAGAGGTCTTATCATACCATGGAGGGTCTTATTTCCTTAGTTTGGGTCTCTCTTTTATATTTAATATGTATTTGTGAAGTCCTTCCCAATAACAATATCGGTTTCTATGACATCTAAGCGGTCTATTGACACCATGCATCAATGTGAGAATATGTATTTATTAGAGGTTTTCTAACTATTTATATGCGAGATTTTATATCTTACCTTCTCACTGTTTACTTCTACAATAGTTTAAATACATACATGTGGGTTCCCTAGAATTTACCACCTTCCAAGGAGGCAGTGGGTATGGAGGAGTCAGGATTAGTTCCATGAAGGGGATTCCTATAAATTCTCATTATGGGAATCATAACCATTGTAGTTTGGTTCCCCTTAATATGACACATCATTCCTTTTAATATCATGTGACAAGGACCATTTTTATTCCTTTTAAGGTTGTTTAACCATTAATAAATAAGTTTCTTTTAAGGTAATGTTCCCAGGATAAATGTTCCTTTTGATGTCATACAACTTGGACCAATATAATCTTATAAATTAGGTTAAAAAACAAAACCTATTTTGAGTTGTTTAAAGCCATCTAGAATGAACTACTAGCTGAAAGGTAAATAGAAATAATTTTTGCAGGACTTCAACATGAGAAACCCTTTCTGGTTTATCATATCTTTTGAAAACTAAATAAGATAGGTTAATCTTGGGGATTAATCATAACATTAGGATCATGGTATTTATGTCTCATTGATTGGGAACATTGTATGATTATCAATGAAGACATGGTCAGGGATTAAACTTAGCAGGAGGTCTATATAAATTCTCTGGACTATTGGTAACTAAACAATTAAAAATGATTGGACACATAGGTGATGTGAACTAGTGGATAAGAGGTGGAAATTACATAAAATTGGCATCCCAGGTATGCATCTTTGATGATTTATTGAACACAAGGGAGGATAAATTGTGGATTATTTGGGTGCCTAGTGAAAATTTTGATAATCCAAAATTTTTAGAGGAGAGGGTCTATAAAGATAGCTTCAGAATGGTTCTAATATAGCCCCTTAAGATAATACATGAAAACTGAACAAGTACATGAAGATTATGGGGGGTGGGTTCTACTTTGAGCAATAAAGATGAGTTTCCAAAGTTTTGATAGATTCCAATCATGGATGTTAGTATCTTGATAATGCCATCAGTTAGGGTGAAAAATGAGTGATAAATTTTCTATAAGATGTATGATTCCAATTATCAAAGGAGTACATAATCAATGAGTAGAAAATAAATGTTCATAGTAAAGATGGACAATAATTATAATTGTTTTAGAAGAGGTCTTGAGGAAATAATCTTTTTATGGTTCTGAACATGCTGAATGGAGGCCGATTAAGTCATTTCGATCATTAATTTAACCTAAGTAGACGACTAAGAGAAGGAGGGACCACTAAATAGGTCCAAATATCTTGAACATGGATCCTTTTGAAAGTAATAAACCAGAGTTCAAATCTTTTGTGGTGATGGTCCTTTGGAAAAACGCTAACACATACCTTAGAAAGAAATAATTTCACATAATATTAGGGTTATATGCAATTTTTTGAGATCCTCTAAAGGCATTGTTGTTTAAGGTTTTCTGTAACATAATATTCATGCGGTCGATATCCCTCTATGAAGAAAATACACAAGGGTCCTTTACAAAGAGATTTTACATAATCATTGATGTAAAGAATTTATACGCAAGGGGTATCACCATGATGGACTTTGGAGGTGAACTTACCCTATCTTAAAATTATATTATAAATCTACCCGAGGGAGATTATCTAAAACTATACACATAAGAATAATTCAAAATTGGTTTTATTTTTATTGGATTTCATATAATGAAAAATTAATCATTATCAAAATGTGATTCATGGTGGTATTTATAGTAAAAATATGTAACTGTTTGGATTGAGATCTATAGAAATGTCATAAAATTTAAGTTATATTATATCATTGGATTCCTTCCATATTTTTACAAAATAAACCCTTCTATATATAAGTTACTCAATCATAAAAGATTCCAAAAATGCCACTGAAAATGATATTGGGCTATATAAAATTCATGTGGCCACAAAAAACACCCACCAAGATTCTAGAAATGATGACACTGAGAAAGGAATTCGCTTGACTTATATGTATTTATACCACGGTTTCACAAATTATTCTTCTACAATGATATTTTCATGCGGTATCTAGGAATTAAAACATATATTTTATGTGTAGGGGTTTATTTCTTTGAGATGAATATTTTTAACTCTTTCTAAATGATTTTCTTCTATTTTTTTACCTTCAAATATTCATTAATGAATTGATTATCTCTTTTAGATGTAAAAGAATTCACCCCTATAAATTTGATCAAATTAAAATTAAAAGGACTAAATTTTGAGAAAAATAAGGTGGACCTCATAATATTTATGTGGTTCACATAATGTTTGAAAATAAAAGGATTTCCTCTAACACAATAAATAAAATTTGGGGGTAGGGGATCATTTAGAACTTTGAGTTTATGCTGGGATTAATATAATATTCAATCATCCATATAAAAAATCTTTTATGTATTTGCATAAGTATTGTTTTTACAAGACTCTTTGAAAATTATTCTTAGTTAGTAACCACATGAGATTTAGGTAAATGCCTTCCTTATACAAACTATTTAAATAAGAATGATCAACCACATGTTTTTTATAGGGAAAAAACCCAACCATGTAGTTTTTATATGGCACATGAATCACATAATTTCTAATTAAAAATATGACATTTTCAACCTTTTCTTTTACTTTCTTCTATTTTACTCATTAATTCAAAAATATTCTATCTTCATGCCTTGTATTTTGTTACTTTATAGAAATAAATCTAACAAAATTTTCCTAAGATTCTATTATGTAGTGGATAAAGATGATAAATGATGTCAAGAAAATTCAATGTCTTTATATCTAACCATGGGGCTTATATATATTAGATGTGATGAGAGCAGTATAATGAAATTATCAGATGTCACATAAGATACCCCTATCTATGTGTAAGCTACTATGTATTGAACCGATACTTAAAAACTATTTTGAAATCAATCAACCAATATTCTATATTAATCATCATCAAAAGCACACATGGTCCAATTTTTCTATAGATATATTATTTATCAAGGAATATAATTGTTTATATGGGGATGTGTTGTTCCACCAAGGTTGGTGAAACCACACTATGTGGGGGGGATCACTGTGAGTAACTCTTTATTAATATAAACCTTTACCTATATTTACCTCTAAACCTATTCTGTAAATAGATATCTCATTAGTTTATCTCCTTTGTATTGTATCTTTATGATAATAAACTATAAACCAAAAAAAAGGCATACCATTGTTTTTTAATGTGGTTCACCTCCAAAGTGGATTACTATGTCCCTAGTGTACAATGGTTGTTATCCCACTCACACTCAACATCTATTTCATAATCAAGATGAATCTCAACCAAAGGTATGACTTATAACCTATACTCGTAGAACTAACTAGTTATAATGAAATCATAAAATTATAGTTCTTCAATATATATAAAAAACTAGGCCTTCCTCTGAAATTACTAGACTTGGATTGGTGCTTTTGAATAATGATCAACAGGGAAATACAATTAAATTATAGGCTAATAAAATATGATATTAATACCCACCATTCATAAATATCAAGGGATACCTAAAAACGTGTTATATATGGATATAATAGGATTACATCCTAAAAAATATAAGAATATCATAAGATTTATTTCCCTTTTTTATTCTACATCATCTAGAATGATAATCAACATAAGAAAATCAGAACTCTATCTATCTCTTTTTATTATTCTTCAAGAATGATCTTTAACAAACAACATTGGATTTGTATTGTCCTCAATTAAAAGATTATTTAGAATGTAAACATCAATTATCTATATTTTGATAATTTATTGTCCTCCATATTTTGTTTTTATATCTTCTCAACATCTCTCATGGATATTTTTTCTATACATTGAATATGAGAACCCTTAAATATTAGCCTCATGATCTCATTATACAATTGTCCTACTATATGATGGTCAAATATTTCTATAAATATCATATTAATAATCTCATACATAATTCCCTCTTAACTTTAAATAATTATATCTAAAATTATATTCTTTAGATTCATTTTTCCTTAATTGATATATTCTTTAGTTATCACAACCTCTTTCCTTTTTTTTAATTCTCCATAAAATTTTCATCTTCATAATCCATTTTTCCATGATAACATGAAGTGGAATTATCATGAGGTAAATAAATTTCACATATTGTGAATCTCTCCTACAAAATTTCATTCATCATGCACTACAACATGACCTTCTTATAATAGTGTGACTACATCTTAAATAATAACTTAACTTTGAATTGTCTTTATCCTCAGTTTTCTTCATGGAGTCATATTGTTCTTCACAGTGCATAGTTAGCTCATATTATTTTTTTAATCACTAAAACCAGTTTCATGAATCTTGAATGGCTTAAAAAATAATCACGATTCTTAATATTTAAAGAATATAACATCATAATAATATTTAATATTTGTTTAGAATAATTATTCTTGGATATATCATGTTTTTGGAAAAGGAACTACCTTTACATATCATGTTGGAAATCTTTATGTATTAAAAAAATATTTAATAAATCCTTACGCATATCAATAAAACTAAAAATATTTCCAAATTTTACATTAGTTATTCTTAGGTACTAAATTTTGACCTTTATGTATGTGTTGGTAAACCCTATGTATCATAGTGTTAGTCTATACTTTTTTTAAATTTTACTCAATGAAAGAATCTTATGTATCATTTAGAGATGTTCTAAAACCTTATGGGTGATATAAAAATATTTTACATGTCACTGTATGGGTTTTTCCTTTGTTTTTTTTAGATTTATAGATGATATTACATGTCACAGGGAAAATATTCCATCACTTTCCTAATTTTTCACTTCTTTGAGAGATATCATGTATCTTAGTGAGACTTATTCCTTTCAATCATTATAGTATGATCCTTGACTAAATATCTTACATGTCACTCCAAAAACACACATATTACTATAAGGATATTATGTATCATAGTGTTAGACTCCCAAGGAATTCACCAAAAAAATGATTATGGGAAGTATTTTGTGTATAACTTGTGAAAATTCATACATATTAATGTATGGTTTTGCCTTTTCTATTTTCATTATAAATATAAAAACTATAGAATATCCGAAAATTATCTCCATACAATTTAAATATTCTTCAAAACATCTCAAACACCTCAATTAACTTTGGAATAACATTAAAAATTATTCAATTATATCAGAATAATTCAAAAAGTTTTTCACCATATAAATACTCCTTAGAGTTTTTAAATCTTATTCCCCTAACTCTACAACTTCAGTTATTACTCAAACATAATCCTATTATATTTTTCATGTAATGTCTACATTCACTATATGATTATAATTAGGATGGAAATTCATAGATAACTTTATCTACTTCTACATTGAGATATAAAATTCTTTGTTCTTTATACTCCATGGGAAAACTCATCAATTACTTAAATAGTCTATTCACATGAAATATTAAGCCGTAATAAACTCAATATTTAACCATATTTTTTAAATAAATATTCTTTATGAAATATTATTAGTGCAAATAACTAAAACAATTCTTTAAAATTTTCCATATTTGAATGGATCTCTAAACATATTCAATCACAAATCTTCCTTTTTATATGAATAATGACAAAAACTTACTTCCATGATCCAAGGTGTTTCTTTAATACCCATTAATTATTCATTTCTCAATATAAAATGACACTTGTTTGTGTACTTTACTCAATCTTCTTGGGTAATTCAAACTTTATTCAAGATTCCCCTATCAACACATATTAGAATCATGCAAATTGAAAAGAAAAAAAAACAAAGTGGGTTAAAAAATTGCCCATTGTATTTTTTTTCAATACCCATATAGAAAAATTCTTCCACTTTCATCAATCTCAAAATTATTTTAATTAAATATAAATAATATTAACATAGGATGATAGTAGTTCACTTAAAGTATTTAACCATAAATTATTTCTCACTAATTATACTTGAAAAATACTTGGGTTAGAAACCAAGAAGGAATAAACTATAAAAAAAAGTTTTACATAAACAAACCAGAATATGATACAAAATAATATTACACTATTAAGGGTTATTCAAATATTTTAAGGATAATACCAATTATTGAATATATATTCCTGAGTTTATTAATCCAAATCCATACAATCATCTTAACACCCATATTAAAAATATTCAAAATATAATGCCTGTTATGTTTTATAAATAATCAATCAAAGGATGATATCTTCATCAAATAGGATTAAATATATCCAATTTTAAATCATACCAAGGATGTTAATTTATTTAATTCTATAATATTTATTCTAACATTATCAAGTTTCCATTTATCCCCTTAAACACATGCATCAAATTCAATTCCTTGTAAAAAAATAATATTATCAGTATGTATGTTAATAAGGTAAATATATTTTTATTATTAGTGAATTAAATATAGATGATATTTTTTTTAAAAACAATATACTTGATTCCCTCCTGATCTACTTTGGTGGGAAAACTTTGTGATTAATTTCTTATTCTTAGAAGTTTTCATATTTTGAGGAATGATCTATTTCCTTCTTTCAACAATATTTTTATGTGGAATATTATTCTCCATATAATCCATTAAGGAACATGTATCTCTTGGTGGTAGATGTATATTATTAATCATATATTCTTATTTTATTAGGATAATTATACAATCCTTTGAATCATGTTCATCTTTCTTGCACCTCCAACATAAATTTTCCTGAATTATGAGGTTTTCAATTTTAGACAACCTCTCATGAAATTTAATTTTATCATGTGGACTTACTTATTTCCCCATAGTAAATTCATTCACATGTGATTTTTTTCTTTATTTCCATCACCAATTAGGATGGCTATATGATCATACATTCTTAGCTTGTTTAGTTATTTACTATTGTTTATAATGATTATTCAAGTTATAAACTTTGTAAAAAATTTCACAAGAATTGAATTATTCAATAGGTATTTCTTCCACCAAACCAATCCTTCTATTTTTCTATTAGATTTATTCTTAAATTTTATTCATATTTCCTTCACCAACACTACCATTCACGGTTATCCTGTAATGATCCATGATATTTACTCTTCTACTACAATAAAAGTATATTTGTTTCTCCTATGTAACAAGTTTTTTGGACTTATTAGGCTTCTTTTAAAAAAAATCTCATTTTTTTCATTACCTAGGGTAAACTCAAATTTCATTATTTTAAAATTTTGAGTTTATGGTATTCTTTAATAAAATAATTTTAACACATTATTCTTTTTATTGAACTAGAATGGTTCTTAAATATAACCATAATTATTTAAAATACTAGAATGATTTACAAGATCTTCAAACTTGCCTGATATATAAAAATTATTTCTATTATTTTATGGAGTTTGGATCAACTGAACGATTATTACATTAATTTATTTTTTCATTTAAATCCATGGTTTGACATATTATTCGAATATTCAAATGAATTTTTTCTAAAACTTTCAATATATTATCAGAAGTCAACATATCTCAATATCACACTCTTTGACATAATTTTTTCTGCAAGAACACTATTATTTTTTGTGATACTTTTTCCAATATTTGAGATTTATTTAGGGAGTGTCCTATCTTACTTATTCTAATATCCACTATAGATATAGTGGTATGTTTCTCATAATAATTTTGAACCCATTTTTTCTAGAATTTCTATTATACCCCACACTTTTTAAGAAAATAATAATACTGAAAATGAGGTTTTCTAGATCAAGGGTTGAAATTTTATTTATAATTGAAAAATATATAATCAGATGATCTAAATCTATTATTTACATAATATAGAATTATTTTAGTATAAAAATCCTCCTTGTAGGTATGTATGGAAACAACTATTCTATCTACCTATAGTAAAGATTTTTCTTGAGTCACTTCAATATTTTCTTGTTTAACCTGAAACTCAAGACACATCATACTGAGGATATTTTTATCATCATGTACTAACTCCAATATCTCTTCAAAATCCATTTTTATCATCTTAAAAATTTTCTCAAAATACACATGAATTATGAAATTATATTTCAATGAATTTTCAATCTATTTTATTTTATTTTCTTTGATCTATATTTGAGAAATATTTACATATATAATGGACCTTTATTTTTATTCATATGCATACAACTTTTCCTCAAGTTGTTTCAAGGATTACTCTTTATATTGAGTTGTTTTATGAAAAAAGTTCCCAATTTTGGAGAATTTTTCTTCACGATCTATATTCCTTGAAAATTTTCCCTCTAATTGTTTGGTGTGTTTTTTACACACCAATTATTTATGTTCTAAGGAATTTTCCATGATCTTTTATTCTTCCAGAAAGTGGGTGATCTCCTCCTACAAGACATTAAAAGTTCCACAAATAAAAACACTATATCTCTTAGTAGATCCTATAATATTTACTTCAAGTAGGTATATGATTAAATATATGAATTATCAAGTAGATAATGTGAAATTTGATATTCTCCACTTATGCTTGATTCATCAATGTTACAATTTGGACAAGAAAGAAAGGTTTCCTCATCTTTAAATAAAGATTTTAAATAATATAAGGTAGAAGTATTTTCCATATTTTTTAGAATATATTTTCAACCAAATTTTATATAATAAAGATAAATATAATACCATCATAATTGCATCATGTGAAAGTTATACTTAATTCCACTTTACATAAGAGGGATGTATTCTTATTATTTTTCAACTATGTTTCTTATATTATTCATAGTATTGGAATAGATAGAGTTTTTATTATAAATATATATATTATTCATGTATTAACTTGGGTAATTTATAAATATAAACTCAAAAATTAAAAAACATTATATTGTTGAGAATCTAATAGGAGGCGGAATAATAGATCTAATACCAATTGTTATTCTTACAGGATTGGGGCAAGTGCACTAAGAGGGGGTGAATCAGTGTGAGTAACTATTTACCAATCTAAACATTTACCTCTCTTTATATTTTCACCAATTTGGTGAATGGATCTCTCACTCTTTTATATAATTTAGTTTTCATGAATTAAATGATAAAGTGTAAACCAAAATAACATATCACATAATGATTTATTAATGGGGTTTACCTCTAATGTTAATGAATATATCCCTAATATACGATGGTTATTATCCTAGTTTCACATAGATTCTCTTTTATTATTAAAAAGAATCTAAATCAAGGGTAGGATCTTTAATCTATACTCTTGCAACCAACTAGATAAAATTAAAGCTCTAAATTACTTTTATTTAGGTTCTAGAACTAACCAGGCCTTCCTATTAAATTACCTAATTTGGATGGATCCTTTTGAGTAATGATTTCTAGGAAAACAGAAGTAACTTCTAGAAGAAAAAAGATATAATATTCTTCTATAGTGGGAAATAATCTCTAGAGTTACCTCTAACCTTAAAATATATAGATAATATAAGCTTTAGTTCGAATGATATAGGGATTTTATAGGCTGTTATTCTCTCTATTATTATTCTTTGCACTAAATGATAATTTTAAGAAGAAAAGTCAATATCTCTCTCTCATCATTCTTATTCTAAATCTGTGACACATAGGAAGGATATTTAACACACATTTTTATGATCTCTTATTATCTTAAACATAAGGAAATGATATAATATTTCGTTCTCTCTAACTCAAAAATAATGTATTCTTTTCCTACTTATTCTCTTATATCATTTAAATAAGTCTATTGGATATTTTTTCATAATTTAAATATGAAAACCCTTTAATATCTCGATCATAACCTCCCCTTTTAGTTATAATTTCTATTATGTGTTGGTTAAATACTTCTATAAACATCATTGTAATAATCTCATTAATATTTTTCTTAACTAAAAAACTTTATCTCCATAATTATCTCCTTTATACTTGTATTTATTTACTTGTGATATTCTTTAATTATAAAAAATTATTTCATTATTCTATAATTAGCTACAAAATTTTCATCATCATATTTCACATCTTCAAAAACCCATGAAGAAAAACCATCACAACATGAACAAAATTTTAATAACATAAATTAATCCAAAAACACTTTATTTATCATGAGTTGTGGTGTATCCTTATCCTCACATCATGAATATATCTCAAATAGTAAAACATGATTCAACATGTATTTAATTATCACACTATTTTACTGTATGATATTTTTATTCATGGTTCTTGGGTAGTTAATATTTTTCTTTATTCATCACCAAAACCGGTTGTTTAAAGCATAGATTACTCAAAAAATCATCATGTTGTTTATATATTTTAAGAATAAAATAATATCATTATATTTAATCATTATGTAGAATGCATTTTTCTAGAAATATTTTTTTTAAATTAAACACCTTTTTCATATCATGTTGGATAAACTTTCATATTACTTGAAACATCCACACAAACCTTGTGTATCCCAAAAAAACTCAACACATTATAAAATTATGTCCGAGTGAATCTTACATATCAAATATCTTCTATTACATATGATTCAGTAACCCCTTATGTATCATAATAAATTTTTTAAATTTCACTAAATGGTAGAGTCTTATGTATCTTTTTAAGATGAATTGAAAAAATTAAATATTCTCCAAAAATATATTACATATCACCTAAATGTTTTTTTATTTTTCTATTTTTTAGAGTTCTGGAATATCTTACACATCACATGGAAATTTCTCCATCATTTTTATAATTTTTCAGTTATCAGAAGAATATTATGTATTTCGATGATAATTATTCCATTTTTATATTTTATTTTGATCCTCCAAAGAATATCTTCTGTATTAATCAAAAAAATTATATAGTCTTGGAAGGAAATTACATATCATAGTGTAGGACTCCCAAAGACTTTGACTGGATTTTTATTCTGATAAATTTATTATATATTGGCTATGATAACCAATATGTATTAATTTACCATTTTTACCTTTTTCATTTTATCCAAAAATATGAAAAATTAAGAATCTATAAAACTTCTCTCAATTATATTTCAAACATATTCAAGAAATTTAAAATCCCTTTGGAATAGCCTCATATATTTTTCAGCCATATCATAATAATTAAAAAGGATTATACGAAATATAAATACTCCTTAAATTATTTTAATGGTATTAGATTGCGTCTAAAATATAAATTATTCCTCAAACATCATCTAAATATATTCTACATGTTACAGATGTCTTCACCATATGAAAATTCTTAGAATATTATTTCACATCTAGATTTATATACTTCTTTAAAAAGATACTCATAATTATTTATCCTCCATGGGAAATCTCATCAACTACTTAAATAATTTGTTCATGTGAAATATCAAGAAGAAATAATATAAACATCCAATATGATTTCCTAAATAAATATTATTAATGCAATATTATTTGTGGTAAAAACTGAAAAACTTTTCCAAACTTTTCCAAATATAAATAGATCTATAAGCATATGTAATGAAAGATATTCCTTTATCATATTAATAATTATAGTAACTAACTTCCAATATCTAAGGAGTTCTGTTCAATTATTTATTATTATTCACAACTCAACATATAATGATACCTTTATTAGTTACTTTACTGAATTTTCTTGGGTACTATAATCTATTTATAAGATTCCATTCTAAACACATATTGATACCATTATTATTGAATTATTATTCATTGCCAATAAATAAAATAAACAAAAAAAGTGTTCAATAGTATGTCCCTATATATACCTAGCTATCCTTAAGAGAATGACCTTGTATTTAAGAGATAGATGTTCATAATTACACATTCTTCCGGTGAAGATCCACTCGTGACCAAAATTAAGGGTAGAATACCAGTTGGGATATTTGTATCAGAGGTATCTTTAACATAGACTAGGGATGGTGTTTTTGGGTTTACCAAAGATACACATTATTCGGAATGGATTTGAAGATGGTAGGACTATAAACAACCATTTTCATTGTTACAATTTTTCTCCCACCATAACATGAAGATTTTTCCATAACTAATCAGTTGATGGATCCTAGATACAAACACATTATACTTGATGCATAGAGAGGTTGGAATAAGCCTTTGGTATGTTATAATCATATGTATGGATCTGATTCTAGGATATATATATATATAATAAGTTTATTCATATAAAATTTTAATTGGATAACTTAGAGAGGACTCCCCCACTCACAAGATAGATACAACAATTGGTAATGAATTTCAATGAACAGTATCTTCGACCACAAGTTAGTATTAATTTTTTTATATGGGAAAAATTTTTCAACAAGAAAAATGATCAAGGGATAATGACAAATTGGCTATAGATCATCCCAAATTGGATGGACCATGGGGATCGAGGCACTTATTAACCAATGATAGGAAAATGATGATACGATAAGTGGACTTAAAAGGTAGTCTCAATGATTGATCACCTGGTCCTCCTAGTAGAATTCGTATATCTATTGTACAATATATATATCCTCCAAGTGTATGATTCATGTAATGGGGTAAAAAACTTTAATCTTGTGATGGTGAAAATCTCTAAAGTAAAATATAGATTAACATTGATGTACTGATGTTGTCCAAATTATATTAACACTTCAAAAACATCTATGTGAAGTCCCCATTAAAACACATTGGATTATTCCATGTGTTTCAAGATTGGATCAAAGATAACCTGGGAACATAGGAATTCATTAATGATAAAGAAAATTTAGTCACCCTCTTCAAGCCATATCAACAAATCATTAGTGGGATTACATCGATATCACTTGAAGAAAGAGATGTATTAAATATAAAAAACACCCATAAATGATTTTAATTAATTTCATATAAAACCTCAATCATTATGATTATTAATGATGGGATTAAAACCCAATAATAATTTGAATTATTTATTACACCGTGACAGGGAATTATGGCTACCAAGATCGATGGATAAATCATTTTTGAGGTGTATCCACCATGTTAGTTTAGTCTAAAGTTCCATTACATATAGGTGAATTGTTTTTCCCCACCTCAAAATCATCCAAGATAAGCACCATTATATAGTTTAATTCTAGTTTTAGATGATTTTAAAATAATAATAAACAATAATAGAAGTCATGTTCCCACCAAATAATGCTATCATTGGGTTTTTGACTGAGTATGAAAAAACATGGATTATATCATATCCTAGTGGCCATATAGTAGACCTAGATATAAAGACTCAGGTTCCACCAATGACTCAAGGAGAATAAGAACCCGATAGATCAAAATAGGTGGGTATACACCATAAGATTCATATTATATAGAATCCTCCAGTGACTCAAATGTAGGTGAAATGGTTTAGTCATGAATATCTTTCCTCTAATATGAGTGGGGTGGATCTTTTACCATTAGTTACTATGGACACAAAGTTTCCTAAATCCTTGGGTGAGCGGGACCCCCAGAGGAAAACTTTATATATACTACCATCTCTAGTATTTTTGAACTTTGTTGGAGTAAGGGTACTCAAAAATGGTGTATGAAAAAGAAAAATAGACTCCAACGTATTACACTATTTTTTACACCAAACTAATATTATATGAATATGAATATTATTATTATTGATTAAATATTATTATTTAATATATAAATAAATAAAATAAAAGTTATGAATATAAGAAATAGTGTTGATACATCTCTAGTGAAGCCCAATATTTAGCATTGCACTGTAGTATAATAACATTAATGGAATTGAAAATAGTATCTTTTGGAGCACTATTTTGACCCCAAAATGGCGTTTTGACACTATTTTAATGTCCATTTGAGATTCTATAAAGGAAATCCATGATGAAATTTAGGTAGAAGGGATTATCTTAATAGATCTTGGAAAAATAATGGTTTCATACAATATAAATTTTGGGATACAACTCGATGAGGTGGAATCCTATAGAAATGAATTTGAGGTTGTGGTCCACTCTCTCTATGGACAAACATTTTATTTGAATATAGTGCCCATGATGATGGAGCTCGATCATGATGGTGTAAATGGTGATGGTGGTGGTTGTGGTAGTGGTTATGATGATGATGATAATGATGATAATGATTTTTTAGGGAAAAGGAATTCCACTGACGAGGGAGGAATTGAATAAAGCTCCTATTTAGAGAAGTTAATTTTTTAAGATATTAGTATCTAGATTTCAATATTGAAATTATCACCAATTATATATCTTATTAATTTAAGGGATCTATAGAGGTTTTTCCCGACATCAGGTCCCCATAATACTCACCAATGAGTACATTTATTAGGTAAAGGGGTGGCCTAAGTGGTAGGGTTGAAGAAGATCTTTCTCCCACCCATATAGTGTAGCTGAAATTTGTAAGGAAACGACCTTAAACATTACATTTTATACTGTCTTTAGACTAGAATTAACATAATTTCATTTCTGAGGATCTTTATGGTCTATATATTTAGATAATTAGGTCATAAATCATACCCATCAAAACCATATTTTACAAAGGGGAAACTTCAATTCATTATCAAAATCTTCAACAATTTAAAACATTTAGAATGAAACATGATTTATTTTCATGAAAAATATTCCGGAATTTCATCTTGACTTATTCATTTCCCTTACCCATCCTTAAAAAAAGTGATTTTTTTTAAATGTTAGATGAGCACAAAAATCTTAATAAGGAACATAAAAAGAAGAAATTTTTTAGTCTAGTGAAAAACATGAAAACCCATGAAAATTATTTTCATAAAAATGTACATTTTTATTTTAAAAGAGAATCAATATTCCTTAAAATATAATTATATTACCTTTTAAAATCAAAATAATTCCATGAAAACTCATTATCAAGCATAATGATGTAATGTAGGTGCCTTGGGAAATTATCTTCACAAAACCCTTACACAACCCTTAAAATTGGATAAACTATATGATTGACTTCAAATATAATTGTACGGAGAACATAATCATAACCCAATGCATTAGAGTATTATCTAAGAGTATCCATCATATAATATATATCAGGATCACCCGTGAGATATAATGATGATGAACCCTTCATATATGCTATCTTAGGCACAACTATGAGTTATAATGGGGCCAAAACCTTCATAAAAATGTATAAGGACCATATCATGAATAAAAACCTTGAAAACATCTTTTAACTCATGAGAAATATACTTTTGGATATCAAAATACCCTTTTACTGTAAAAACCCATTTCTAATACCAAAATACCCTAAAAAGGGAAAGTGGATTTTTATTTAAAGAAAAAAAGTAAGATCTTAGGGGAATATAAACATAAAATAATGGTTATGGTGGTGGGGAAAGTCTTTGTCTCTGTATATGTTAAAATAAAACATTGCTTTTGTCTTTTGTAAAGAAAGTAAAACATTTTGTAAAAAGATTAATTTTTGAAAAACATTCAATGAAAGTAGAAAAATATTACCTTTATAGTTATTTTATGTTCATATAAATACATTCATAAAATAATTTTAGAAACATGGACATTTAAGACAAATATTTTGAAAATATATCATTACAACATTTAAAATGAGGTTTTAAGTTAAAGTGTACCTTACCTCAAATTTTAATTGTCCTGTTTGTTCTTTATATTCCTAAATAATTTTTTTAATTTATTTACTTACCTAATATAAAATTTTATGTTCATTATTCATTTAATTTTATTTAATACTGTGTTATATTCAATTACTTAATCCTTTAATTTTATGTTTGGCGTTTTGAGGATTTTCGGTTCATAATCCCAAATGACTTTAGTAGGTTGACAATGGTCAAAGTGGTAATTATTATATCATATCAAGAATAATAATTATGAAATAATTATCATTATTATAAATCAATTATAATTTTATAACCAATCATGAAATATAGTTATGAAAAATGAACTATGTTACAATCATGGAGACATTAGGTCGTACACACACACAAGTAACACTTCCATTTTTCAATGATAATTATCGAAAGAAGTGAAGTATTATTTTATATTTCAACAATTATAATTATATCATAATTACCATATGATTTCTTGAAACATAATTATATATATTATCCATGTGATTTGGTGATGAAAAAATAATCACATCATTTCGTGGATGTGGTGGTCTACACATATACACAAAAAACAATATCATTTTTCTATGGAAATGTGAGAAAATAAATGGTATATTATCTTTTAAAAAAGATAAATATTTCATAAATATAGTACATATAAATTAATTTTATCATTATAACCACTTATGAGATATGGTAATGGAAAAATAATTATATCAGTTTGCGAGACAGTATATTGTCGTACACATGAATGATAGTTTTGTTACACATTTGATGAAAGAGGAGATTAATATAGGTTTTTTAATTAACCTAAAAATACCTAATTATATAGAATATAAAGGTTTTATTATTTAATATCGGTTAAATAATATTCGGGGGGATAAATAAAACAAAAACTCTTGGTTAATAATGATTCATCTTCTTTGGACAATCTTTTAAGGTTTAGAACAAATGATTTTCTATGATTGTATTATGATCAAAACAAAGACTATAGGTTGTAAGTAGGGATTTAAATAAGATATTTTTAGAGTGTTTGTTTTAACAAAATTGTTTTTTAATTGTGATGAAATGAGAAGAATATGTGACCTTTTATAATAGAGGGGAGGGGCACTCTTGAGATTTATTAAAACATTAAATTAATATAAATAAATTTTGATTTATAAATGGATAAAAATTAATAATATTGTATGATATGATAATTACGAGTCTAAATAATCTCATAAAACAAAATTTGTACATTTTTCGATAAATTCTTTACCCTAATATTTTTATTTTAGCCTCATGTTTACCCTTTTTACTATTATCATGATAGCAAAGTCTTTTACTCTTTAATGGTCAATATAATTTCCATAAAAGAAAAAAATATCCATAAATAGACCATGGAAGATATTTTAAACCATATTATAGTAAATTTTACAAATATTATATTTTTATTAATTTTATATCATTTAATAAAATATTATTTTCATTGAATATCAATAATGTCAATTTGAGAAATATTCATTTACTTTGATTTTATAGCATTAAGAGAATAAAATAAATTCAAATTAAATATTTTAATACATAACTAAAAAGTTTTTTATATCTATGAAAATCCTCATTAATATTAATTATTTATAATTATACTAATTTTAATATTTTTAATATCATTTTTTGATTTTTCCAGTAATTAAATAATTATTGCATCAGCGTTGTGTAAGAATATAAAGTAATTATTTCTTCACTAAAAATTAAAAATAAATTACCAAGATGAAGATGAATATTTTATATTTCTAAATAAAATTTATAAATGAACATATCCTTTGTTTATCCCCATATTAAAATATTATAGTTATTAAAAACAAGAATGTGGCATTTTTTACTTTTCTTTACAAAAAATATTAGAAAGGTCATAATCACATAAAAATGGAAAAAAAGTCAATATATTACACCCTTGTATGATTATGATTGATATATACTTGTCCAATAAAATTAATTCCAGTTTTAGTGTCATTTTTTAGCCCTTATAATTTAATTTTTAACAATAATGACCTAATTTAACGTTCACCAGGGTAAACAAATTACTAGGGTTACTATTCCTGTTTGAAAAAAAATAAAAGGGACATATTTTATAAATCTTGACCGACTAATTCAAAATATGAAATCCATTTTTTCAAGATTCAATTCACATAAGTATCAAATTTTAATTTGAAATTAAATCGGCAAAACATGATGAAAAATAGTTTTTCAAAAAAAATACTCAATATAATTTAAAAATATTTTATGGTAAATTAAGGAATAAAATTCATTAAAAAATCATAATGATATTTTTTTGAACAAAAATAACTAATTATTTTTTAAAAATCATCAAAATATAATTCTAATATGAGAATACTTTAAAAGAATATACAATTTTCCATAAGAATCGATATTTTTCACTATCCACTAAAAAAGTAATTTTTTTTGAAAAGTATTAAATTAATTACAAGATAATTTTTTCATTATAAATTCAAAAATAATGTTAATTTTTTGAAATTAAATTTCTGTAATTTTTTAAATTATGATAAAATAATAAAATAAGGGAAAATCTAATTAGAAGTCAAACATTTTTTTGACTAAATGATTACCTAATATTTTTATAATGGAAATAGTACCATCATTTCTTACTATATAATATTAATCAGATATGAAAATGGTTTATCTTGACTTTACCTAGGTTTTTAAATTCTTCCCCCTTTTTTAAATCATGTCCTTATAATTTTATTCACTTATTAAACAAGTCGGAATATCTTTTACCCATAACATTTTTAGGTTCTCATGTTTCTTCTTCAACCCTATAGTTTATCCACAAACCATTACCCAATGAATAAACGTATTCCATAAAAAATTCTCCCTAATTCCAATAATATAAATTTTATGTTCCACATAAGAAATGTTATCTTCCAACTAAACTACATTAGGGATTAAAACATGAGATGAATCTAGCACATATTTTCTTAACATTTAAAAATAAAAAATGATGTGTACCTATGATAAACTTAGAGGTAGGGAAACTTGATAAAAAATTGATCCAAATTTCCCAAGTATTTTTATGGTCCAATTTATCATGGACTTAACATCCACTTTTTACCAAAATTCCTTACATTTCTTATTGGACATACTTTAAGAAAAAACATGATCACCTTCCTTGAAAGAAGTATTTCTCTCTAGTTATCCTCATAACTTTTCTGCCAACTATGAACCATCCTCAAATTTTTCTAAATCATCTTCCCATCATAAACATTTTATTCAACCAACACTAGTTCCATAAACTTCCTTTCTGATACATTATCCCAATAAGTTTTAATTTGACACCGCTTTCCATATAATTTCTGAAAAGGTTCCATCTCTATACTGGAATGAATACTATTGCTATAAGAAAATTTAATAAAAGAAATATATTTATCCCAACATAACTTTTATTCTGTTGAACAAGCACAAACCATGTATTCTAAAGTTTTAAACATTTTTTTAGACTTTACATCATATTTTTTATGAAAATATGTACTAAAATTTAATTTAATAACCAAAAACATTGAAAGACATTTCCAAAAATTAGAATTGAAATTGGGAGCACAATAATATAAAAAGGAGATATAATTCAATGTAACTTGACTATATACTTAAGATACAATCAATAAAGTTAATCCAAATACATATTATCTCAAATGGGAAAAAAATTTTATATTTAGTTAATTGATAAAAAATAACACAAATCTCATTATTACCACGAGATGTATTTAGAAATCCTACTATTAAATCTATAAAAAAATTCCACATCCACCCAACATTGGTGAAGTTTTAAGTATCCCATTGGAAAATTTTCTCTTTATATTAAAAATTTGACAAGTAAAATAATTTATGGTAAATTAAGCAATATACCTTTTCATTCAATCCCACAAATAATTCTCACAAAGCTCTCTATACATATTTGTGGTTCTAGGATGAACAGAAAATGAGGAACTATGAGATTCCCTCAGTAATTATCTCTTCATGTGGGAATCAACAGGTACACATAATCTCTTTCCAAATATCAAAATAAATTATTCTTCAAAATTAAATATAGGAAACATACCATTCTTAACCAATTATACCTTTTATAGTAACTCATAATCTTACTTTTGAAATTGATTAATTATTTCAGATAGAGATGATTGCATTGACACCTAAAACAAAACAAATGAGGTTCCTATATCCACAATTTCTGGTGTAAATTCATCAAATAGTTAACTAAAGGGTCATGTTCTTAATGTAACATGGTTAATGCGACATTATTTTTCCGACTCAAAGCATCAAAAAGTTTGTTTTATTTTCTTGGATGACATTGAATCAAGAAATCATAATCCTTAACTGGTTGCCACCATCTTCACTCCTTCATGTTCAACTCTTTTTGAGTGAAAATATAATTCAAAATTTTATGGTCAATATACATTCCATGCTTGGATCCATATAAATGATGCCACCAAATATATAAATCAAAAACCATAGTTGTTAATTCCAAATCATGTGTTGGATAATATAACTCTTGAGGTTTTATTTTACATGAATCCTAAGAAACTACATGATCATTCTACAATAGGATACAACCAAGTCATTTTAAAAAAAACATCATTGGAGATAAAAATATCACCATTTCTAAAGAGAAAGTCCAAAACTAAATCATTTACTAATATTCTTTTTAATTCTTAAAAGAGTCATCACATACTTTTTTCTAGATTATTTTAACTCATTTTCTGAGTTAACTTAGTTAGTATACTAGAAAACTGAGAAACAATTTCAAAAAAACTATAGTAGAATCCCACTAAACTAAGAAACCTATGAATATCTATTACATCCGTAGGCCTTTTTTGCACATCAACAACATTAGTTTTAGTAGGTTCAACAGTTATTCCAAATTTAGAAACAATATGTCCATAGAAATACATTTATTGTAACCAAAATTCAAAATTACTAAATCATCCATAGAGTTTCTTTTCATTTAAGGTTTTTAAAAAAATCATTAGATTTTTTTCATGATCGTTATGACTTTTAGAATATAGAAATATATCATAAATAAACCCAACCACAAAATTATCCAAGAACTCATGGAAAAATCTATTCATCAGACTCGGAAATATAGGTAGTGCATTAGAAAACCCAATGGGATTAAATAAAAACACATAATGGACATATCTAGTTCAAAATATAGTCTTCAAAATATCTAACTCTTTCACCTAAAACTAATGGTAACCTGATTTTAGATCAGTCTTGAAAAAGTATAGCACCCCCTGGAGCTATTTAAGTAAATCATTGATATGAAGATAATGGTACTTTTTCTGAATTGTGATATTATTAAAGGCTCTATAATCAATGAAAATACTCCTGGAACCATCTTTCATTTTAAAAAATAAAATAGTTTCAACCAAAGGTGAAGTATATAGATGAATGATACCTTTATCTATCAAATCCTTCAATTTATTTTTTAATTCTAAAAGTTCTAATTGATCCATTTTATAAGGTGTATTTGAAATAGGCGTAGAATAATGTAATAAGAAAAAAGTAAAATCATACTACCTATAAGTAATAACACCTTGTAAATCGTTAGGAACGAAATTTATTTATTCATTCACTACTGAGACATCACTAATCTAAATAGTTTCTTTTTTTCAATAATATGTGGAAAGTAGCATTCACTACCATCTATAATAAATTTCTTAGTTTCTTGGCAAGTTATAAAGGCTATGTAGTCATTGAATAAAACATTATTAGCTCAGAAATATATATTATCATGATAGACTTAGATATAATACATACCCAAAATAATTCCAAACTTTACTATGAATATTTCAAAAAAAATTTCAAGAATTACAATCCCACTAATAATAATAGAAGGATTCCTATAAATTTGGGATGCTTTTAAACATCTAGTTAGAGTTTTAACCAAAATTACTATATTATTTTATGGATGTGATATTCCTATTATTCTTTTAAATTTATTAGAAATTAATGAACGTGAAGATCTAGAGTCAAAAAGGTATTGACATAATTCAAATAAACAAGTAATATATATGTCACCACTTCATCAAATGGCCATTCATCAACCGTAATAGTAGAAAAATATATTTCCACACCATAATTATTTTAGAATTAATGATATCCATCTCAAGTAACTAACTTTTAGCACATGTTAGTATAATGAACCAACTCGTTGCAAATGAAACATCTCATAGATGGATAGATATCAGTTACCATATTCTTTGATTGTTCATGACTCTTTTCTTTGTTTTCACAAGTGAGGTGACCAAAATTACCACAGAAATATAACTTTACAAAATTTACCATATATTCCCCATGAATCTTTTTAACATGATTATCATAATATGATAACTTGATTTTCTAACATCTAGATTTCTTTGATGAATATTTCCCAATTGCCTACCATTCAAACCTTTTTTCTACCTATTTTCATGGAATACATGATCATTGGTGAATTCTATTTATACCTTCTCTGAACACCAAAAAAATTTATCATAATTTCTGAATTCATGAGAAGCTAATTCTATTAGATATCATAGTTTCAACCCTGATTAAAACTGATTAATATTACTATCAAGATCTTGGATAAAATATAGCACATACTTGTCAAATCCTGTTAAATTTTCTTCATACACATCTAACAAATATTTATCATTTTACCTCAATTCCATGAATTGTTTCTCCATCCTAATTTGAATAGCATTTGGGAAATATTTCTAAATTAAGATATTCTTAAATGTGTCCCATTTAATGGAATCAATCTCATATCACTCTATGATATTATTAACAAAATACCACCATCGACTAACTTGACCTTCAAAATAATAAATGGAAAGGGTTAATTGTTTAAATTTTGAACACCCCATGACTTCAAATATCTTATCTAATGCTTTGATCCATCCTTTTTCTACCACTTGATATGAAGTTACAATGATTTCCAGAGGGTGTTGTTTTGTGAAGTTCTAAACTATCATCATGTTTATTTTTGGTAGATTTGGATACTATATGGTATATATTGAACCAACATTTATAGATTGAGTCAACTAATCCTTCACAATAACTAACTACTTAGTTCCATTTTCAACTATTCTGGGTTTTTGATTTAGAAGGATATCATACTCTTAGTTCCTTCCTACTACAACCTCCTTATTTCCTCTATGGAAAACCATTCGAGAAAAACATAGTTTAGATGAAGCAACATGGTAATATTCGAATGATACATAATTTCAACTTATACATTAGGTAATATATTTTAAGGGTATTATATTTTCATTTTACTAACCCCTAAAATTATATAAACCTTGCTCTAATACCAAATATAAGGACCCAATATTAAACATTATATATTCTAGTGACTTTAGACTAGAATTAACATACTTTTATTCCTTAGTATTATTTTGTTTTATAGTTTTATAGAAAATATTATAACTCATAAACATCGAAACCATATTTTATAAATTGGACACTTCTGTTTAGTATTCATTTTTTACACAATATTAATCATTTAAAAGAAAACATTTTTTCTATTCTTGAAAAACCATCCTGACATTCAACATGGATTCTTCCTTTCCCTTATCCATCCGTAAACCCCATGAAAAACATTTTAAAACTTGGGACGAGTACAAATTTTTTAGAAAGGGACATAAAAGAAGAAATTATTTATTCCGGTGAAAAACAATAAAACCCATAAAAAACTTTTTTAATAAAAATATATCTTTTTATATGAAAATATCCTCATTTTTCCTTAAAAAATAATTATCTTACCTTTTGAAATAAAATTATTTCCATGAGAACTCAATATAAATAAAAAAACTCATGTAGGTTCCTTGGGACATCATCATCGTAAAACACATATAGAACCATTATAATTGGAATAAGCATATGACTAACTTCCAATATAAAAATATATATAACATAATAATTACCCAACACATTAGAGCATTATCTATGAATACCCATCATATAAGATATATAGGGATCTCCTTTGAGAAATGATTTGTATAAACTATTCAAATAAGCTGCATTAGGATCACCCATGAGCTATAATGTGGTTTAACCATTTATAAACAATGTCCAAGGACTATATCATGAATAAAAATCTTGAAAAACTCTATTAAACTTGTGTGAAATTCACTTTTATATATCAAAATACCCTTTTAATTTAAAAAAATAGTTTTCAATACCAAAATACCCAAAAAATGTAAATAAAGTTTTTATTTGAAGAAAAACATGTATGCTTGTAAAGGAATCCAAACAACAAATAACAGTTACAGTGGCCAGGAAAGTCTTGGACACCATATACATTAAAAAATAACAGTCCTTTTTCTTTTCCAAATAAAGTCAAACATTCTATAAAAATTTTCCTTTTTGAAATCCTTTGAAATAAAGAATAAAAAAATTCCATTTTTATTTCTTTTATTTCTATATAAATAGATTCCTAAAATAATTTCATAAACCTAGACATATATGATATTTTTTTTAAAATAAGTTATTACAACGTTTAAAATGAGGTTTTATGTTAAAATTTCCCTTACCTTGGGTTTGGATCATCACATATTCTATTTATCCTTATAAATAACATACTTCTGTTACTTTATTTAATTTATTAAAAAAATTATCAAGTTAATTATTAATTTTATTTTTTTAATACCATGCTATATATAATTACCTAATTATTTAAGTTTATGTCAAACATTTTGATAATATTCTGGTCATAAGTCCAAAATGAATTCGGTAGATTGAAAATGGTCTAATAGGTCATTATTCCATAATCTACATAATTATAATTATGATATAATTCTCATTTTTATAGATAAATTATTCTTTTTAAAACTCATCATGAAATATGGTTATGAAAAATGAATCGTGTTACAATAATGGAGATGGTAGGGCATATGTACGCATGAGTATGGTTTCCATATTTCAATGATCATTATTGAAATAAGTTAAATACTATTTTATATTTATAGAATGATAATTATATCATAAATACCATATTAATTATTTAAACATACTTATATATATTATCCATGTGATGTGATGACGAAAAATTAATCACATCACTTCATGAAGGTGGTAGTCCACACGTACGCTCAAATGACATTATCATTTTTCAATAAAAGTAAACGTAGGAAAATAATTTAATTTTAATAATGATAAATATTTCATGAATATAATATTTATACATTAATTACATCATTATAATAGGCCATGAGAGATGATGATGGAAAATGAATTACATCAGTTCACGAGGCAGTAGTCGTCCATACACTAAAACAATGGTTTAATTTACAATTTGGTGGAAGTGGAGATAAATTTAATTTCTAAAATTAACATAAAAACACAGAAGTATATATGAGATAATGGTTTGATTATTTTTATAATTTTTAAATAATATTTTATGGATATGGAAGAAGAAAATATCAAAAAACACAAGGTTAAGAATGATACCTCTTCTTCGGAAAATATCTTAAGGTTTACACCAAAATATTTGATTGGTTAATATTATGCTAAAAAAGAATATAAAATTTAATTATAGCCATGTGGAATTCGTTTTTTCCTAGATTTTATAAACTAAAAGGTTTTTTATGGGTGATTAAATGAGAAGAAGAGGTTCCCTTTTATAAGATAGGGAAGGGGCACTCTTGTAATTTCCTAAAAAATTAAATTAATATAAATTAGTTTTAATGTTAAAATGGTTATAAATTGATATAATTCAAACATAAGATGTGTATGAGTATAAATCATCCCATAAAATAAAATTTAGACATGTTTGGATCACATTTTACTCTTATCATTTTGTTTTAATCCTCTGTTAACTCTTTTTACACTTACAATGATAACAAGATTTTCTACACTTTGAGGGTCAATATAGTTACCATAAATGGAAAAAAGAACATAAATAGAACATGGTTGATATTTTTAACCATATAATAATAACTTGGAAAAATATATGTTTTTAATGATTTTGTATCATTTAATAAAATATTGTTTTCATAAATTATCAATAATGTAAATTTTAGAACTATTAATTTACTTTGACATATATAACATCAAGAAAAAAAAACAAAACTGGAATAAAATATTTTAATACATCCCTATAATGTTATTTTTTTCTATAAATTTAATTATTCATAATATTTTTTTTAAAATTATACTACTTTTAATATTTTTAATATCATTTGATTTATTTTTTCATTAATTAAATAATTACTGTGTCAGCATTGTGTAAGCATTTAAAGTAATTATTTCTTCACTAAAATTAAAAAATTAATTTCCATGATGAAGATAAATATTTCATATTTCAAAATACTACTTATAACTAAAACAATACAATGGTTATACCCATGTTAAAAATATTGTAGTTATTAAAAACAAAAGTGTGACTTATTTTAGCTTTCATTAAATAAAATATTATAAAGGTCATAATCACATAAAAATGAAAACATTCCATATATTAGTAATTTTAACGATTATGGTTGTGATATAATAACAAAATATAATTAATACACGTTTCAGGGTCATTATTTAGTCCTTATCATTTCAATTTAAACTTTAATTACTCGATTAACCCTTTATAGTGGAAAAATAATTACTAGGGTTACTATTCCTATTGATAAAAAATAAAGGGGGTATATTTACTAAATTGGAACATAATAATTAAAATTACGAAATCCAATTTTCATAATTAAATTCACATAAGCGTCCTAATTTAAATTAAATTTTTAACTGAAAAATGTGATGAAAAATATTTTTCATAAAAATACCATTATTAATGTAAAAAAATTACACTAAATTCATGTATAAAATTAGTTTAAAACCCATAATTTGATTATTTTAAATAAAAAGGTACAATTAAATTTTACAATTCATCAAAAATAGTATTTTAATTTCTAAATGCTTTAAAATAAAATATAGTTGTCAATAAGAATAAGTATTTTCACTATTCATTGAATTTTTTTTTAAAATAAAATTATCAAAATATAATTATAAGATAATTTTGACATGATTAATTAAAAAATGAATTTAATTTTTAGTAATTAAATTTATATAATTTTTAAATCATGATAAAACTATACAATTCATGAAAATCCAATATGAAATAAAGCCTTATTCCTTTTGATTTAAGAAATATAGAATATTTTTATAATGAAAATAAATCTAAAATATCAAACTAAATAATATCAATATGACTTGAAATTGATTTTTCATGGAATTACCTAAGTTTTTACATTCTTCCCTTGGTTTGTAAAATTTTCCTCATAATTTTATTCACTTATTAATTAAATGGGGATATTTTTCCCTCACGATATTTTTTGATTCTCATGTTGCTTCTTAAACCATATAGTTTCTATAAAAAACCTGAAAATGGTGAATCATGTTATTCTATAACACTTTCTCCCCATGGTCAAGAGTCTAAATAGTCTTTTCCTCATAAGAATGGTCATCTTCTAACTGAACAACATCAGGTCTCAAAACATGAGATTAATCTAGAACATATTTTCTTAAAATCAAAATATAAAAAACATTATGAACCTGGGATAAAATCCAAGGAAATTATATTCTATAAGATACTGATCAGCTTTATCAAGGATTTCATATTGATGAAAAAATCATGTAATTAACTTCCCTTTTTTACCAAAACACATCACACTTTTTTCATGGAGATACTTTAAGAGAAATTTGATCACTTACCTCAAAAGAAAGATATTTTATTTGGTTATTCACATAATTTTTCTACATAATTTGAGCTATCCTAAAAGAACATTGAATCATATTCATCTTCTCAACTATTTCATTTACTAACTCTATTCCCATCAACTTCATTCCCCCTACTTCAAACCAAAAAGATTCAGTCTAAAATCTCTTTCTTTAAAATGCCTAAAAAGGTGCCATCTATATACCGGATTGAGAAATGTTTTTATAATAAGATTCAATAAAACAAATATGTTGACACCAACATCCCTGGTAATTTATTGAACAAAAAAATTACATCTTTCAAGGTCTAAATTTTTTGTTCAGAGTGTCCATCAGATTGAGGATGAAAAATTATATTGAAATTTTTTTTAGTACCCAACGACTTCGGAATTCATTTAAAAAAATTAGAAGTGAACCTAGGATCAAGGTTAGATATAATGAAGATATGAACTCCATGTTACATGAAAATATCCCTAAGATGTAGATAAAAAAGTTTATCTAAATACAAAGTATCTCGAGTGAGAAGGAAATTCATAGTTTTAATGAATCGATAAGAAACAACCCGAATCACATTATTACCTTGAGATATATTTGGAAATCATACTATGAAAACCATGGATACATTTTCCCCTTTCTACTTAGGAATTGGAAAAGGCAAAGAACCCCTTTATAAATTTTTATTATTCTTTAACATGTTGACAAGTCAAACATGTCTTAGTAATGTTTTCAATATATATTTTCATTATAGTCCACCAGTAATTCTCATAAATGTATATATATATATATCAGTACTTCCATGACGAATGAAAAATGAAAAACTATACACTTTAATGATTAACTCTATCTTCAAATGGGAATCACAAGGAACACATCATCGATTTCGAAATATCAAGACACGTTCTTTGTCAATATTAAATTCAGGCAACTTAACCTTATTAACCAATTATACATTTTTATATAAATCACAACCAACCTTTGAAAATTATATAATTTTTTCTTATAGATATTATTTTATTGATATATGAATAAATAGAAGAGTTTCCTACATCAACAACTTCTAGGCCAAAATTCATCAAATTATTAACCAAAGGGTCATGTTTTGAATGTAACATGGTTAACACCACATTATTTTTATGACTCAAAGCGTCAAATACTTTTTTTCTTTTCTTGGATAATAATGAATCATGTATTCATAATCCTTAATCAGTACTGACCATCTTATCTGTCTCATTTTGAACTCTTTTTTAGTGAATATATACATAAAACATTTATAGTAAACATATATTTCCTGCATGGTATCATATAAATGAGTCCACCAAATTTTTGAAGCAAAAACCACATCAGCTAATTATATATCATGTGTATTATAATTTAACTCACGAGGTTTTAGTTGACATGATTCCTAATCAAATACATAATCATTTTTCATCATGAAACAACTAAGTCCCTTCAAATAATCATCACTATAGATGATAAAGTTTCTATTTCTAGAGGGAAAGGTCAAAACTAGAGTATTCATTGATTTTGTTTTTAGTCTATATAAATAGTGATCACACCCTTTTGTATAGATGAATTTACCTCATTTTCAAGTTAACTTAGTCAATGGTCTAGAAAAATTGAGAATTTGTTTTTCAAAAAACCTATTGTAGTAACCTACTAAAATAAGAAAATATGAATCTATATGAATTTGGTAGGACTGGGCCACTCTTCAACAACTTTAGTTTTAGTAAGTTCAATAGCTATTCCATCTTTAGAAACAATATGTCTAAAGAAATAAATTTATTTTAACCAAAATTTACACTTACTAAATTTTCCATATAGTTTATTTTATTTTAATGTTTTTAAAACAATCATTATGTATGTTTCATGATCCTCATTAATTTTATAATATTACAACATATCGACAATAAATACTAAGTCAAACTTATCCAATAACTCTTAGAAAACTCTATTCATTAGGTCTATAAATACATCTTGTGCATTAGAAAACCCAAAGATAATATCATAAAACTCATATTGGCCATATCAGATCTGAAATACAATCTTTAGAATATATATCTCCTTCAAATTCAACTGATGGTGCCCAACATAAGATCAATTTTCAAAACGGTTTGTGGTCCTTGGAGCTGATCAAACGATTCATCGATATGAGGAAAAGAGAAATTTCTCTTAAAAATAATGTTATTTGAGGATATATAATCATCAAGAAACATTATGGAACCATATTTATTTTTATAAAAAGATATGTACCCTAAGGTGAAGAACATAGAGAAAGTAATATTTATATATAAACTGTTTTAAATTTTGTTAAATTCTAAAACTTCTACATATACTATTTTATAATGTGGTTTCAAAATAGTCTCAGCATCAGGTGCTAAGTTAATAGTAAACTCAACATACAAATCAAGAATAACACTTGAAAAATAATCAAGAAAAACATCCATATATTCTTTCACTTCTGGGACATCACTAACTTTAATAGTTTATTTCTTTTATAAAATATCTACTAGGTAACTTTCACTAACATCTCAAATCAATTTCTCAACTTCATGGTAGGTTATTAAGGGCATGAAATCGTTGAAAAAAAATTTATTATATTTGAAATCTATCTTATCATGATAAATTGAGTTCTAATATATACCCAATATAATATCAAACTCTATTATGAGTTATTCATAAATATTTTTAGGAAATACTAACCCATTAATAACAATAGTAATATTCCCTTAAATCTTGGTTTCCTAAATAATTTAAACCTATATTTTTCACCAAAATTTTGTCTTATTTTAATAATGTGATATTCCCAGTATTCATGAAAATCCATCATAAATTAATGAATGAAAAAAAACAAAGTTTAACAGTTTATTGGAATAATTCAAATAACCAAGTAAGATACCTTTCACCACTTCATTATATGTCCCTACCTCAACCATGGTAGTTGGAAAAAAATTCATGCCTTTCTTCTTTTATTCCTGATGATTTCCAACCTCAGTAACTAATTTCAGAAACATGTTAGAATAATGACCCACCTCATTGAAACTAAAAAATATATCATTGATATATTAATATCAGGTACCCCATTATTTTATTTTTAATGACTCTTTTCTTTATAGTCATAGGCCTTGTGACCAAACTTACCACAATGGTAACACTCTGAAACATTTATCAGAACTGGATAATTCACCAATATTAATCCTTTTCCCTCAATTCCAAGAATTGATTCTATATCATGAGTTGAACAAACATAGGTAAATATTTATCAAGGAATTGATTCTTAAACGGTTCACATTCCATGGAATTAATATCATGTCTATATTTGGTATTCTTAACCAAAGGCCACCATTTATTAGCTTTAAATTCAAAAAGAAAAATAGAAAGGGGTTCTTTTTTACATTCTAAACACCCCATGAGATCAAATATATTCTTCTAGTCATTGATCCATGCTTTGGACAATGTTGGATATGGAGTTATACTAAACACAGGAGGGTGATATTTCATGAAGAGCTCATATGTCATCAAGTACCTTTATAGTAGATCTGAATGCTCTCTAGTAGAGATTACACTACCATTTATAGCTTGTTTCAAATTATCCATCACATGAAAAGAAATACTGAATTCTAATTCAAACCATTCCAAGTTGCTGATTTGTAAGAATATCATCCTCTTGGTGCATTCCTACTATAGCCACCATGTTTCCACTGTGGAAACCCATTTTAAAGAAACATAGTTTAGATAAATCAATGTGGTAATCTAAAAATGATTTATCATTTCAACATAAACATTAAGAATAACATATTAATGGTATTATGTTATAATTATCCTAACCCCAAAAGTTATCTAAACATTTCTCTAATACTAACTATATGGAACTAACCTTAAAAAATACCCATCCCCATGTCTTTAGACTATAATTCACTTACCTTAATTACAAAAGATCTTTTTGGTTTATATTTTAAGTGAATTATTCCATTAATCATACACATCAAAATAGAAAATTACGAAGTGTGCACTTTTTTTTTCAATAACCATTTTTACCAAAATTTAAAACTTTTAAAATAAAACATGTTTTTTTTCCATGATAAATCTTCATTCCATTCAACCAAAATTCTTATTTTCCCTTACCCATAATTAAAACCATTGAATTTTTTTTAAAATGTGGGGTGATCGCCAAAAGGTTATTAAGGAACATAAAAATAATAAATTGGTTACTCTAGTGAAAAACATGAAAACCCATGAAAAATATTTTCTTGAAAATATAACTTTTTATTTGAAAATTCATCATTTTACCTTTAAGAAAACATTATCTTAACTTTTGAAATAAAATGTTTTCTATGAAAACCAAATAGTAACCATAGAAAATTCATGTAGGTGCCTTGGGAAATCATCATCATAAAACCCTTAGAGAACCCTTATAATTGGAATTACAACATGGATGACTTATAATATAATTCTCCAATGAATATAAAGATTACATAATGTATTGGAGTGCTAATTGGGTAAAACTATATTATAAGCTATATTGGGATAACCCCTGAGAAAAAATGGGACTCAACCCTTTATATAATCTCTATTGGGATCTCTTATGATCTATAATGGGGGTTAACCCTTCATAAACAATTTCGAAGGACCATAGCATGAATAAAACCCTTGAAAATAAATTTTAAACCCATGTGAAAAGCACTTTAGGATATCAATATACCATTTTATTTAAAAAATTCATATACAATAAAAAAATACCCATAAAAAGGTAAAAATGGGTTTTATTTGAAGAATAAAATAGGAGAATATATTGGAATCCAAACATCAAATAATACTTATTATGGAAGGAAAAGTTATTATCACTATATATTTTGAAATAAAACATTCCCATTTTTCCTTTTGTAATGAAATTCACATATATCATAAAAATGTTACTTATTGAAAACCATTGAAAAAATGGAATAAAATGACCTTTATAGTTCTTTTATGTCCATATACATACATTCATAAAATAATTTTAAATACATGGACATGGATGAGAATGATTTTTAATATAAACATTTATAACATTTAAAACGATGTTTTATGTTAATGTTTCCCTTACCTCAAGGCTACTCATCATGTATGTTCTTTATCTTACTGAATAAAAAACTTTTGTTAATTTATTTAATTTATTAATAAAATTTATCAATTTAATTATTTTTTTATATTATTTAATACCATTTTACATACAATTACTTAATCATATAAACTTAGGAAATACTTTTTGATGATATTCGGTTCATAAGTCCAAAAATAACTTCGGTGGGTTGAAAATGATCAAAGATATCATTATTAAATCATCTATAAAATAATAATTATGAAATAATTATAATTTTTATACATCCATTATACTTTTAAATCCAATTATGAAGGATTTTTATGAAAAAATGAACAATGTTACAATCATGGCGATGATAGGTTGTACCTATCCATGAATTACATTTTCATTTTTAAATGATAATTACGGAAAGAAGGTAAGTATTATTTGACCTCTATATATTGATAATTATATCATAAATACCATGTTATTTCTTTAAACATACTTATATATATATTCCATGTGATGCAGTGATGAGAAATGAAACACATTGTTTAATAGAGGTGGTAGTCCACACACACACATGAATGATGTTATCATATTTTAGTGAATGAAAAGGAGATAAATTAAATGGAACATTATCTTTTTATAATTATAAATATGTCATGAATATCATATATATATATATATATATTAATTCTATAATTATAACCATAAATGAGAGACAATGATATAAAATGAATTGCATCAGTTTTTGAGGCGGTAGTCCACCGTATACTCGAATGGTGATTTTGTTCCCCATTTTATAGAAGAGGATATTGATATAGGTTGTTAAATTTACATAAAAAACCTAAGTATATGGAATTTATTGGTGTTATTTTTTAATCCTGGATAATGAATATTTGAATTATGTGTAAGAAGAAATAAAGAAAAAATGCTTTGTTAAGAATGATACATCTTCATAGGAAAATATCTTAAGGTTTATACATAAATCATTTCTAGAATGGTATTATGATCAAAAAAATACTATAGTATGTAATGGGGGATATAGGTAATCTATTTTTTAGATATTTTCATAACCAAAAGATTTTTTGAAATGTGATCAAATAAGAATAAAATAAGTCCTTTTATAAGAGAAAGGAGGGCCACTCTTGGAATTTCTTAAAATATTAAATAAATATAAATTAATTTTGATATCTATGTAGAAAAAAATTATAATATTCGAAGATAATATAATTATAATTCTAAATAATATTTTAAAATAAAATTTTTACATGTTTGGATAACATTTTTTTTCATATATTATTGTTTTAACCCCTATTAACCCTTTTTATGCTTACCCTGATAATAAGGGTTTTTACTCTATGAGGGTAATGATAGTTTCAATAAATTAAAAAAAGGCCCATAAATAGAACATGGTTTATATTTTAAACCATATATTAATAAATATTACAAATATTTTATTTTTAGGAATTTTATATCATTTAATTAAATATTATTTTCATAAAATTTCAATAATTTCAATTTTAAATCAATTCATTTACTTTGAATTTTTATTACATAAAAAAACAAATGAAATCCAAATAAAATATTTCCATAAATAAATAAAATGTTATGTTTACCAATAAAATTAATGGGTCACATTAATTATTTCAAATTATATTAATTTTAATACTTTTAATATAATATTTTCTATTTTTTCATTAATTGAATAATTACTATGTCAACGTTGTGTAAGAATTTGAAGTAAATATTTATTCAATAAATATTAATAATAAATTACAATGATGGATATAAATATTTTTTCAATTATAAAGACTATTTATAACCAAGCATCTCCCTTATATCCCCATGTAAATAACATTATAATTATTAAAAATAAAAGTGTGACTTTTTGACTTTTACTTAAATAAAATATTATAAAGGTAGTAATCACATAAGAATGGAAAACGACCAAATATTAAAAATTTAGATGATTATGGAAAATATATACTCATTAAATAAAATTAAAGAAACTATTAGGGTCATTATATAGTCTAGATCATCTTATTTTTAACTTTGATTACCATATTTACATGTCACTATGATAAAAAAATTATTATGGTTACTATTCATATTGATAAAATATAAAAGACACATATTTAATAAATTTTTACCCACTAATTCTAAATATGGAATCTACTTTTCAAGATTTAGTTCATATAATTGGTAGAATTTAATTTAAAATTAAATAAAAAAACGTGATGAAAAATAGTTTTTTAGAAAAATTACGTTTTAATGTAAAAATTATATTGTTCTAAATTCATGTATAAAATTTATTTAAAAACCCATAATTATGTTAATTTAAATCGAATTGAACTAATTAAATTTTCAAAATAATAACAATATATAAATTTACATTTTAAATTTTTTAAAAGAAAACAAATATTTAAATACAAATATGTATTTTTCAATATTCATTGAAAACCCAATTTTTTCAAAAAATTAAAAAGGTTCTTACTAATATTAATTTGAAATTTTTAATTCAAAATTGAAGTTAATTTTTTCAAATTAAATTTCTATAATTTGGAAATCATGATAAAACAATATAATATATGAGAATCCAATTAGAAATAAATCTTTTTCATTTGATTGTAAAATTAACTAATATTTTATAATGAAAATAAGTTTATAATATATAACTAGAGAATATTAATAATGCATGAAAATTATTTTTTTAACATTATCCTGGTTTTTAAAATATCCATGGACTATGGCCCTAGAGGGTGTTCCCAAGTCTAACTCTAGTGATTCTCCCAATGGATCTCTATTCTAAAATAGTCAACCGATGGGAGTAGGAGAGGTTAATAGATATCAACCTTTTTTTAAGATTGAAGATTAAATTTAAAAAAAAAATTAGTCAATTTTTGATCCCCCTATAATAATTTCTAGGTTTATTTAGAAATTAGGCCAAGATTTATGAGTTTAAGGTCACTGCCCATCTTGGAGGACATAATATATATATATCAAGAAGTTTCATCCATTGAGGAAATAATTGGTGAATCCTAGAAGAGACCAAGATCAAGACTTGATTTAAATGTGTCGCCCACAACCTTGAACATGTCAGGATTAGTAGATGACCTCATGGATGTTGAATATTTTCTGATCATCCTAAATTTTATATCACCGCTTTAATTTCATCTTTGAAATAAGGTACACCATTTTTAAATATGTAATTTTTTTATCATTCTTGATAAGGAACATCCAATTGTACATGTTCATTAGTCCATGGTACCCACTAAGGTATATTTAGACATGATATTTCCATTGATTCTATGACCCCACTAGAGAGTGTGGTGCATTCAGGGATATATAATTCCCTTAATGATCTTTTAAAGAGACCACTATAAGGAGTCCCTTAACTATTTCCATCTAATAAAGATGTGTCTGTGGATGGATAAGTTATCCTAGAAAACATGAGGAAAAATTAGTAATAAAAGGATACACCCCTACTATAACTCTTCATGGAATGATAATAGTTGAAAATTTTAATTCCCCATCAAGTGAATGTGAGTTTACACATTTATTTCTTTATAATATTATGTATGTTGACTAACATATCTTTGGGATTCAAGTTCAACAGTCTCACTTCAAGTCATATATATTCACGAGTCTAGTACTCTAGTGTCTCATCCATTAGATATATAGGGGAACTGACTGATTGAGTGTTGGTTTATTCAATTTATATTGAGGTGGGAAATTATTTGGGAGATTTTTTTCTAGAATACATGTAGATTTCCATGATAAAATATAATTTATACTAGTATTAGGTTTCCCTCCAAAAAAATATGTGACAATTGGTATAGGAAAACCCCTTTAATATGATTAATAAGACCCCTTTCAATGAGTTTGGTAGTCAATTACATCACCTCTAACACATTTTCACCACTCTTGGTTATAGAGGGTATGATTAACTCCATTATAGTGTGAATGAGGTGATTTAAATATTGGAATGAGTATTGATACTCTAATTGAATCTTTTAGCCACTAGATCTACTAATTTCTCTATAAAATGCAAAATTATAGAACAACAGGAAGCATCTCAACATATAACAATGTTAGTGGAGTAGTACCAATGAGTCATGAAGATAAGTTAATTGGTGTAATGAATCCATAAATATTTTTTCACCACCTATAAATAAGTATATGAATAGTGAATCTGGTTAAAAAAGTCAAGAAAGTAGGTATAAATGTTTTTTCAAGGGTAAAGGCATTGCATATTGATGAATATGTGGAAACCACAAGATTGGATAAAATATATCAGGATTATAGTGACTAAAAGTAATAAATTATCCAACTCCAAGAGTTTATTGAGAAATTATTCTAATGGTAATATAATTTATTTCTCCTCTTTCACTTGGTTAGATAGAGACTCTTGATTATAGATGATCCTCTCCCTTTATCTTAATGGAAAAAAAAATTTATGTCTCAAGTTGTTAAAAAAATTGAACATTTTTATTTGACTATAAATCTATAGAAAAACATGAAAACTCAAACAATTAATATCATAAAAATTTATTCCACCTAAAAATTAAATGGATATGGCTCAAATAAATCTCAATCAAAAAATAATCAAGTTAGATGATGAAGATGGGGTCAATAAACTATCTATATGGAAAAATATTCCCAATAGATATAGTCAAGATTGATACATATTGAATTTATAATCACTAGAAGCCAAGATCTGACTATGAAATAAAATATTACTTTCTTATTTCCTCCATAACTTATTCTCTTTAACAAATACATGGGGTTGTATATGTAGTAAATTTAAAATTATCATAAGATAAGGTTATCCCACTTAGATATGAAGGATAATATGAATTTGTATAATAAAAACCATGAAAGGGGTTTTCATGGAAGAATCATGCTAAAGAGGGTTCAAGTACCCTAAAATTACATCTTTTATGTTTTTCATAGATCATCTGAACCAATATCTGAGAAACATGAGGGTGATTTAAATTTTTTCTGAATCTATTGACTTAGTGAGCATGAATTTATTTTTTGGGGTCAAATAGTGTTCCCTAAAAGCTTTAAGTCTTTTAATTTTAGCAAAAAATTCCTATAAGCCTTGATTGGGAAAGGTTTAATGGGTAAAAACTTGATTTTTCTTCTGGGTTTCCTTAGAGAGTTTTTAGATAAAAACTATTGGTTTCTTTTTTTAAAATGGTTTTGATTTTTTCATAGGCTATATAAGGTGTAGGCTTATAATTTTTTTACTAATCTTGTCTTAAAATTTCCAAACAAAATTATACCTACACATTACTTTACTTAATACAACAACAGTGGGTCTTATCCTTAGGGAAGTAAATATAGTGTGAAACAAAAACAATGAAACAAATTTAGATAAAGGAAAAAATTATTTATAGTAGTATAAAAAATAACTAGTGAATTGGTGATGTGTAAGTATAAAAATAATTTTAAACATTGGAGAAATTGAGTGAAAAGTAATAAAACATTCGTGTGACGAGAGAATAAGAGAAATTATAAGATAAAAGAAAAGCCAGTGATGATGCCATGGAAAGGTTTATTGTGTGATAATATAAATATATTCCTTAATTTTTGGAGAAATTAGAATGAATTTTATTGACCACCATATACAATATCTCCAACAACTTGGTCAATAATTTGACCAATTGATGATTTTATTTTATAATTTTTTAATTCCAGAATTAATTTAGTAATGAAATAAGAGTAAAAGGTTCCTACATCAAGATCAATTTATCAACCAAGATGGAATTACTTCCTTATTTAATTAATTTGTTTTGTTATATGAAATAATTACTTTAATAATTAATAATATGATCATGATCAACTATTGTCGATTCTTAAAAAATAGATATGTATTTTTCCAGATAGAGAAATATTAAAGAGAAGTGATACAATTTAGAGATAAACTTCAAGAATAATTCATAAATAATATGATCACAAAAATATTTATTCTACTAAAAAAAATTATCCAATAAGAATATTAAATATAGTTCAATTCATGTTCTTCATTATAACAGAGAGAAATAAAAAAGATTTTAATGGAAGTTGAATTTTCTCTATCGAGTTGAAATCTCTATCCTTAGCTCTATATTCTCTATAGAATATTCAATTTAACTATTATGTATTAATGTTTTTCAAGAAAAGAATATCTATTAAAGAATAGTGATGATCCATTATTTCAATACCTCTAACCACAAACTTAATTCGAGAAACTTATTTCCCCCAACTCGATTGGTCATTATTACTAAATTCCATTGGAACCCCCACTTGACATGACACAGGGGAACAACTAAAATATTTAATATCAATATTTTGATTTTCAATTCAATATTATCAGGTCACCTATGCATTGATAAGTCCAAGATTTTCCAACAATATCTCTATATAAAATGGACAACCCAACTAATCTTTCCTTAACCATGAAATCAACAAAACACATTAATAATCCTGAGTACATGACCCACTTGTTTGATCACTAAAAATACACGAACTCAATATATTGAGTCTACCTCAAAAATATCCAAATGAATGATGACCCAATGATCTAGTTTATTCTATTGAACAATTTTGATCAATTTCCAATTATCAATATCAAATTTTTTTGATAGGCATGACCCTATATAATAGAACAACATCCAAAAAATTTCTTCTTATTGATACATTTTATCAAACATTTTCTATATAGACCACAATAAATTAGATCACAATCTATCATTGTAAACTAAAACCCCCACAATTAAGATAATTCCTATAAATATATAAAAACTATTGAATATAAACACTTAATCTTTATCCAGGATCAGTCGATGTACCATAACATTCTTATAAACAATTTTTCTCCTACTACGTTTATAGAAGTATCTCATACAATAATCTTCACACATGTATTTTTCATTCGGAATTGATCCTTTAGTCATTTTGTATCCAGTCCTCAGTCCAATACGACCACTCAGACTAAAAAAGATGATAAATTGAGGCTCCCTCAAAATGTTTCAAACTAATTATACCTCGATGAACTAATTTCTTTAATTGAACAATTTTGATCAGTTTCCCATTGTCAATATTAAATTTATTTTTATAGTCATAAACCCGCATCATTAAACACCATCCAAATAATTTATTATCATTGAGACATTTTATAAAAATTCCCCATATAGACCACTGTGACTCCGATCATAATCTCTCATTATAAACTAAAAAACACCACCGACAAGATCAATCCTATAAATATATAAATGCTAGTGAACATGAATAATTCATAATTATCCTAGACTAGTCGATGTACCTCCCCATTACTATATACAATTTTTCTCTTACTATTTTTTATATAAGTATATCATACAATCAGCTTAAAACATGGATATTTCATATGAAATTGATAATTTCTTCATTCAGTCACCAGTCCTTAGTCCAATATGACTCGTTTAACAATCATAGAACTCAATTTCCTTCAATTTTAGTTCATTAAAACAAATTTCCATTATTTTATCCATCTTATACAACTTATATATAACCCCTTATCAAAATTGGGTCTCCATAGTATCATCAGTCATTGAAAATCCCTCGGCCTCTACTCCCTTTATAAATCAGACAACTCGCATCATCTTCCTTTTCCTTGATTAAAACTCTATGATCCAAAAAACTCTAAAATTCATTATCATATCCATATTTTTTCAAAATACTATCTAATTGTTAAAAAATATTTATTCTTACTTGATTCATCTTAAAGATGATTGATTCTTATGCGAAGGGCCTTCAACTTCTTACAGAAGAATTATATTTCCTATACAAATATTACATATTTGAAAAACCCATCAGAATATTCTTACACAAGAAATGAATTAATTTCATGAAAGGCCCAATTTAATTCCTCCATAGGCAAGTATTATGATAATTTAATATAATATGTTCCTAAATAATACTTCCACACTAGAAATAAAAATCGAATTCTCTAAATTCCACAAACGGATGTATCTTACATATCAATCGTAAAATTATATATATCATCACCAAAATCATATATATCATTAGTTTCCCAAAATTACTTATGTGTGGGGTAAAAAACCATCCAAATTAAATAGTGATTTCTCTTATATATTAAGGTGAAAATTATCCATATTATTATAAAATATTTATACATCAATCAAAGAATGTTATATATCAACATAAATTTCTTATGAATCAACATCTAGGGGGAAAAGTAAAAAATATGAACATTTATTGACACATAACATAATGAATTAAATACATCATAAATAACTCCCAAACTAGATTCAATCAGGATTTTCATACTTCAAAGAATGAAATTAAAAACTATTCCAAGAAAATATATTTATAAAAACTTGGAATATTAGAAAAATTACTTCGAAAACTATATCCATTCATATGTCTCCCAATAGTATTTCAATTAAAACCATAATAAGAAACTTCACAAAAACTACCATAATATATGGAAATCAAAATCTGAATAATTGATCAATTAACACATAAAATAAATTATTTCAACCGAATTTTCAAATAATTTCACTTTAAATACAGAATGATAAAAAATAAATAATTTGACATTGAATGAAAATTTAAAGAAAAAGAATGAAATATTTCGTATGAAAAAGTTGTGGAAAACATGAATAAAATACAACCGCATAAAATTCCTCTACACATAGTCTGTTTATTTTCCACATGAAATCAATCCAATATTCATAAAAAAGTGGAAATTCATCTCTAAAATGAATAATTAAAATAAAAAAATTATTTTCCAAATGAATTTTCCCCATGAAATATTTTTATAAAAAATGGATTATTTATCTCACATAACGAAAGTATTTGGAAAAAAATTATGGATCCTAGTTATATAAAGGATGGTTAAATTTTATTTTGTTGAACTTAATTGAACCAACATCATTTTTCATTTAAATGTTCTTCTAAACATTTATTTTTATCCATGGAGAACAAACACACAAAACAATATTTACCCCATAACTTATGAGCTCAATATATTTAAACACATAACATGGTGGATGATTGAGTAGAATCCCTAAAAAGTTTTTTTATCCTAATTAGATCACATCCATCAATATTACCACATAAAAATCAACCCAAATTAATAGTACATTTTCCATACCATTAAAATGAAATTTTTATCAGTTAAAATCTAATAAAAAACAAAAATTAACTTTAAATAGTGAAACATACTCCAAAATTTAAATAAAGAATGAATTTTTAAGCGATAAATAGAAAATAAGAAATTAAATTTAATCCATGGAAAAATAATGAAAAATTATCCACTCAAAGTGTTAAAAAATCGTTAAATTTCAAAAAAAAAATTACACTCACTCGATATTGAAAATAATGCTTAAAAAGTCACTTTTGAAAACATTTCAAGGAATTTTGATGTGAAATACATTGAAAATAGTTTATAATATAAAATAATCTTCTCACCACTTCTGAAACCCAATGTTATACTAAATATTTAACAATAAGTTGTATGAAATAATAAAATATTTTATGTTAAAAATGATGTAGAAAATTTAGTTGTTAAAGCGTGTATAAAGGGTCATAATATTGTTAAAAATTAGCATGATTTCTACCAAAAAACATTTGTAAAAAATTTTGTTAAATATAAAGAAATAATTACAAAAAATACTATATAATTTTATTTTTCACCAAAAAAATTTCAATATAAGAGTGCATTCTAAATTTTAATTTCAAAAACATTATCAGTAATGAACAATCAATCATGGAAATGAATTATTAAAGCACACATATAATGATACAAGAATAATTAACCAAAAGTAATTACATCAGTATTTAATCATGTAAGTGACACATGGAAATGATTTTTTTACTATTTTAATTTATTGAAGAAAAATAATGTAAGATCAAGAAATTTAACCCCCAAATATTACTCGATTATAGACATTTTTTGTAGAACATTGAATGTAATATAGTGGATGTCTATGATCATTTCATAAGGATATTGGACAATATTTTCACTATCCTCACAATTATGTTTTTTTCAATCATTTCAAAGTAAAAGATAAAAAATAATATTTTTTTGGTTTTTGGTTTTCTAAAATTAAAATAGAATATAACTAAATAATCAAAAAGGGTTAGAAAAATTATATATGGACCTAGGGTGCATTCCAATGGGTTCTATCTTCATTTATATTTGTTGTAAATAATACAATTCAATGTGAAGGTTCAATATCATATATCTACCCATCAAACACAACTATATTATTTATGAAATTATAAATCTTCTAATGGATCCTTAAATAGAAAAAAATCATATTTTTTTCCTTGGTGAGTGGGAAAGATCACTCCCCAACTGAGTGAATGAACCAACGCACACATCTGGATATAATCACTCAAAATTATTTTTCTCAACCACACAACTCCAGTAGTATGAAGTGTGATTCAATTGGAGGGAATATTATAATTTCAACAAGTTGGAGGAATGTAGTAACAATAATTTTAATTTTAGTGACAATAACCTTCTCCACTCCTCACCTTCACTAACATAATGAATGTATGGAAATGTTTTTGGAATTAAATGTATATATTCAATATTTCCATCTTTATTACCATAAAATAAACCAAAAAAGGACTATATCTCCATAAATATGGATCTTGATATCACTGGGACATCATAGAGGATAGGAAACACTAAGAAATGGGGGAAAGAAGATGAACAAAACATGTATAGAATAGAAATATATTCAAATGAAAAAATTTAAAAATCCTAGCTTGATCAAACTGAGGTTTAAGAAGATGGAATTTAATACTTTTAAAAATGGGTAGGGAAATTTTTTTATAAGAAGAAATATATTATTTTGTATCCTCATGGTATTCAATGTTACAAGATGTGAGTTGTTTATTTCATATCATTTCTATACGTGTTGGATTAAGGGTTGAGATTCCCTCAGATTTTCTTAACATTCATCCAATAATAACTATCTTCCTTTTTATCTAAATAAATACGATATGGAATCTCATGAGAAGTTCTTTATTATTTTCATGAATAGTGGAAATGTGATTTGATTTGATTTTATGTTTTTTATTAGTTAGGACCAAAAGTCACCTAGATACCCTAAGAGGGGGGTGAATCAGGGTATGGATATTTTATTTCAAAATTCTTCCTACCCCACTAGATCTTGACATTTATATTATAAGGGTAACATTGTTTGAATTTATGTTGTTAACATTTATCTTGTTCTGTTCTTATTTATCTGATAATGATGCTTTGGATGCAATGCAGGGAAGCAAGCAGGAAAACATAGAGATTTTTACTTGGTTCATCCTCACTAGGAAAAATATAAGGAGCATACAACAATGATGTGTTATTGTATCTAATCCATTAAATCTCACTGCCAATATACAATGTTCGGGATAGATAACTTCTATACCTAGGCTCAATGCCACTACAATGTTTAGGGTCAGCTCACTGCCTTCCCAAGGGTCACTCCATGTTTCTCTCTCACTGGCTCACTACTGGTAGAAAGGATCACCTTCTTACCCTTCCTTTTCTCAGTGATCTTTAAAGGATCCACTCACATTTTATGGACTTGTAGGTCCCTTCATTATCAATAATGAAATATGCATATTTAACATTGATAGATGCTCTGTTGACGTCCCACTTTCACTTGTAGATGAATCTCACTATGCACCGGGTGTACTAGGAAACCCCAATTTTTACGTGAATCCTTCACTAGGCCTTTCACATAATTCCCTACTTTTGCATGAAATTCAATTTTTTTACAACACCTCTTTTACGTGCAACCAATTATTTTACACGCAACAATCTTATTTTATGCACAATTTTTTCTATATTCACAACAAACTTTTTATACAAAAACTAATCTTTACTCACAACCCTTTTTTTACACACAAACACCTCTTTTATTCACAACAACTATCTTTTACATGCATCCTTTTCGTTATGCGCAGACAATTATTTTACCCGCAAACTTGTCGTTTATTCACAACTCCCTTGTGTACTTCAATTTCACATGCCAGAGATCAGATAATCTCTAAGTATTGAGCTCCTTCTAATGAGAGTGATCACTTCATATTTATAGGTCAAATAGAGCCTTGTGCGAAAAACCCTCCTTCTACATGTATTCCTCTTTGAGCATGAAAAAACATCTTCCACGCAACACTGTATTTCGTGCAATGCTCCAATTATTCGCGTACCTCATGCCTTTTCCAATTTTTGAGCTTCTGATCTCGAAACTCCTCTTATGTGAAAAACATCACGTCACTATTTCGCACACCACATTCTTTTTGCACACTAATCTAATTTTGCATGAACTGCTCCAGTATTCACGCACCTCATGAATTTTCCAATTTTCAAGTTTCAGATCTCGAAACACTTCTTGAGTGAAAAACTTCATTCCTCTATTTTACATACCATGCCAATATTTCATGCACCACATTCTCTTTTTTTCACTGCTCTAATTTTTCACACACCTCCCTTTTCCAAAAACACATCTCTCCATTTTCTAATTTCCAAGACCAAAAATTTGGTATGCATTGGAAAACGACACCACCTTGTATCTGCTCTTTTTGAACCACCTCCAGAACATCCATTCCTTTGTCTAGGTTCTTCTGTCAAACATGGATTTCCAACAACATCTATTGAACCGGAAAAAACACCTTGTAAACCCCTTTTTTTGACAAATTGGGCATCATGGTCTTCTTTGTGAACAAACACAACATGGAGGCCCATTTTGTCAACAAACAAAATCACCTCAAAAATGATTCAATGATACCTTGAGGAATTTTTTCACAAAAATATTTTGTTTGGAAAGTTTTGATTTTGATCACAATGGGAGATATTTTTTGGGGTAAATGAATGAATTCATACAAGACCAGTAGGGTGAAAATTTGTATTGAATGGATGAAATTATACAAGAAAACAATAAATATTTATGCACTAAGGTAAAATCGTACATGATATTAAAAGTTGTATAAACATAAGGAAAGTCTTACATAGATCCACTAAAGTCTTATAGCATCATGAAAGTCTTAAAACACTATTTGGAAAGATATATGTTCTTAGAAAGTCTTTCATGTCGAAATGATGGGAAAATCTAAAGACATATACTGGGAGAAAATTTATACGGGCCAGCCTTTGGGAATTCTATATTCACAAGGAGACTAAAGTCTTATGTGATATATAACTTTATCAATTCCTACCCATGTAACAATGAAAATAAAACACAACATATGCTTTTTTTGAATGAAAATAAAATTGAATAAAAAAATAAAAAAATGAATAAAAATCCTTTAAACAACTTCTACCCAAAATTCACAAAATTAGAGTATGGATTTTAAGTTAATTCATAATTGAATAAAATAATTAAAACTGAATATATAATCAATCTAATAATTAAATTACATATTTCCCAAGTAATAAAAATTAGTTAATTTAAAAAAATTTAAATCAACTGTGGGGTTAATTCTTATTAAAAATAAAATATATTTTTGGATAATTTTATATCTCATCCCTCACCCACTCTTACAGTATTTCACATGATAAAAATTAAAAGAATTAAAACTAATAAAATTATTATCCCTTTTATTTATAAATACACAAACTTGTGAATAAAAAATAAAAAAAATCAATTCATCATTATAATTATAATGAATCCTCGTTGAATTTAACTAATTTCCCATTTCATTTCACTCAAATTTTCAACCTTTAATTCTTACCATGCCACTACATGATCTACCACACTTATGAATTTTACCTCTTCACTATAGGAACATATGAAAATGTATTTATTATATTCCTAGAGTTCATGTGAGCCACCATAGTCCATCTAAGTTCCTAAGTTCTCTACCCAAAAAATATTTTTTGATTCTCAAGGGGACTTCTAATAGGTTGTTATAAGGTTCATGATTGGTAGGATTATATGTTTAAAATAATGAGGTAGAAGTTGATTTTTTAATCTCATAAGACCAATGTATGTTAAAATTTAGCAAGTATAAAATAATGAATATAATCGCTCATCCCCTTAGATTAATTTCTATCCCAACTAAATCTCTCTTGAGTTTCTTTTGGGTAGGTCGCAATCAAGTAGTGAATAACAAAGAGTAAAATTAATCCTTTAACCTTTTTTATAAAAAAAAATTATTATATTATATATAATTTTTTATAAAACACCCAAAACTATTTTTTATATTAGTATTCATTTTATTTGGAGATAAATATTGTCAAATGTGTAGAATGATTATTTTTTTTATCGAACCTCAATGCCTAAAATTGAATTTAGTCACTCTTTCACTCAAAACAAAATAGTGAATTTATTCCCTAAAATTCTAATGTATACACCCTATCCCTCAAAATTACTAAAAATAAAACAAGAATGTATAAATTAAATTGTTAGAAAGGGTTTAATTTATCTTAATATGTGGATATCCTAATAGGTATTTTATAGTCCATAAAGCATATGTTAATTAAAATGCTAAGGTGTCCCAAATAAAGGTTAACTATACAAATGTATTTTGAATTAATGATAGCCTCTATTATAGATGTAGTATAGTTGAATCTTATGGAATCAAAAAAATAAATGAAGGTTATGATTTATCAACATGACTCAAGAATAACATGAAGTGATTATAAGTAATAATATACAATAAAGAGCATAAAATTTATCTTGGTAAAGAGATTGACAATTTTATATATCCATTTCATGGATAAGGAATTCATTTCCACTTGACTAACCTAATTTCAAATTTATGAAAAACATTGGAAAACTTCATCCAAAAATCATACATATTTAACAATATCAAAATTTATAAATCCCTCAAAAATAGCATCAATTTTTTTTACCAGGAATGAGAATAATAAAATTAAATTTTCTTAACCTAAAAACAAAGTAAAAATTCAAAAAATAAAAGAAAAAATAGAATTCATAATTTTATTTATAGATCCACAAAAATATACCCCAAAAAGATTCTTAAGGTATCTTAAACTAATCCTATAGAGGTTTGGACATCCCCCCCTTTTCTTATCTATCACTTCCCATTAATGTTAAAAAAATTAAAATAATTGTAGTTATAAAATAAATGCAAAAGGAAGAATAAAACCTGATTATTTCCTGACTAGTTTGAGTTAAACTATCCCTTGGGTGCTCTATAAACAACCATGAGCTAGCATCATGGGTCATTTCTACTTGAAAAACTATATTAAAACTTAATTAAACATAATATATTTTATTACAACACAGTAAAAAGAAGTAAAATAAATAAATATTGGTTTAAATCCGACTAGGTACTAGGTTTTTACTATCTGTAGTAAGAAGCTTTAGTTATTAACTCCAATTAAATAGGGGTTTGGTTTATTTGATAGAAACCACAACATATTATTTTTTCCATTCTCTATGAGTAGAAAATGGTCTTGGATAACCCCATGAACAAAGAAAAACATTCTCATTTCCAAAATATAAAAATAGAAATTTAGAAGTGGTTGGAGTAAGATGTTAGGGGAATTTCAACTATTTGATGTATCCTTGTCTAGTTATTGTTTAAGACATTTTTAAATAGGTTAGGGATTCTCCAAATGTCCTAGAGATTCTTCTTCAAACTCTTTTAGAGTGTATTAATGAAAAATTTAAAAATATTATTCATCAATCTCATCCTATTCATATTGGGTAACCTCTTATTTAAATTTCAACTTAAGTTTCTCTTTTTTCGTGGAAACCAATTCAAATTTATCACTAACTAGGGATAAATTAAACATATATAGTCATACAAATTGAGTTTACATGGAGTAATAGTGCAGTCCATGAAATAAGAAATTAGTAGTAATAGAATAAAATGGTAATTCTATGCCCTTAGGTGGCTCATAAATGATATATTAGTCTTGAATATATGACTATAGTTTTGGTTCAATAGAAATGGGAAGTGGATCCATCAGTTGGTCTATAAATACAATACTTTTATCTAACTCTTCCTCTTATTCTTCTAAGGTAAACTCAATTAGTGAGGAATGTATATTTTCAAATAAAATAATTTAGTTTTTAAATAAATTTCAAATAAAGTAAATATAAGAGATATTAGAGTTTGGTAATCCCCCTTTAAAGTCTATGCTGGTAACAAGTGTTATACATTAAGTGCCTTGGTTAATATATATGAAATATATAAGAGATATGATTGTTACAGTGTTGATTTGACCTCTGGGATGCCTTTTGGATCAAATGATAAGGATAATTATTCTTTTTTTTGTCTTGGTGTTATTCCTACTCTATTAGTTCTTGGAGGGTGGTTGATATAATGACTATCACTTCCTTTAAATCCCTTATATCTCTTTCTTTCACCTTAAGTTGTTGGTCTTAAAATGAAGACCTATTGATGAATTCTTTTATATCCCCAAGTGTAGTTTCAATTTTAATCAAATAGTGTTAGGGAAGAAGTTGTTGAGGTTGATTTTCTTCATTGATGTAATAGCTCTCATACTCCCACCCATTATTGTATACCAAAGGTTTATCTTATCAGGTTCCCTGATATTATTGTTCCATGGGATCTTATGAGAAGATAAATTAAATAGTGTTAAACTGTTTGTTTGGGTATAGTTCTATGACCATGATAGTGATTTTTTCAATATCTTTAAATTGAGAATAAATATGAGGGAAAATTAATGAATGGTTCCATAAGGATGTTAATCATAGTTTAGGAAAAGGAAAAGAAGATTCAAAGAAATATTGAATAAAGAGAAATAAAAAAGAAAAAAAATAAATGAAACCCAAATGAATGTAATAAATTATTTATAGTTTGTGAAAAAAACAATGTTTACTCAACCCATATCCCTAGAAATGGTGCCAAGTTGATGTAGGATTTTCATGGTCTCAGATTAAAATAGAATTTATAAAACATGGAATAAAACACTATGGCTAGCCAAAAACATATCTCAAAGAGATAGTCCTAGAGTTTCACTATACATCAAATTTAGTTTTTTTATTTTTTATTTCAATTTTTTACAGGCATAAGAGAAATGGGAAGATGTTTTTTTAGTGTTTTGAAATTAAAATATAATTTATTAAAACAAACACAAAGGGTTAGTAATAAATGTAGGTGGAAATATGGTGAATTTAAATGGGTTATGAGATCATTTATATTTATTCAAATCATTTAATTCAACGAGAAGACTCATTAACATTCATTTAATTATATTCCACTATTTTATTATGTATGAAATTACTGATCAATTTATGGATCTTAAAATAGAGACCCAATCACATTTTTTCTCTTTGGTGAGTTAGAAAGATCAACCGTCAATCGTGTGAATGAACCTGATCACACATATGGCTATAATCACACACCATTTTCCCTCTCAAACCACACAAATCAACTTTTATGAAGTTTTATATGATTTAAAGGAGGATTTGATGTTTGAAAATCTAGGTAAATAAAGTAGAAAATATAAAAGATGGAGGGAAATTTTCTTTCTCCAATACTTTCCCTCACGACCACATGGAACCTATAAAACTATTTGGAAATGAAATGTATAAATTGTACTATGACTCCCCTCAAACCACTCAAAATGGGTTAGCTCTCCATAACCATGGAGCTTGAGATCACTAGGACATCACATGGGTTTAGAAACACAGAGAAGTATGGGGAAAATAATAGAGATACATTAATAGAGAAAAATTAAATTAAAATATAGAAATTACAAAATCAAATACTAATCAATCCAAGGATAAATGACATGGAATAAAATCCTTTTATAAATTGGATGTAAAAAATATTTATAACCAAAAATATCTTATTCTACTTCCTCTTAGATTTCAGTGTCATGAGTTTCAGTTTTTTATTCTTTGGATCATCTCCATGTGTTTTCTTTCATGGGTCGATATTACGTTAGATAGAATTGTATCAAATATTCTTATTTATCAAAATTCTACCCACAATCTATACCATCTAATTTAACTAAATTAATTCCACATGGAAGCCTAGGATAAAATTTCCATGATTTTCCCAAATAGAAAAAATAGGATTTGATTTTTTTCAAGGGGTTTTATATTTTGGGTCCATGGGGATGCTTTTGTTTTTGGAAATATCAAAAATTTTATGTAGTGTTTATGTATTACATGGAATTTAGGGTGAAAATTCATAAACTCTAGTTGTCATCATATATAAAAGAAGGAAAGGAGTACATGTTGGGGTAAAGTCTTATAGGTTCTCTAAAGTCATATGTGAATAGGTAATGTCTTAAATGGATCCTGAAAAATCATATTATGATTTGAAAGTCATATGGAGTAGGTAATAAAGTAATACAAAGTTGTAGAGTCTTACTACTAAAAATAATAGTGGACTCCAAAGTCATACATTGGGAGAAAATTCATATGGGATAGCCCATTGGAAATTCATATGCATTATGAGACCAAAGTTTTACTTGCTATGTGTCACCTACAATTTAAGTAATTATATCATTTTATACTATACTATCAAGATATTGATTGTTTTGTTTATGGTTTGGAATATTTTGGAGATATTTTTGTATGTTTTGGATAGGTTTTGGAGGATGCATAGTTAGAACATTATTTTTAGAAACTATATAGAACTTCATAGGTAATCATGTGGGAGGTTTTGGGGGGATGTTGGGTAGAAATATGATTGACATATGGGTTTTACTATGCACTAATCTTGTGACTTTGAAAATTTTTAGATAATGTTTTTCTATAAGATTTGTTCATGGTTTTCCAAAATGTGTGGCTAAACCATGTTGGGTGTCGACCAGTAGCACCCGAAAAGTTGGCACATAATTTTACAAGCCGTGAAAAAATATTTAATTATGTCTAAAAGTTAGGTTTTTGAATATATTTTAATATATAAAACCCTCATTATTTCAGTTTTCAATAGGTATATCAAATTCAGAGGTTTCTTTGGGAACTTTTTGGGATTCTATTCCCTCTAGAGGATAATTTAAGTGAATTATTAGGCATTATAACTAGGAAATAAAAGTTAAGTGTTATGGTCTTACCTCTCCCTTGGGATCTTCTAGTTTTCTCTTGGAAGAAACCCTAAACCAAAGCTTATTTTCCTGGATATACGGGGTATGATGGATTATTATATGTTTATAAATGATTCCTTAATGTAAATATGAGGAGATTATTATTCATTAATATTATGAAGTGATTACTAGAAAAAAAATCTTTTGAAATAAGTGGATTTTATCCCTCTCCACTTTTACAAGAACATGAAGGATTTGGTTTTTAGAGAATAAATATTGCAGTTTCTTGAAGAAATATCCAAGATGACCCACCATATTTTAATTAATTTGAAACTACGAGGTTTGAGCTTTAGCCACAAAGTGTTTAATGAAAATTTTACATGTGAAATTGATTTCAAAAAAATGTTTTGAGTGTGGAAAATTGGTATGGGTTTGTGTTACGTGTGTTAATGATTTATATTGGGGACTTATTGGATAAGAACTTGGTAAATGTTCGAATTTAAGGGAAATGTAGATTAAACCACAAAGTGATGAATTGGGTTTGGAGGGATGAGTTCTATTCATGAATTAAGACTATTGAGTGGATATATGGGATGTAATCTTTTTTGGGAATTTTCATGAGGTTTGTGAATGCATGGAGTGGGTGACCTTCGAAATGCGAGTTCTTTTAATTAATTATATATATAAATATATTTATCTTGCACAAATGTTTTATATTTCTATATTTTGGATTATATTAAATTTTAGAAAACTTTTTCTTGTCTAGTGGTGCATGTGGGAAGTATTGGGGATTGTCTACTAGGTTGTATACTCACCCCCTTTATACGTAACTTTTTGTATATGTTGACATTGATTATCATGAAATAGATACATATATGGGTGATTATGTTACTAGTAGATCACCTCGATGTTTTAGTCTTTTTTTTGGAAGTTAGAGTTTGGAGATTTCTTAAAATGGAGTTATTCATGGTTCCACATTTTTTCCTAGGTTTATCTTAGTGTATTTGGGTCTTTTTTGATGTATATTTTTTGGTGTCTATGTTACATACACAACTATTTTTAGGAAAATGATTTCTTATGCCATTGGATTTTTATTATATTTTATATCATACATTATGTTCATTTTATTATGTTGAGTTTTTCTTTTTTTAGGTCGCATTATTTTATATAACATCACGTTATGTTTTCAGTTAATTTTGATGTTTCTATGTAACTCTGTTTTTAGAGTAAAGACTTGGGGAGTGTTTAGGTGAACTTTTGAGGAAAACGAAAGGGCAGTGAGTTGTGCACGGTTTGCACACGTTTTGACAGACCGTGTGACCAAACCATGCTAACCTTGAAACCTATACAGAAGCATCCACACGGGCAGTGCACAGTTTGTATAACCATATGGCCAAATCGTGTGAGAAGGGCGACCAAGGCAGTGGCTAACTCATGGCTAGCGCACAGTTTGTCTAACCGTGCGTCCAAACCATGCAGCCACTTAAATGAGATCCTTAAATTGCGTATCTCGTTCAGTATTTCCCTTAAGTGCCTCCTTTTTTCTCCTAAGCGGCCCTAACTCGGGATTTGTCTTCTCCTAAGGTCAGAGCGGGTTCTCCCATCATTACGGAGGCGATCCATAGGCTCCTCTTGGTGAATCGAAGTTGGATTCTTGAGGTATGTGATCGTTCTTTATTGTTATTGATTGGTTTCTTAGATCTACTTAGATCTACTTCTCATCTTCTCTCAGTTTCTTAGATCTATGCCCATTATGGGTAGATCTAAGTGCGTGGTACCAGGTTTGATGAGTTTTAGTCTTGGTCTTGCTAGGAGAAGAGATCTAAGGTGGGTTCTTGAAGAAGAAACTAGGTTTTCTTGAGCGTTCTCGACCATTGTGGTTTTGGTCAAAACCTTCAAGGTCGATGGTTGTGACAACCGGGTCCCGGTGACAGCACAACCACCCCACCTTAACATGGTCGTCAGGTCATGTCCCACTAGGTACCACTAGTTGCCCCTCAAACATGTGGGTCCCACCCCAGGGTCCACCCACGTGCCTGAACAGGTCATCTGACTAATGATAGTCCCCACAGGCCAACACATGTCCTTTCCAGTGTGATTTGTCCTCACTCACACACACCCTGAGAAACATCCCAGAAGGTCACCCATCCCGATCACTACTCGAGGCCAAGCACGCTTAACTGTGGAATTCTAATCAGACAGGCTCCCGAAAAGGTAGGTGCACCTTGTTGACATGAGTCTTATCATTAAGTCATTTACCCCTTTATCATTTTGGGGTGTTACAATCACTCACCCCCCCTTTAGAGCACAACACCCTCGTTGTGGGCCCTACATATGAACCCAAGCAGTGCACTGCACTTAAGGTTGAGTACCAGCTCTGATACCAAATGTGACAACCGAGTCCTGGTGACAGCACAGCCACCCCGTCTTAACATGGCCGTCGGGTCCTGGCCCACCAGGTACCACTAGTTGCCCCACAAACATGTGGGGCCCACCCCAGGGTCCACCCACGTGCCTGAACGGGTCATCTGACTAATGATAGTCCCCACAGGCCAACACATGTCCTTTCCTGTGTGCTTTGTCCTCACTCACACACACCCTGAGAAACTTCCCAGAAGGTCACCCATCCTGATCACTACTCCAGGCCAAGCACGCTTAATTGTGGAGTTCGAATCAGACAGGCTCCTAAAAAGGAAGGTGCACCTTGTTGACATGAGTCTTATCATTAAGCCATTAAACCCTTTATCATTTTGGGGTGTTACAGTGGTTCTGTCCCGACTTGCCAAATTTTTTATCATTGTATTTTCTTGATTTATTTAAATTGTTGATTAAAATTCAATTGCTCAAATTTTCTTTCAATTAATTTATAAAAACTCGATTACATTGAATTGAGATATTTGAAATGGTTTTGGCATAGAAATTTGGGAAAACCCCAATTCCATTAAATTGGGTGTGTTTATGGAAATTGGCCGATTTAAATTGTTTAATTTAAATTGTGGATTTGATGGAAATAATTTCAATTAAATTTTGGAATTTAATTGTGAAATGAATTATTTAATGATGTAATTGTTTTTTGATGGATATCATACTTATGAAAATGTCTTAAAAAGGATTTGATAGAAACAAATTGGTTTTATCTTGTGGAAAGGCATGTTTTGAATAAAACCTGTTTTGGTTTTAAATGGAATGAAATTGGAACTTTTTGAAATGGGAGAATGGGATTGATCATATTTTAAGCATTCTTAAAATAGTTCGCCCATCATTTAAGAGCGCATGCGAGCCTTAGGTAGTTATTGAGTTATTTGGATACACTCTACGCTTGGACAACGTTCTAAAACATACTTACGACGGGTCACATTCCCGACGGGTTGGTGACAAGTATCCTTTGGCCAGTGTCATAGGGACGTGTGTATACACATATTTCTGAGTTCACATAGAGAGTGCGGAATCCTATAATGGGTTAATACTATTGTACCTTTTGGCAGATGACCATGTTGCTCGCTTGTTTATTTATATTTGAGATATAAATGTATGCCAATGCTTGCGAACTACTTTACATGATTGCTGAATTTATATATACTATTTTATATAAATGTTTTACATAACCCATTGTTTTAGAAATATTCTGTCATTTTTAAAGCCTTTGCTTGAAATATTTATTCCGATCATTTGAAAATGTTTGGCATATTTTGTTAGAATATTCTTTTGAATGTACAAACCTGTTTATTTGAAAATTGAAAGCTTTTCTTTGGATAATCTATATTTGGAATCTATTATAGAATCTTTGGTGGTATCCTACTGGGCTTAGGCTCACACCCTACTTTTTCCTTCGGGTGTTTTTAGACTTTCTTCTTCCAGGATCGATCAAAGGGAAGGTACCTCTTAGCGATGGATGGAGTTTTTGATCTTTGGACATGGTGTGTTGTGTCCTTAGGAACCTTGGGGTTGTTTTACCATTTTTTAGTACTTTGTTTGTAGTACTTTGGGCTTTTTCCGCCTCTTTTTTTTCTCGTACAATACTCCCAGTGGAGTTTCATTTTTTATGCATACTGTTTTGTTTTTTTTGCTTCCGAATTCTTGTGAAGAAATCATTCCCACTTGCATGTTGTGTGATGCCAGGTGCTAGTTTCCGACCCGTGGGGATTGAGAATGCCCTTCGGGCTATGTCAGGGCCAGCTCGGTTATCGGGTTACCAGGGTACCCAGGCTGGTTCGTGACACAATGGTATTAAAGGGAGGTCAAGCATCTTGCCTTGATGATATTATGCATTGAGTATTCTTGTTGGGACTTAGGAGGTAGTTGTAATTGAGTGCCTGGCCAGCTCTCACCACAATGAACCTTAAGTCACCAGGGTTGGTTAGGGGAATACGACTTGTGGATTAGTTCTAGTATTTTCCATGTTATGATTTAGATATAGTGGAATCCAAATCCTGTTATCCCTTCTTTTAATAATAGTTTTCCTTGTTGCTCGGTTTGGGTGTTAATCTATGTATTTTTATGTTGTGTAGCATCATGTCTCTGAGAAGACATGGAGCTCAGATCCAAAAAGAGGATGTTGATGAACCTTAGCAAGTGAGTCCTATTGTGGATCCGAGTCTGGTTGAGGTGATTGTTCACACTGTCCAAGCTGTGGGACATGCACCCCCTCTAGTTCCTATTCAGACTCAAGCTACAGATCATCATAGTGATATTTTCCAAAGTCGTTCTCAAGAATTCCTATGCCAGAAGCCACCAATTTTCAAAGGCTCCACTGATCATTAACATGTTGAGGAATGGTTGAGTATGATTGAATGTATGTTTGGGTTCTTAGAGACACCTGATGTGATCAAGGTGAAGTGTGATACCTTCGTACTGAAGGGACCAAGTAGGAGATGGTGGGACAGGATGGTGACGACTGGGAAACATGAGGGTCTAGAGTGGAAAGACTTTAGGGTTCTTTTCACTAACCAGTTCTATCCAGAATCAATGATATTGGCCAAGGCTGTGGAATTTTTCAAGCTTGAGCAGGCCAAAAAAACCAAGACTGAGTACTCAAATCTCTTTTCTGAGCTGGTGCATCTTGCTACTGAGATTGTATATAATGAGTGGAAGAAGGCTCAATGATTTGAGTTGGGACTTTGATCAGATATTTGTTCTCAGGGTTTCCTACTAAAGCTACCCACTTATGCTGATGTGCTGGATAGGGCAATGATGGTTGAGATGGACTTGGAAAGAATGTCAGGGTTGAAGGAGGTTCTTCTTCCTCCTAGTGGTAGTGTGAGCTCCTTTAAAAGAAAAATAGAAGCGTGACTTTTTTCATGGTGGTTCTCGACAGCAGAGTCATTCCAAACCTACGGTAGCACCAGGAGGGGCTTCTTTGACTTGCTATCAGTGTGGTAAGCCAGGACATTCTAAGAGGGTTTGCACTGAGGAACCCGAGAACTGTAGCTCCTGCGGATGTTTAGGGAACTTACGGAGATTCTTCCATCACTTCTCTACTCCATGTGGCGGAACATGATCATCAGCACCTTTAGAAACTGTGGGGAAATCAAATGCTTCATGTACAAAAGGGTTCTATCCACAGGCATCCGGAACGAATCTTCTTCATGCAGTGGAAGAGTCGCCAAAGGTATCTTATACAGTTCCTGCAATTGTGAGAGGTACCATTACTATAGCTTCGTCTTTAGTGACATCTCTTTTTGATACTCGTACATCTCACTCTTTTATTTCAACCCATCTTGTTAATCTTCTTAATATACCTATGGAACTTTTATCCGGTGTGATGGATATTACTACACCCCTTGGTACTATGAGAGAGAAGGGTCTTCGTAGTCCTGCTTGTGTCTTATCTCTATCAAATGTTGATCATTCTTGTAATTTCAAGGTTCTTGACATGAAATCTTTTGACGTCATTTTTGGGATGTATTGGCTCATTTCCAATAATTCCTGGATCGATTGTTATCTTCGACAGGTTTATCTTACTATGCCCAGTGATGTGACCCTTGTTTTACAAGGAGAATGAGACCCAAGGTCAAGCAGAGCTGGACCCACTACTAGAAATTCGGGCTATAGCCACGGTTTAGAACCGTGGCTATAGGCCCTAAAATCGTGGCTATAGGTAATAGCAACGATTCCTCGAACCGTGGCTAAGTTTGGTGTGGCTATAGGCCTAGACCTATAGCCACGGTTCAAAACCGTGGCTTTAAATATATAGCCACGGTTCAAACCGTGGCTATACTAAAGGCCAGACAGAATATATTGCCATGGTTTAAAACCGTGGCATTATGTCTATAGCCACGGTTCAAAACCGTGGCAATAAACCAATAGCCACGGTTTAGAACTGTGGCTATAGGGTCCCCAAATCCATAAAAAAATACCCCCCTGGACACCCCCTGGACACCCCCTAGACACCCCCTGGACACGACCCTGGACACCCCCTGGACACCCCCAGGACACCCCCTGGACACACCCGGGACACCCCCTGGACACACCCTTGGTAGACCCTGGACACCCCCTGGACACCTCCTGGACACACCCTGGACACCCCCTCGACATCCCCTGGACACCCCCCTAGACACCCCCCTGCCACCCCCTGCCACCCCCTGCCAGTCCCCCCCTGCCACCCCCCCTGCCAGTCCCCCCTGCCCCTGCCACCCCCTGCTAGTCCCCCCCCTACCCCCTGCTAGTCCCCCCTGCCAGTCCCCCCCTGCCCCCTGCGAGTCCCCCCCTGCCACCCCCTGCTTGTCCCCCTACCAGCCCCCTTCCCCCTCCTTGTCCCCCTGCCCCTGCTAGTCCCCCCCCTCCAGCCCCCCCTGCCCCCTGCCAGTCCCCCCTGCCAGCCCCCCCCCCCTACCTAAGGATGTGTTCATGCTGAAACTGGTAAAGCACAATTCTGCAGGATATATTCTATAAGAAGATCCTCAACTCGTACTCCCTACTTGAGCACCTTATCAAAGAGGGTTCTCTACCGCAACTAGAATTAAGATGAAACATCCTATCAACATGGGGTACCAACAACCAACATATATGAATCAAGAAATAGAAAATAGAGAGTTCCCAACATTTTCTACACAACCAGAACATGTCTAGGAGTATTATTACAGACCTCACCCTATAGGTTACACATGACATATACTTATAGGGCTTCCACATTTTACTCTACCTGCTGTTACACCTATTCATGCTCTTTCTCAGCTAGACATTCCTCAAGGACAGCCCATCCCCCTCTACTGGATAGCCCCTCCCCCTACCTGGACACCCCTCCCCCCTGCTGGACACCCCTCCCCCCTACTAGACACCCCTCCCCCCTGCTGGACACCCCTCCCCCCTGCTGGACACCCCTCCCCCTTGCAGGACAGCCCCTCCCCCCTGCTAGACAGCCCCTCCCCCTGCATGGACACCCCTCCCCCCTGCTGGACACCACTCCCCCCTGCCTGGACACCCCTCCCCCCTGCTGGACACCCCTCCCCCCTGCTGGACAGCCCGCCCCCCTGCTGGACAGCCCTCCCCCCTGCTGGACAGCCCCCCCCCCCCCCCCCCCGTGCTGGACAGCCCCTCCCCCCTGCTGGAAAACCCTCCCCCTGCCTGGACACCCCTCCCCCCTACTGGAAAGCCCCTCCCCCTGCCTGGACACCCCTCCCCCCTGCCACCCCCTGCTTGTACCCCTGCCTTTCCCCCCCTGCCCCATGATAGTCCCCCCCTGCCACCCCCCTGCCAGCCCCTGCCCCATGCCCCCTGCTAGTTCCCCCCCTACCACCCCCTGCTTGCCCCCCTGCCAGCCAGCACCCCCTGCCCCCTACCAGTACCCCCCTGCCACCCCCTGCCAGTCCCCCCTGCTAGTCCCCCTTCCAGCCCCCCTGCCCCCTACCAGCCCCCCTGCCCCTACTTGTCCCCCTGCCCCCTACTAGGCCCCCTGCCCCCTGCTAGGCCTCCTACTAGGCCCCCTGCATATTTACCCCTACTGGACACTGGACCCCTGCTAGACACTGGACCAATACTCCCCACCACCCCTACCAGCCCCCTTTTACCCCTACTGGACACAAGAATCCACCCTGGAAACTAGTTCTTGGGATGCCCAAATCATATTTACCCCTATTGGACACTGGACTCCCCCCTGGACATTGGACTCCCCCTGCATATTTACCCCTACTGGACACTGGACCCCTGCTGGACACTGGCCCCATACTATAGGTTCTTAGTAGGACCACCCCATACTATAGGTTCTTAGTATGACTTGGGAAACAGTTGAAACAAAATTCAGAAGTAGCTATATATGAGTAATCTAGGAAAACATACATATAATCAGTCTGGAAAATAAAAAAGACTAAACTATAAAATGTTTATGGAAATAAAATAAAACATATTTGAAATTTGAAAACATTACCAGAAAAACTGTTTATCAACTAAACAAACTGCTTGGTGAAATCATGGTCACACATGCTCATCCTCAGATAAAATCGGCTTGCATTTCATGTAGTACTGCATTAAACAAAACATTGGAATTATGATTTGAAATAGAGTTACCATATTTTATAGCACCGTGATCACTATCTATAGGTGGTGAAATAGTTATACCTGGGGCCTGTGAAGTATCTGTGGGATGTTTTATGATATTTTCCAGATCTGGACAGCACTTCATTTTCTCTATAGAGACATTCATAACCTGCATGGGCTTAGGTTCCTGGACAGCCCTCTTGCACCCCCTTTCAACCCCTTGGACAGCCCCCTTGAACACCCCCCTGCACCCCCCATGCCCCACTTGGTCCCCCATGCCCCCCTGCACCCCACTGGATAGCCCCCATGCCCCAACTGGACAGCCCCACTAGACAGCCCCACTGGACACCCCCTCCACCCCCTGGACAGCCCTCCCCCCTACCGGACACCCCTCCCCCTGTTTGGACAGCCCCTCCCCCTGTTGGACACCCCTCCCCCTGCTGGACACCCCTGCCCCCTGCCCCCTGACCCTGGACACCCCAGGACAGACCCCACCCCAGGACAGACCCCCCCCCCCCCCAGACCCTGGACACCCCTGCCAGTCCTGCCCCCCCCCCCCAGACCCTAGACACCCCAGGACAAACCCTCCAAGAACCCGGCCAGCCCCCCAGACCATGGAAACCCCCCAGAACCTACCCCCCCCCCCAAACCCAGACCCCCCAGGACAGACCCCCCCCCAGACCCTGGACACCCCAGGACAGACCCCCCCCCCCCCACTGGACCCCCTAGACACCCCATGGACAGACCCCCCAGGACAGCCCCCCCCAGACCCTGGACACCCCAGGACAGACTCCCCCCCCACTGGACCCCCTAGACAACAGATGGATGTCATGGGCTATTGCTAAAAGATCGAATCCGGCTGCTGAAATCAGCAGTAAGTAAGAAGAGGTAAATGAATAAAAATGAATAAAATTTTCCCAATATACTTGGGGAATTTTATTCATCAGCAGGAAGAAGAATAGAAAAACGGTAGCTGAGAGTTCCTTCCCCATAGGTGGAGAATGATTTTTTTACATAGGATCTGTCTAATATTTAATGGAAGAAAGAGGGAGAGGAAATTAAGTACCTCATTACAAGTGGTAGCATCCAACAAATTCTCTTCCAATGGAATAAAATATTACAAAAAAAAATCTATAAGCCTTCTCTCTGCTCTTGTGGCTTCCAGGTGTCCAGGTGGTTAATAATTTGGTTGAGGTGAGGCTGTGGACTCATGGGGGCAAGCATGAAGGAAACTAAGTTGGACTGGATTTTAAGTAGGCTGCTCTTGTTTTTCTGAAGTGGTAGGGCTGATTGGGTCTAAAATAAGTGAGTTGGAACAGGAATTTAGATGAGGGCTTCAAATGTTAAGGGGTCTGGTTTAATTGGTTAGAATTGGGTGAGGTTTGGAATGGTTTTAAAGTGGGATGCCTGGTGGAAAATGTGGGGTTTGTGGCTTAGAAGTTGAGAGGTGGGTAGGCCGGATTGGTTGTCATGTTGTGGATGGGTTGCCTAGGTGGATTGAAAAATGGTGGGGGACTGGGAAGGAGTTCATAGTGGCTAAATTGAAGTGGTATCTTGGAATTTTAGTAGGTCTCGAGTTTAGATTTTTTAGTGAGAGTGGAAATGGCCCTGGAATAGCTGGTTTGATTTTGGTGGGTTGGCCATGGGATTTTTATAGTACGTCGAAAAATAGTCACTAGCAGGGCTTGGTTTGGTGTGAAATTCAGTCAAACGGTTGTGGGAACCATCATGGAAGTAACTACCAAATACAGACCAGAGCTAGTCTCCTCTACAGTGAAGACCCTTCATGGAAACTCTTCAAGAAAACCAGGTCTCCATTTGCATATTTGTCCATAACAAACAAGCCCTATTTGCATAGGCCCAAACAGACCTCCCTTTGCCAGCTTGTGGGGGAAATGTGGGAACTCTAGCATGAAATAGGCCCTCAGAATAGAACAACCTATTTGGAATTACATCAAAAAGATTGTGTGTAGCCTTTAAAACTCAACTTGGCAGTGATCATCCTCCTCCAATGAGTGCTACATGAGATGAGGGAATTATGGAAGGAATTTCATATAAAACAGCCAAAAGAAGACATTGAATTTCCATCACAACAGGCTGATCCGGTTCAGACGACATGTGCAGAGGATGAGGATGATCTGGTTCGGACAACATGTGAAGAGGATGAGGAAAAATAAGAATTACCGAACAAATATTATGTGATACATGTACAATAAAATATTCCAGACAATTCCAAACCAATGTTTTCAGTTGAATTGAGCCTTTGTACCACCTGCTATGCACGTTTTGTGGAAAGATGGATGAGAGGAAGCGTTGAGAGGAGATATAGTTTAGGAATGAGGAAATACGAAAAATTATAGAGCTAACCATTCAATGTTTCTCTAAGGAGGAGTAAACGTCGTAGGGTGTCGTCCTGGAGCAAGGCCAAATCACGGCGTGACCGTGGAGTGACCGTGGCGTGACCACGGCGTGACCGCGGTGTGACCACGGCGTGACCGCAGCCTGACCACAACGTGTTGGCCCGGTCCAGCGACATCCGCGGGGCAACATCTTCCACTTAGATTCAAATAGTATGATATGGATGGCATGAGAGGATGTTTTCTCAGAAGATTTAAAGAAATGAATGCTAATATGTGATGACTAGAGGATTGGATGACCCATGATATACCTAATTTGGTGAGGTTTGGAGATCTAGAAATGTGTAGGAATACCTAGAGGAATACCCCATGGGATCAGACAATTCCAAACCAATGTTTTCAGTTGAATTGAGCCTTTGTACCACCTGCTATGCACGTTTTGTGGAAAGATGGATGAGAGGCAGCGCTGAGAGAAGATATAGTTTAAGAATGAGGAAATACGAAAAATTATAGAGCTAACCATTCAGTGTTTCTCTAAGGAGGAGTAACTGCCGCAGGGTGTCATCCTGGAGTAGGGCCAAATCACGACGTGACCGCGGCATGACCGCGGCGTGACCGCGGTGTGACCGCGGCGTGACCGTGGTGTGACCATGATGTGACTGCCACAGGGTGTCGTCCTGGAGGAGTAATCGCTGCAGGGTGTCGTCCTGGAGCAGGGACAAATCACGGTGTGACCGCGGCGTGACCGCGGCGTGACCACGGCGTGACCGCGGTGTGACCGCCGTAGGGTGTCGTCCTAGAGGAGTAACTGCCGTAGGGTGTCATCCTGCAGTAGGGCCAAATCACGGCGTGACCGCGGCGTGACCGCGGCGTGACCGCGGCGTGACTGCCGCAGGGTGTCGTCCTGGAGGAGTAACCGCCGCAGGGTGTCGTCCTGGAGCAGGGCCAAATCACGGCGTGACAGCGGCGTGACCACGGCGTGACCGCGGCGTGACCGCGGCGTGACTGCGGCGTGACCGCGGCGTTACCGCGGCGTGACCGCAGCATGACCACAACGTGTTGGCCCGGACCAGCGACATCCGCGGGGAAACATCTTCCACTTAGTTTCAAATAAGATGATATGGATGACATTAGAGGATGTTTTCTAAGAATATTTAAAGAAATGAATGCTAATCTGTGATGACTAGAGGATTGGATGACCCCTAATATACCTAATTCAGTGAGATTTGGAGATCTAGAAATGTGTAGGAATACCTAGAGGAAAACCCCATGGGATCAGGAAAATCACAGGTTACATAACATGTAATCTGACATTACTGGTACTGTGGGACCCCTGGGCTGTGGAACTGGGCTTTTGGTTGGATTTAAATATCACATGCCATGTGACATGGTCACACAACATGGGACCCATCTTAAAAGTCTAACGGCACTTAAAGATTTTCTTGGTTCAAACAATTGTTTTAATAAAAAGAGGGAAACCCTCTACAGGGATATAAAAAGGGTCAAGTACGATGTGTGATTTATGACTAACAATGTCTAGGACCATCATTACAGACCTCACCCTATAGATTACACATGACATATACTAATAGGGTTGCCACATTTTACTCTACCTGTTGTTACACCTATTCATGCTCCTTCTCAGCTAGACATTCCTCAAGGACAACCCCTCCCCCCTGCTGGATAGCCCCTCCCCCTTCCTAGACACCCCTCCCCCCTGCTGGACACCCCTCCCCCGGCTGGACAGCCCTCCCCCCTACTGGACACCCCTCCACCCTGTGGGACAGCCCCTCCCCCCTGCTGGATAGCCCCGCCCCCTGCCTGGACAGCCCCTCCCCCTACCTGGACAGCCCCTCCCCCCTACTGGACAGCCCCACCCCCTGCCTGGACAGCCCCTCCCCCTGCCTAGACAGCCCTCCCCCTGTTGGACATCCCTCCCCCTGCTGGACACCCCTCCCCCTGCTGGACAGCCGTGCCCCCTGCCTGGACAACCCCTCCCCCTGCCTGGACAGCCCCTCCCCCCTACTGGACAGCCCCGCCCCCTGCCTGGATAGCCCCTCCCCCTGCTGGACAGCCCTCCCCCCTACTGGACAGCCCTCCCCCTGCTGGACACCCCTCCCCCCCTGCTGGACATCCCTCCCCTGCTGGATAGCCCTCCCCCCTTGCTGGACAGCCCTCCCCCTACTGGACAGCCCTCCCCCTGCCGGACAGCCCTCCCCCCTGTCGGACAGCTTCTCCCCCTGCTGGACACCCCTCCCCCCTGCTGGACACCCCTACCCTCTGCCGGACACCCCTCCCCCCTTCTGGATAGCCCACCCCCCTGCCTGACAGCCCGCCCCCCTGCCGGACAGCCCGCCCCTTGCTGGACAGCCCCGCCCCCTGCCTGGACACCCCCCCTGCTGGACACCCCTCCCCCCTGCTGGACAGCCCTCCCCCCTGCTGGACATCCCTCCCCCCTACTGGACAACCCTCCCCCCCTGCTGGAAAGCCTCCCCACCCTGCTGGACAGCCCCGCCCCCCTGTTGGACAGCCCACCCCCTACCGGACACCCCTCCCCCTTACGGACACCCCTCCCCCCTGCTGGACACCCCTCCCCCTGCTGGACAACCCTCCCCCTGCTGTACAGCCCCTCCCCCTGCCTGGACACCCCTCCCTCCTGCTGGACAGCCCCTCCCCATGCCTGGACACCCCTCCCCCCTGCTGAACACCCCTCCCCCTGCCCCCTTCCCCCCTCCCCCCAGCTGGACACCCCTCCCCCCTGCACCCCTCCACCCTGCCCCCTGCCCCCCTCCACCCATCCCCCTATCATACTTCAATACATCCCGAAGATATTATCAAAAACACTTCAAGACATAAAATGACTATTTTCAACAAATATAACAAAAGACCAAAATATATGATGCAAGAACCACAAATCAAAGACCCCTCTCAACATACATGATGTAGTATGGTAAAAAGTAATAAATGAACTTACCAAAATGTTACCATCATACAAAATGGTGCCTTAAGAGTACTTTTGGTGCATATTTCTTTTTCACCCTAAGCCTATATTTTACCTACAAGAAATAAAGAAAAAAAGATCAAAATAAATCAGAAGTAATTATGTAGAGAATAAATAATTAATAATAAATATATTTGTGTTTATGTGCCTGAATACAAACATGTATCCTGCAAAAATAGTAGATGCAAGAACCACAAATAAAATCTTACTTGAGAGGAAAATGTTTTGTTTTGAAAAGTTCAACTATTAGAAATTAGAGCTTCAAAAATTTCATCACCAGTTGCACCCTATCTTCATAAAACTGTAAAAGGTTTATGGAAGAAAGAAGGTGATACAATCATATCGAGCACAACAATTGAGTACCGTAGAATTCAGCTCATAAAAAATATTTTAGAATTGGAACCATAAAACTATGATTAAATTTTTATTTTATTTTTGTAAAACTACATGGGAAAAAAATAATATGTTAATATCACTCTAATCAAAACCAATAACTGAGAAGTGAAGTTCACATAGATTCCCATTACCAAGAATGGGTGTTCCCCCCTTGCTTGTCGGTTGCATGCCAACGTGACCGCATTTGAACCAACACCAACCACCTCGTCCTATGGTAGAAATGATTAATTATATATATTCATCAATTTTTAACAATAAAGAATTTTTTTATCTAATTACAAACAAAACATATAACTAATATATTAAAAACAAAAGAAATGAAGAACATAGAGTTAAAAAAATCACACAAAATGCATGAATGATACCCATTAGTTACTATATTAACAACTTCAACACATATTCATGGATTTTAATGTAGATGCATGTTAACATCTGAAGTTTAAAAATGATTTTTAGTAAAACATTAAAATAAGAATACACACCAGAATTTCAATACCAAAAGGTAGTAAAAAAGGAAGCAACAACCAACAGATTTAACAAGATGATTTCAGCATACAAAATTTATTAAAAGGCAACTTCCAACCATTTATTTCAACTAAAAAAAAGAAGTGAATTTTCAAGTTTAAGTAGAAAAATCACAGAATTTAAACTATTACTCACATGGTGTAGATGCTCTGTTCATTTGAGATCATTGGAAAAAATTCCCTTCTTTTCTTGTTGAATAAATACCTTTGGTTTCCAAAATTTCATCTCCTATAAGTGTAAACATATACATTAATTTATAAAATTTAATGTTCAAAACAGAACAAAACTAGAGTAAAAACTAAGGTAGATTGGTTCAAAGTTACTATGAAATATAACTTCTCTAGATCTATAGAAATCGTTGAATCTATACTTCAATAGGATGTGAAATTATGCTCACCAAAGTACTAAAAAATAGAAATTATAACATACATTCACTTATTCTATGTGAATAACATAATTTTTTTTTAATAAAAATCAATAAAAAGGAATGTTTAAAAAATGATTTAGAATTATAAAATTTAAGATTAGAAAAAAATTGTGTACCCTTACCTCACACTTAATTTGAAGTATATAATAAGAATTTAAACTCTTAAAAATTTAAGGGTGGAAGGAAACAACCTGAAAATTTTCTTAGAGTGAATGAAGTTACTCAAAATGGGCTGCCATGTGATGTGACCCACCTAACTTCCTACAAAAAAGACCTCAATCAAAAAAACTTTATTAAAGAAGGTCAAATAAAAAAATCTCAAAAAAGTAACAAGATAATCTTGGGTTTATCCCCCAGGGGTTTCTATATTTAGATTGCTCACAGTTGAAAAATCATTGATTCAACCCCAATTAGATGGAGGATGTGTCTTCTTACTTAAAAACTAGCATAAAATCTCTTTTCTAGCTATAATAATCTACTCAAATAGTTTTTTAACACCCCTTTTCATATACTTTTAATTTCACCACTTTGAAATTATAACTTCCTAGGAGTAGTGGAAAGGGGGGAAAATGGGGTATATTCCCTCTTCTTCAACTTGAGGAGTGATGTGCATAAATAGTAAAAATTCAATTCTTAGATGTGATTTTCATCCGATTCAATATCCTATATAAATTCATTATTAAAAACCACATATGTATCAATATCCACTTTTTCATTAGTGCGCAACTTCAAAATATCCTCTTGCTCTTAGAACACTCCCAAACATTGAATTACAATTAGATTTTTTGAGTTTCAAAAGTTTCTCATCAGGTGTATTAATAACCTTCTCATGTACCTCTAGTAAATCATGAATTTCACTTGAATCTACACAACATACATAGGGAGAAGAGAAATCAAAATCATACACAAAAAAATCACAATGATATAAAAGAAAAGCTTGTTCAATTAAATAAAAAACTTCATTAATTTGGTCATATTTCTCTTTTTAAAGAAAAAATGGTGATCCTTGGAGTGTTTATAAGTTAGAAGTGATTTATTCAACCTCTTCCAACCTCTTATCAAAACAAAAATCCTCAATTTTATAATTTTTCAAAGTAAAGGAAAGGGTATCTTTAATTGGTTCATCATCTTATGATTTCACATGAATTTTGAAAGGATTATCAGGAATATCCCACAACTAAAAGACCACCTTGGAGAGGTGGGTTACATTCCTTCTATTTGTCCTTTGACATATTCATAGACCTAGTCCCCATTGGTAGAGAAAAATATGAGTAATCCATTTTATCTTTCTAGTTGACCCTCCCTATCGTACTCTTCTCATACATGGATACATTTAATCCTGAACATCGTCCTCTAAATCACCTAAAAAGTGGATAGAACATTCATCACATGACCAATTTTCAGGGACCTGCTCCTCTCCAACGGTTTAGACTAGGTATTGTTCAAAATTCTGGACTAGTTCATCAAATAACAAAAGATCAAAATGGTTATCCATCAAAATACCTCCCACTTCTGTAGAACTCTTCATGAATGTGGCCTTACTCCCTTAAACCTATTCTGATACATTGCCGCTTGTTGAAAATGAGAAAATAGAGGGATTCTTGGGACCACCCTCATCCATATTCTTCAGTTCCATAACCGAGTAATGCTCACTGAAACCATGGAGATGAGGGCGCAGCGAGGAGGGTGCAACGAGGAGGGCGCGGCGCAGAGGAGGCGTCGGCGAGGAGGTGTCAGGGAGGAGGGAGCGGCGAGGAGGCATCGGGGAGGAGGGCGCGGCGAGGAGGAGGGCGCGACGAGGAGGGTGCGGCGAGGAGGGCGCGGCGCGGAGGAGGTGTTGGCGTGGAGGCGTCGGGGAGGGGGAGGGTGCGGTGAGGAGGAGGAATCACGAGGAGGAGGAGAAGAAGCCCGATGGGTTTGAAAAAAAAAACAGGGCTGCTGGATATAGCCACGGATGAAATAATTAACCGTGGCAGTATAAAAGATACAGCCACGGACCTATAAAACCATGGCTATAGGTCCATGGCTATAGCTCATATTTGTAGTAGTGATGGGATACGTTTTAATTCCTATACCTCTCATTTATAGGTCTAGATAAATATATTTCAACCCTACATCCCCTTAGTCCCATTTACACACACAACATTATGACTTTAACTTGTGTGTAGTCCATCTCAAGGTGTGAACATGGTATATAAGACTATTTGGGTCCATTTACAGTAGGTTTTACCACTTCTGTGACACATATATTACTGTGAAACCAAATTACACATATTCCAAGCATCATGAATTTAAAATATCATCTACATTCTTCTCGGTCTGATCATTATAACATTATACGATATGGAATTTTTTTCTGAGGTATTTGTGTGGTGTGTGGGATGTCCTGCCCTCAATTCAAGTCAAATTCAACCTCATTCATGAATTGATTTTTTTTTTCAAAATATACCTGTTTCAGTAGCCCATGAATCATGAATGTAAATTGTTTTCTATCATCCAAGAGGTATGACATTAAACATTGATCAACCGTCTTCAGGATCACTTCATTTGTTATAGGACATCCTGGTATCAATTCACATGGGTTTTAAGCATTTTTCACTGCATTATCGTCCTTAAAGATCCTCTGTATACTCAAATCATCAAGAATATAAACTATTTTTATTTTCACTAAGCTGCATGAACTCAAACAAGAAGACTAGATTAAGGCATTGTGAACCTAAACTATATGCATGCAACCATTATTCACATGGTTTTCACTATATCTGGTGTTGCATAAATCTAATAGCTCTTCCATACAAAACTATATAAGGCTTGATTCCTATCCTTATCGGATGTGAAATGATGGATAGACCATCTATCTCTAGGAACAACCATAGATTAATTGTAAAATCATATGTTACATATGGTTATATCACCATGATATTCTCATATTTTCCTCCCTTTTGGGAATAAGCCCCATTAATTTCCCTTGAACAACTAGAAATCTAGTATTCCCTCAAAAATAGATATATATGGTAGAAAATAATTGGAAGATAAAGTCATACCCTACACTAATGTTCCTAGTTCTTGATGTTAATCTACAGTATTACCCTATACAAAACCACGATGCCTTATACGATATTTAAGGGATGGAAATCAAACCAAAATCCATGGAACAAAATTCTAAAATGTTGACATACCCAATATAATTTCTGGATGCCTCAGATTCAAAAATGGTATGATTTAATATCCTTATTCATGAGGATCGACCCGAGCAGCAGAAATATCTTACATAAAAGAGTGGAAATATTCTTGAGAAGGATCTAATTACTACTGATATGGATTTTGAAAAAACTATTGTTAAACATAAAGATACTGGAAATGATAAAAAATAGAATGATAAAGATACCGACAATGAGGTCGTCCGGAGGAGGCCATCGGGAGGAGGAGAGTTCGTCGGAGGAGGAGATTCCATTGGGAGCAGGGGAGTTGCGGTCGTCCGGAGGAGGGGAGTCCGTCGGGAGGAGGGGAGTCCGTCAGGGGAGGAGGGGAGTCCGTCGGGGGAGGAACAGAGTTCATCGGGGTCGTCCGGAGGAGGGGAGTCTGTCGGGGGGAGGCGCGGTTGTCCGGGGAGGAGAGGTCGTCGGGAGGAGGGGAGTGCATCGGGGGAGGAGGGGAGTCTGTCGGCGTCGGGGGAGGCGCTGTCTTCCGGGGAGGGGGGAGGCACGGTCGTCCGGGGAGGGGAGTGCGTCGGGGGAGGGGAGTGAGTCGGGGAGGGTTCCGTAGGAGGATCCTGAGAGAATATTGGCCGAATCACACATATAGCCACAGATGAATTTTAATCCATTGGTATAACCATGCTATTGCCACGGAATTATAAAACTGTGGCTATAGGTTCGTGGCTATAGCTTCATTTTGTAGTAGTGACCCTCTTATCTAGAGTTTGGGAAAGTTATATCAGTGTTTTCTTTTGATCTGGAGAGAGATTCAATGTGTGGTGATCTTTCTCTAGTCGTTGCTAAGTTTCCAGACATGTTTCCTTCTAACATCTCTAGTTTTCCACCAGTAAGAGAGGTTGACTTTTCTATCGACTTAATGTCTGGTACTCAACCAGTTTCTATTCCCTCTTACCTAATAGATCCAGGTGAACTAAAATAACTGAATTCTCAGTTAGATGATCTTCTTGAGGAAGGATTTATATGCCTGAGTGTGTCACCTTGGGCAGAACCAGTTCTCTTCGCCAAGAAGGCTGATGGTTCTCTTCGCTTATGTGTTGATTATCGAAAGCTCAATCGAGTTATGATAAGGAAAAATTATTTGTTACCACGAATTGATGATTTGTTTGATGAATTGAAAGGGGCAAGGTGGTTTTCAAAAAATGATCTTTGATCTGGTTACCATCAGTTGAGGATAAAAGAATATAACATTCATGTGACCACTTTTCAGAGTAGGTATGGCCATTATGAGTATTTTTTATGCCCTTCAGCCTAACAAATGCTCCTGCAGTTTTCATGGATTTGATGAACATGATTTTCCATGAGTACCTAGATACTTCTGTGTTGGTCTTTGTGGATGAAATTATTATCTACTCCAAGTTTGAGGAAGATCATGTGCATCCTTTGAGAACAGTTCTGAGTCTTCTAAGGAATCATTGACTTTATGTTATGCTTTCAAAGTGCGATTTATGGATTCGGGAAGTGAAATTCTTGGGACATGTCGTGTCAGAACAAGGAATATCAGTTTATCCTAAAATGGTGAAGGCTGTTATGACTTGGGAACAACCACAAAACGTTTTCAAGATTCAGAGCTTCTTGGGCTTAGCAAGATTTTATCACCTGTTTGTTAAAGACTTCTCAAAGTTAGTTTCTCCAATGACTGCTTTGACTTGAAAGGGAGTGAAGTTTTCCTGGAATGATAAATGTTAGAGCTCTTTTGTTGAGCTAAAGTTTCTTTTGACTACTGCACTGGTGTTAACTCTTCCTAAGGCTGGGATATGTTACGTGGTCTTCTATGATGCATCAAGTTCAGGTTTGGGATATTTCCTTGTACAAGGTAATCATGATATTGCCTATGGGTCTCTTCTGTTTAATCCTCATGAGAAGAAATATCCTACCATGACCTTGAACTTGCAGCTTTAATGCACGCACTTATGTATTGGAGACATTACCGTTATGGAGAAAGGTTTACTATGTATTCATACCACAAGATCTTGAGTTATATCTTCTCTAAAAATGATTTGAATCTCTGCTAATGGAGTTGGGTGGAGTACCTGCAATCCTTCAACTTTGACATTTCCTATACCCTAGGGAAAGGGAATGTCGTTGCAGATGCGTTAAGCAGAAAACTTTCAACTCAGGATGTGAATGAATCTTCATAAGAGTGGATTTTGATGGATCTTTTTGCTAAGTTTCATATTGGAATTCAATGGAAGGGGAATGAGGTTTATTTAGCCAGTTTCTAGTTGACATATGCTATTTTGAGTTAATTCTTCAGGAACAACAACTGGATGGCGAATTACATAGCATTAGGGACTCTCTTTATGTTGGGGAGACCAACACCCAGTGGTTGTTCTCCAAATAGGGTAATCTGTGTTATCGAAACCATTACGTTGTGACATTATTGGAAAGAAAGGATGTGATGGGGGATTTCCATAACTCTTAGTGGGATGTGCACCCAGGAACCATGAAAATGTTCAATGACATGCGGCGACAGTTCTGGTGGCCAGGTATGAGATGAGACATTTCTGAGTTCATATCTCATTACTATACAAGCCAACAGGTGAATGTCGAGCACTAGAAACCTTCGGGCTTGCTTCAACCACTTCCAGTCCCTATATGGAAGTGGGATGAAATCTCGATGGACTTTGTGGTTGGGTTATATAAAAACCCATACTTTACATACATTTTAAGTACTTCAAAATTGAAGTACACTTATTACAACATATAACAAAACCATGAAAATACTGTATAGGTATAACGTCTTTAGAAATTGGGAATCATAAACAACTGGTTCATAAAGCATCTACTTTGCCTCCCATTTATTTCATCATATCTAGGGTCCCTTTTGGAATATCCTACTTAATAACCTTCTTCATGACCTGGGGAAATAAAACATACAAAAGGGTGAGCTCAAATTCTCAGTAAGGGTAAACAAAAGAAATATCAATCACATCATATTCATAAGAACATAACATTTTGGAAATCTTAACCTGCAAAAGAGAGCATATGGGATAAATCATAGTAGTGAAATGAAATCCCAATAATCATAACTTAAAACATGAAACTTTGTGGCATACACACATAATCATAGAGAATCATTTATTATTAGTCAAGACTCATGGCCAAGACTATCTTAGTGTACAAAGTCCATTTCTGAACCGAGTTCACTCGTCGTTTCAGTCCTGTTTCACTGAACCGGTTTAACCTGCCGTTCCAGCCATGTCTATCTCATGAGATATAAAATCTTTACCCAATACATTGGAGGGAGATATAGGTCCCACCCATCTCATAATGATACCATTCTTATGTGTGACACAAAATCATAAACCATACATCATAGCATAACCCATGTAATAAAAATGGGATTCTTAAATAACATGACATCATAAAACTATTCATATAAGATAAAGGAATTCATAAAAATAATTCCATCACAACATAATCAAATCAATGTAATAATAGAGATAGAAATAGAACCCTATATTATCTTAGATGGAAAATAATTTTGATAAAACACTTGAACTCCATTCTTGAGGAAAATATCCTTTCCACTTCAAAAACATTTTCCTTTCTTAACATGTCATACAATTTTAAACTAAAAGAAGTTGATTAAAAATAAACCTGAAAACTTGTAAAGTAAGATTCTTTGAAATAGTGTTTTAAAAATCCATTCATGCCGTATAAGTTAAAAAAAACATTCTTCCCGTACTTTTGTCAGAAAAGTCAAAAAGTACCTCGTACGAAAAAACGACAAAAGATTCCTTTCATATCTTTTACTAAAATCTCACTGAAGGGTAAAATTGGATTTAAACAATTGTAGGTTGATGGAAATAATATTACATATTGAGGAAACATGGATGTGGACGATGAAATAAACCCCAATAAATACCAAAGTATAAACAATCTTGGATAAAAAATGAGATTGTGATATTTTTCCCTTACCTTTGGTCCGATTTACTTCGTAAGTGTCCGAACCTCCTGTATAATGATTTAAAGAATGTTATTGACTTATTCTAGAATCATAATTATTTTTATGATATCTTATATGGTCATATTCTTAGCTTCTTATTAGTAATATTTCATTACTACTTGTTATTCGGGTGTTTATTACTTTTTGTTCTTATGCGTGTTTTGTCGAACAAATTCTTATTTTTCATTTTAGGTTATAGATACCTCATTTCCAGAATGGTATTAGTGTAACATATATCATATTAATTAATTTATATAATCATTATGCAATGAAGATCATGTAGAACGAGTCGCATCACATCGTGGAGACGGTATTCCGTACGTACGCACGAGCGATGATATTGTTCCCATGATCATGGAATTGTAGTGGATTGTATATATAATATTTAAGAATCAATATCACTTTAAAATAATCATATATAGTCATTATTTACACCATTATACCCATCCAAGTAAGGTGGTGGTGGAAAATAGATTACACCACGGCGTGGAGACGGTATTCCGTACGTACGCACGCGCGGTGATTTCATTTTCCGTAGGATGGATAGATGGTAAAATAGGGTTGTTTTATACTTATAATAACATATCAGTATATGTGTGATACTGATGTTATTAATTCATAATGAAACAAATAAAGAATAAGAAGTGGAAGAAGAAATAAAGTTGAAAGAATCAGTAACGGACATTACCTCTTCTTTGAAGCGCCTCTTTGAGAGATCCACTTAGGGAACTAAAATTGGTCTTTGAAGAAGACCAAGATCTCTAGGATGTTTCTAGGGAAGTGGAGAGGATATATTGGCAGGGGTTGGCCGATCTTGAAGGCTCAAAGTGGTGTGAGGAAGAGAGGGAGGAGGTGCCCTTTTATAAGGGCGGAGAAGGGTACCTTTGGAATAACTAAAAATATTATTTTATTATAAAGTAAAATTCGGTTTTTAATAGCTCCAAATTGATATATTTCAAATATAAGGTGGGTATGGGTCGAAAAACTCTCATCCAATAGAATTTAGACAAGTTTAGGTATCAATTATAACCTTATCATTTAGATTTAACTTTAAGTTAGATAATTTAACTTTTACCGTGTCTTCTTGTTTTCTTACACTATAAGGTTAATAAAATTACTATATCAAGCCAAACGAACCCCAAGTTGTTTATTATTAATATATATAAACTTATATAATTCATTTGGCTGAACCTTAGATTTTTAGGAATATAATAACAATTAATAATATAATATTTGTTTGAAAAACTATTTTATGTCAATTTTGACACTATTTGGTAATTGATTTTTGTGAAACTCATAACAGAATGATTAGTTCTAAATAAATTAATTAAATAAATACTAACATGTCATATTAACCTAGAAAATTAGTGTAGTTCATAAAAAGTCTCAAATTACATTTATTTGGGTATTTATAACATCAATTATGTCAATATTTCTTTAATAAGATAATTACTGCATCATCGTTGTGTCATAAATAAATTAAATTATTTAATGTCTAAAAATTATAAATAAAATACCATTATGTTGAAAATCTTTTTATCTCTCTAATTAATATTTATAGTCGAATTTATCTTATGTATAACTCTATATTTAAAAATGCTTTAGTTATTAAACTTTGATTTTAACTATTTTAACCCTTCTTTAAATAAATTGATAATAAATGTCCTAATCTAATACAAGTGGGCCTAAATGGTCATATTTTATTCATAAAGTTGTTTTCGGCCGAATTACACTTATCCAATAGAATTAGGACATGTGTTAGGGTAAGAATAATAACACTTTTACCCTTAATTACCATATTTACTTTTAACCGTGGTAAAAAAAAGTAAAAAGTTACTATTCACCAAAATTTATTTTCATCTCATTGAACCACATTTTAGTCCTTGATATTAACCGTGTCTCTCGGAATTTCTAAATTCCACTTACAGAAGCGGTAAAATTACGTTTTATGAAAAATTCAGTTTTTTTAACTACCACTTAGTGGTTTCACTATTCATCAAAAATTGAAAGTTTTCAGAAAAATACCAAAAATTAGGCCTAAGATATATTTGATATTATGAATTCAAAAATGATGTCTATTTTACCAAATTCTATACATATCAGTTACATTAACTAATTTAAAAACTAATTCCCGTCGTCAAAACAAATAGCGTGTTTTTAAAAGATAATAACTATCAAAAGATTGACACTTGTTTATGTATGGTTTAAATGTGAAATTACATCCAATGAACAAAATTGTATTAAATTGTAAAAATATATTCTAAATATACTTTAAAACCACTCAATTTAATAATTTATCACTATTAATTATTTCGATTAAAAAATTTGTTTTTAATTAAAATTTAATAATTTTCACTACTCATCAGAATATGAAATTTATCTAAAAAGTACCAAAATTTCACCCTAAGCTAATTTCGATATTCTGAATCCAAAAATGAAGTCCATTTTGAAAAATAAAATTTACTAAATTATAAAAAGTGGTTATTACTATTCATAACGGCTAGTTTAAATAATATTTTAATAGCATATCGTTGTTTAGTGAAACTCGGTATTGCGTACGACACAAGCTATTGAGGAAGGCCGCGGTTGCGTGTAAATCAAGCCAAGCTAGTGTTGTGTGTAGTGAAATATTCCTTTAATAAAAACAAAATATTTCTCATAAAAGTCTCGAGCATTACATTCTACCCCCCTTAAAATGAATTTCGCCCTCGAAATTCGTCACTTTGTAACAAAAAGATGAGGATACATCTCCCTAATAATATCCTCAAGCTCCCATGTAGCTTCTTCTAATTGGTGGTTCCTCCATAAAACTTTCACCAAGTGAGTGGTCTTGTTTCGTAGGAATTTTTCGCTACGATCCAGAATCTCTATCGGTTGTTCTTCATAAGAAAGATCTTGTTCCAGCGGTACAACTTCTGAGCTGAGTACATGTGAAGGATCAGGTATGTAATTTCTCAGGAGAGACACATGGAACACATCGTGAACTTTAGAGAGATTCGGTGGAAGCGCCAACCGGTAAGCTACCTTTCCAACACAATCCAGTATTTCAAAAGTACCGACATATCTAGGGCTCAACTTCACCTTCTTTCCAAATCTCATGACCCTCTTCCAGGGAGATATTCATAAGAACACTTTATCACCCACTTCAAACTCTAGGTCTTTTCTTCAGTTGTAGGCATAAATTTTATGTCGACTCTGAGCTGCTCTTATGTGTTGTTGAATAGATCTGACCTTTTCTTCCATTTCATCAACAAGATCAGGTCCTAATAGCTTTCTTTCCCCAACTTCATCCCAGCAAGTTAGAGTTCTGCATTTCTTTCTATAGAGGGTTTCATAAGGAGCCATCTGAATACTGGAGTGAAAGCTATTATTATAAGAAAATTCCACCGAAGGTAGGTGTTGATCCCAAACACCTTTGAAATCCACAGAGAAAGCTCTCAACATATCTTCTAGAGTTTGAATTGTTCTCTCAGACTGACCGTCTGTCTGAGGATGATAAACAGTGCTGAAACTCAACTCTGTATCCAGAGTATGATGAAGACTCCGCCAGAACATTGAGGTAAACCTCGGATCCCGATCAGATATAATAGAAAGTGGTACTCCATGAAATCTTACCACTTCCTTCACATATATCCTGGCAAGCTGATCCAGAGAGAAATCCTCTCTAATAACAATGAAGTGTGCAGACTTTGTAAGACGATCAACTATGACCCAAATAGCATTATTGCCTTTGGATGTTTTATGAAGTCCTGTGACAAAGTCCATAGTGATGTTTTACCATTTCCATTCGGGTATGGGTAATGGTTGTAACATCCCCTTAGACTTCTGTCTCTCAGCTTTAACTTGCTGACAAACCAAGCATCGAGAGACATATTCAGCAACATCTATTTTCATTCCATCCCACCAGAAGTACTCTTTCAGGTCCCTATACATCTTCGTGCTTCTAGGATGAATAGAGAATGAAGAACTATTAGCCTCATCCAGCAGCTCCTTTAATTCGGGGATGGGAGGAACACAAACCCGATTCCTAAACTTTATTCTCCCATCACAATCAAGGTTGAATTCAAGAATATTTCTCACCTTCTTTTGTAACTCTACATCTTATTTCTGCGCCTCTTTAATCTTCACATGTATAGATGGTTGAACATTCATTTGAGAAAGATACGATTTTCTCCCTTCTATTATAATTCCATGATCCATCCTTTGTAAATCCATAAATATTGGATCTTTTGTGATCCTCATCATGGATAAACTGGCATGGTCTTGTCAACTTAATGCATCTGCCACCTTGTTTTCTTTCCCAGGGTGGTAATGAATTGAGCAGCCGTAATCCTTAATCAGCTCCAACCATCTTCTTTGGCGCATATTCAACTCCTTTTGTGTGAAAATATACTTTAAACTATTATGATCAGTATAAATATCACACCTTTCACCATAAAGGAAATGCCTCCAAATCTTTAATGCAAATATTACCGCAGCTAACTCCAAATCATGTGTTGGGTAATTTTACTCATGGATTTTCAACTGTCGTGAGGCATAAGCTATCACCATATCATTTTGCATAAGAACACACCCCAATCCCTTCTTGGATGCATCACTGCAGATCACAAACCTTTATCCACTACAAGGTAGTGTGAGCACAGGTCCACTGGACAACCTTCTTTTCAACTCCTTAAAGTTCTCTTCACATTCCTCCGTCCAAACAAACTTAACTCCTTTCTGAGTCAACCTGGTGAGTGGATTTGATAATCATGAAAAATATTTCACAAAACGTCGATAATATCCATCCAAACCAAGAAAACTTCGGATCTCAGTTACTGTTGTTGGTCTCAACCGTCTTTTGATAACCTCTATTTTTGCTGGATCCACAGATATCCCCTATTTTGAGATTATATGACCCAAAAATGAAACTCTTTGAAGCCAAAATTCACACTTGTTAAATTTGGCATAAAGCTTATCCTTTCTTAGGGTCTTCAATATAATTTTGAAGTGATCTTTATGTTCTTCCTTTCTCTTTGAATATACCAGAATATCGTCTATAAAGACTACCACAAACTGATCAAGATAGTCTCTAAAGACTCTATTCATCAGATCCATGAAGATAGTAGGGGAATTAGTAAGACCAAATGGCATCCTTATAAATTCATAGTGTCCATACCTTGTACAGAAATCCGTCTTTGGTATATCCTCCCTTTTGACCCTTAATTGATGATACCTTGAACGAAGATCAATCTTGGAAAAGTATTGAGCTCCGCGTAGTTGGTCAAATAAGTCATTAATGCATGGGAGAGGATATTTGTTCTTGATAGTGATCTTTTTAAGTTCTCGATAATCAATGTAGAGTCTCATTGATCCATCTTTCTTTTTAACAAACATAATAGGTGATGCCCAAGGTGACACACTAGGGCGTATGAATCACTTATCAAGATTCTCTTGGAGTTGCTTCTTCAATTCCTGCAACTCAATTAGGGCCATTCTATAAGGTGTCTTTGAAATAGGCAAATCACCTGGTTCGAGTTCTATTAAAAACTCAACTTCACGATTTGGTGGAAGACCCGGAAATTCCTCCGGAAAGACATCATCAAACTCCCGTACAATGGGAATATTATTAATCATGAGTTTCTCCCCAAACATTTGAGATAAATAACCTTTATTTAGTGGAATCAAGACCCATAAGATGGAAGAAATTTCCACTGTAAGGTTATGTTCATCCTTGCATCAATAGACGATCATAGATTGATCTGGAATATGAAATGTGACTTCCCTTCTTTGGCAATTGATATGAGCTCCATATAAAGAAAGACAATCCATTCCAAGAATCACATCAAATTCCACTATAGGAAGGATCACAATATTTGCAGGAAGCACTTTCCCACAAACTTCAATCGGGGAAGAATTATGAACTTTTGATGTGACTGTTGTGCCATTAGGTGTTGTCACAGCTAACTCAACATCTATTTTTTGAGGTAATACAGTGATACCCTTAGAAAAATCTTCAGAAATAAAAGAGTGGGTGGATCCAGAATCAAATAAAACATTTTCTACTTTAGAGTGGATTGTAAGTGTACCTTTCACCACATCGTTATCGTACTCCACATCGCTGATAGAAATTGCATGTGAATTTCCTTTGTATTTAGTCTTAAGATTTTGTTGATGTCGATCATCATCAATAACCCTTTGATTAGGGAATTTATTTGCATAATGCCCCATATCCTTGCACTTGAAACATTGAAGTGTAGTAGGTTCATTCTGTGTGTCCCTTCCTTTGTTTTCATCATTAGACATCTTCTTCCCATCATTACGACATTCAAATGCCTGATGACCTTCCTTTACATATTTGAAACATTTACTTGTCCCTTTAAGACAACTCCCTCCATTTTTATTTCCATACTTTGAGCATAAGGGAAAGCTCATCTTCTTTTCAGTGTGCTCTTTACATTTTCCTTTGAATTCCATTTTCCTATTCTTATCAAACCCATATAACTGATGGGTTACTTCAATCTCCATCTCAAATTTGAGAGCACATCGAACGATTTCCTCATAGCTATTGAAGTCCCTTATGGCTAAGGCCCTTCGAAGACTTGGTTTTAAGCCACTAAAGAATCGATCGATCTTACTCTCAGGTTGGATAATAATACCAGAAGCGTACCTTGAAAGTCTTGTAAAATTTGCTTCATAGGTACCAACAGATTCATCATCCTTTTCCTTCAGTTCAAGAAACTCTTTCTCCATCGTTGTTCAAAGAATACAAGGGAATTACTTATTGAAAAATAAGTTCTTGAACTCATCCCATTCCATGGACTCAATTTCATCCCTTTGCCCCGTATTCTTAATAAGATTCCACCATTGATCAGCATCTCCTTCCAAATGATACACTGCTAGGATAACATTATCATATTCAGAACATTGAAGAACTGAAAATATCTTTTCAGTAGTACTAATCCATTGGTCAGCAACTAATGGATCAGTAGACCCGCTGAAAGAAGGTGGACGCTGCCTCGTGAAGGATTCAACAAAATGTTGCTCCTTCCTTTGCTCATTTGGAATTCCTGCATGATTCATAGCTTGAGAAAGTTGTGTGAGCATGGCTACAAGATTTTTCATTCCAGCTCCCATAACGTTTGGTTGCTCAGGGGGACAATCATTTCATTGCCCATCACATTCCGCATTAACACGGTTCCTTCGGGTTCCAGCCATTGACTAAAACAAGAAGAATAGTGTGAGCAACACTAATTATAATAGGAAAACCACATAATAAAGAATAAAATTTCACACTTAAGGTCTTATCCTAGGTGATTGATGTCCATTTATAAAACACTAAGATTGTGTTCTATGCTTAGACTTATCCTTAGGGTTCTTACTAAGGCTTTCACATCCTAGTTTCCAAAGGTTGACTATACCTTTCCTCTAATACCAACTATACCGACCCATACTTTACATACATTGTTAGTACTTCAAAACTGAAGTATACTTATTACAACATATAACAAATCCATGAAAGTACTGTATAGGTATAGTTTCTTTAGAAACTGGGAAACATAAACAACTGGTTCATAAAGCATCTACTTTGCCTCCCATTTATTTCATCATATCTAGGGTCCCTTTTGGCATATCCTACTTAATAACCTTCTTCCTGACCTGGGGAAATAAAAAATAAAAAAGGGTGAGCTCAAATGCTTAGTAAGGGTAAACAAAAAAAATATCAATCACATCATATTCATAAGAACATAACATTTTGGAAATCTTAACCTGAAAAAGAGAGCATATGGGATAAATCATAGTAGTGAAATGAAATCCCAATAATCATAACTTAAAACATGAAACTTTGTGGAATACACACATAATCATAGAGAATCATTTATTATTATTCTAGACTCATGGCCAAGACTATCTTAGTGGACAAAGTCCATTTCTGAACCAAGTTCACTCCTCGTTTCAGTCATGTTTCACTAAACCGGTTTAACCTGTCGTTCCATCCATGTCTATCTCATGAGATATAAAATTTTACCCAATTCATTGGAGAGAGATATAGGTCCCACCCATCTCATAATGATACCAATCTTATGTGTGCCACAAAATCATAAACCATACATCATAGCATAACCCATGTAATAAAAATGGGATTTTTAAATAACATGACATCATAAAAAAAATCATATAAGATAAGGGAATTCATAAAAATAATTCCATCACAACATAATAAAATCAATGTAATAATAGGGATAGAAACAGAACCCTATATTATCATAGATGGAAAATAATTTTGATAAAACACTTGAACTCCATTCTTGAGGAAAATATCCTTTCCACTTCAAAAACATTTTCCTTTCTTAACATGTCATACAATTTTAAACTAAAAGAATTTGATTAAAAATAAACTTGAAAACATGTAAAGTAAGATTCTTGGAAATAATGTTTTAAAAATCCATTCATTCCGTATAAGTTAAAAAAACATTCTTCCCGTACTTTTGACGGAAAAGTCAAAAAGTACCTCATACGAAAAAACGACAAAAGATTCCTTTCATATCTTTTACTAAAATCTCACTGAAGGGTAAAATTGGATTTCAAAAATTTTAGGTTGATGTAAATAATATTACATATTGACGAAACATGGATGTGGATGATGAAATACACCCTAGTAAATACCAAAGTATAAACAATCTCGGATAAAAAATGAGATTGTGATATTTTTCCCTTACCTTAGGTCCGATTTGCTTTGTAAGTGTCCGAACCTCCTGTATAATGATTTAAATAATGTTATTGACTTATTCCAGAATCATAATTATTTTTATGATATCACATATGATCATATTATTAGCTTCTTATTAGTAATATTTCATTACTACTTGTTATTCGGGTGTTTATTACTTTTTGTTCTTATGCGTGTTTTGTCGAATAAATTCTTATTTTTCTTTTTAGGTTATAGATACCTCATTTCCAGAATTGTATTAGTGTAATATATATCATATTCATTCATTCAATTCATTTATATAATCATTATGAAATTAACATCATGTAGAACGAGTCGCATCACATCGTGGAGACGGTATTCCGTACGTACGCACGAGCGATGATATCGTTCCCATGATCATAGAATTGTATTGGAGTGTATATATACTATTTTAGAATCAATATCACTTTAAAATAATCATATATAGTCATTATTTACACCATTATACCCATCCAAGTAAGGTGGTGGTGGAAAATAGATTACACCACGGCGTGGAGACGATATTCCGTACCTACGCACGCGCGGTGATTTTGTTTTCCGTAGGATGGATAGATGGTGAAATATGGTTGTTTCATAATTATAATAAAATACTAGTATATGAGTGATACTGATGTTATTTATTCATAATTTAAAAACTAAATAATAATAATTGGAAGAAGAAATAAAGTTGAAAGAATCGGTAACGGACATTACCTCTTCTTTGAAGCGCCTCTTTGAGATCTCCTCTTAGGGCACTAAAATTGGTCTTGGAAGAAGACCAGGATCTCTAGGATGTTTCTAGGGAAGTGGAGAGGAGATATTGGCATGGGTTTGCCGAGATTGAAGGCTCAAAGTGGTGTGAGGAAGAGAGGGAGGAGGTGCCCTGTTATAAGGGAGGAGAGGGGCACCTTTGGAATAACTAAAAATATTATTTTATTATAAAGTCAAATTCGGTTTTTAATAGCTCCAAATTGATATATTTAAAATCTAAGGTGGGTATGGGTCGAAAACCTCTAATCCAATAGAATTTAGACAAGTTTAGGTATCAATTTTAACCTTATCATTTAGATTTAACTTTAAGTTAGATAATTTAACTTTTACCGTTTCTTCTTATTTTCTTACACTATAAGGTTAATAAATGTACTATATCAAGCCAAAAGAACCCCAAGTTGTTTATTATTAATATATATAACCTTTTATAAGTAATTTTGCCGAACCTTAGATTTTTAGGAATATAATAATAAATAATAATATAATATTTGTTTTAAAAACTATTTTATGTCAATTTTGACACTATTTGGTAATTGATTTTTGTGAAAATAATAACAGAATGATTAGTTCGAATAAAATTAATTAAATCAATACTAACATGTCATATTAACCTAGAAAATTAGTTTAATTCATAAAAAGTCTAAAATTAAATTTATTTGGGTATTTATAACATCAATTATGTCAATATTTAATTAATAAGATAATTACTGCATCATCGTTGTGTCATAAATAAATTAAATTATTTAATATCTAAAAATTATAAATAAAATACCATTATGTTGGAAATCCTTTTAGCTTTATATTGAATATTTATAGTCGAATTTATCTTATCTATAACTCTATATTAAAAAAATGATTTAGTTATTAAATTTGATTTTAACTATTTTAACCCTTCTTTAAATAAATTGATAATAAATGTCCTAATCTAATCCAAGTGGGCCTAAATGGTCATATTTTATTACTAAGGTTGTTTTTTGTCGAATTACATTTATCCAATAGAATTAGAAAATGTGTTAGGGTAATAATAATAACACTTTTACCCTTAATTACCCTATTTACTTTTAAACGTGGTAAAAAAAAGTAAAAAGTTACTATTCACCAAAAATTGTTTTAATCTCATTGAACCACATTTTAGTCCTTGATATTAACCGTGTCTCTCGGATTTTCGAAATTCCACTCACAGAAGCGGTAAAATTAAGTTTTATGAAAAATTCAGTTTTTTTAACTACCACTTAGTGGTTTCACCATTCATCAAAAATTGAAAGTTTTCAGAAAAATACCAAAAATTAGGCCTAAGATATATTTGATATTATGAATTAAAAAATGATGTTTATTTTACCAAATTCAATACATATCTGTTACATTAACTAATTTAAAAATTAATTCCCGTCTTCAAAAGAAATAGCGTGTTTTTAAAAGATAATAACTATCAAAAGATTGACACTTGTTTATGTCTGGTTTAAATGTGAAATTACATCCAATGAACAATATTGTATTAAATTGTAAAAATATATTATAAATATACTTTAAAACCACTCAATTTAATAATTTATCACTATTAATTATTTCGATTAAAAAAGTTGTTTTTAATTAAAATTTAATAATTTTCACTACTCATTAGAATATGAAAGTCATCCGAAAAGTACCAAAATTTCACCCTAAGATAATTTCGATATTCCGAATCCAAAAATGAAGTCCATTTTGAAAAATAAAATTTTCCAAATTTCAAAAAGTGGTTATTAGTATTCATAACAGCTAGTTTTAAAAATATTTTAATAGCATATCGTTGTTTAGTGAAACTCGGTATTGCGTACGATGCAAGCTATTGAGGAAGGTCGCGGTTGCGTGTAAAGCTAGCCAAGATAGTGTTGTGTGTAGTGAAAGATTCCTTTGATAAAAACAAAATATTTCTCATAAAAGTCTCAGGTGTTACAGGTTACCTCAAACCCAGAGGAAGAAGAATGCAATATGGGTTGTGATCAATAGGCTGAACAAGTCATCTCACATTATACCTATTCAAGATACAACCAAAGTTGAGGAGTTGGGAAATATCCATGTGAAAGAATTTGTTCATTTTCATGGAGTTCCATATACTATTATCTCTGATAGGGATCCTCGCTTTTCTTCTCTCTTTTGGAGAGGCCTTCAGGAGGCACTGAGATCTCAGGTCCATTTGAGAACGGCCTACCATCCACAGTCAGATGGCCAGATAGAGAGATCTATTCAGATCCTTGAGGATATGCTCCGCGCATGTGTTCTCGACTTTGGTGGGTCTTGGGATGATCATCTGGGGCTAGTTGAGTTTTCTTATAAAAACAGTTATCAGTCTACGATCAAAATGGATCTTTATGAGGCATTTTATGGTTGTCCTTATAAATCTCCTTTATGTTTGTTAGATATTGGTGAATGTTACTTTGTAGGACCCAGTTTGGTCCAAGAGATGACATCTATAATCTAGATGATTCATCAGAGAATGTTGACAGCATAGAGTTGGTACAAGTCTTATGCTGATCGTCACCGTAGACCATTTGAGTTCTCTGTTGGTGACTAGGTGTTCTTGAAATTTTCACCCTAGTTAGGTCATCGGTAGCTAGGGAGGCAAGGGAAGATTGCTCCTCGTTTTGTGGGACCTTTTGAGGTTATTGATATTGTAGGGAAATTTGCTTACCGTCTAGCTCTACCACTACAGCTGAAGTCAATACATAACGCATTCCATGTATCGCAGCTACGAAAGTATCTCTCTGATCCATCTCATGTTGTGAGATGGAGCGATCTTGAGATTGAACCAGATTTATCTATGACTGAACGACCAATCGGGCTTATCGATTCTGAGACCAAGGTACTTCGTGGGAGAACGATACCAATGGTCCGTGTATTATGGAAACATGGTTTTGATTCTCATGAGATGTGGGAGAGGGAGGCACTAATGAGAGATTAGTGGCCTCATCTTTTTTATGTGGAGGTTTCTTTATAGGCTTTCTGGGGACAAAAATATCTTATGGTGGGGAGGTTGTAACATCACGTTACGTTTTCAGGTACTTTTGATGTTTCTAAGTACCTCTATTTTTTGAGGAAAGACTTGGGGAGTGTTTAGGTGAACTTTTGAGGAAAACTAAAGGGTAGTGAGTTGTGCACGGTTTGCGCACGGTTTGACAGACCGTGCGACCAAACCGTGCCAACCTTAAAACCTGGACAGAAGCATCCGCACGGGCAGCGCACAGTTTTTCTAACCATGTGACCAAATCGTGTGAGAAGGGTGACCAAGGTAGTGGATAACGCATGGCTAGCACACAGGTTTTCTAACCATGCGTCCAAACCATGTGGACACTTAAATGGGATCCTTAAATTTTGGATCTCACTCGGTTTTCCCTCTAAGTGCCTCGTTTTTCCTTCTAAGCGGCCCTAACTCAGGATTTTTCTTCTCTTAAGGTTAGAGAGGGTTCTCCCATCATTCCGGAGGCGATCCATATGCTCCTCTTGGTGAATCGAAGCCAGATTCTTGAGGTTCGTTATCGTTCTTCATTGTTCTTTATCGTTTTCTTAGATCCACTTAGATCTACTTCTCATCTTCTCTCGGTTTCTTTGATCTACACCCGTTATGGGTATATCTAAGTGTGTTTTACCAAGTTTGATGAGTTTTGGTCTTGTTCTTTCTAGGAGAAGAGATCTAAGGTGGGTTCTTGAAGAAGCAACCCGGTTTTCTTGAGCGTTCTCGACCGTTGTGGTTTTCATCAAAACCTTCAAGGTAGGTGGTTCCGTCCCGACTTGCCAAATTATTTATCATTTTATTTTCTTTATTTATTTCAATTGTTGATTTAAATTCAATTGCTCAAATTTTCTTTCAATTAATTGATAAAAACTCGATTCCATTTAATTGAGATATTTGAAATGGTTTTGGCATAGAAATTTGGGAAAACCCCAATTCCATTGAATTGGGTATGTTTATGGAAATTGGATGATTTAAATTGTTTAATTTAAATTGTGGATTTGATGGAAATGATTTCAATTAAATTGTTGAATTTAATTGTGAAATGAGTTGTGTAATGATGGAATTGATTTTGAATGGATTTTAAACTTATGAAAATGGATTAAAAATGATTTGATAGAAACCCATTGGTTTTATTTTGTGGAAAGGCATGTTTTGAATAAAACCTGTTTTGGTTTTAAATGGAATGAAATTGGAACTTTTTGAAATGGGAGAATGGGATTGATCTTATTTTAAGAATTCTTAAAATAGTTCTCCCATCACTTAAGAGCGCATGCAAGCCTTAGGTAGTTAGTGAGTTATTTGGATACACTCTACGCTACGACAACGTTCTAAAACATACTTACACCGGGTCACATCCCCGATGGGTTGGTGACGAGTCTCCTTTGGCCAGTGTCATAGGGACGTGTGTATACACATTTTTCTAATTTCACATAGAGAGTGTGGAATCCTATAACTGGTTAATACTATCATAACTTTTGGAAGATGACCATGTTGCTCGCTTGTTTATTAATATTTGAGTTATAAATGTATGCCAATGCCTATCAAATTCTTTACATGCCTACTGAATTTATATAAACTGTTTTATATAAATGTTTTACATAAGACATTATTTTATAATTATTCCATCATTTGTAAATCCTTTGCATGAAATATTTATTCTGATCATTTGAAAATGTTCAGCTTTTTTTGTTAGAATATTCTTTTGAGTTTCCAAACCTGTTTATTTGAAAATTTGATAGGTTTTTTTGGATAATCTATATTTTTCATCTGTTATGGAATCTTTGGCGGTATCTTACTGGGATTAGGCTCACACCCTACGTTTTCCTTCGGGTGTTTTTAGACTTTCTTCTTCCAGGATCGAGCAAAGGGAAGTGACCTCTTGGTGGTGGATCCAGTTGTTTATCTTTGGACTTAGTGAATTGTGTCCTTAGGGACCTTGGGGGTTATTTTCCCATTTTTTTAGTACTTTGGTTTTAGTACTTTGGGCTTTTTATGCCTCTTTGTTTTCTGGTACATTACTCCTAGTGGAGTTTCTTTTTGTAATGAATACTATTTTCATTCTTTTTCTTCCTCATTCTTGTGGCAAAATCATTCCCACTTGCATGTTGTGTGATGCCAGGTACTAGTCTTCGACCTATGGGGATCAGGAACGCCCTTCGGGCTATGTCAGGGCTAGATCGGTTATTGGGTTACGAAGGTATCTGGGATGGTTCGTGACATTTTAGGATAAATCCACCCCTAATAATTATATATAAACTTATCACTTTTACCACCCTTTGGTGTCCAAGGTATTTCATATAAGGTTAGCAGCCATTCAATATCTCTCGAGCCAATGGCTAGGGTTGGGTGTGATACACTATATCCATTTTTCAACTTCAGATCTACAAATCATCAAAATCAGACTCAGAACAAGTTTTTTAGAATTATAACGAAAATTAATTAAACAATAAAAATATGATTTAAAATCCTTTAAGAAACATATACTTAAATTTTTAAAAATAAGTGTTTATCTTTCCAAATAATTCCAGAAACGAATAAAATAATCAAAAATCATGATTTAATCCATTTAGTAATTAAATTAAATATTTACTAATGTAAAAAAATTCAATTAATTTCCCAGGATTTAAATACATTTTAGGTTTAATTTCAATTGAAAAATGAATAAAATTTTGAAAATGGTGGATCTCATAAAATGTAAATGATCGAAAATAAATTTTAAAATAAATAAAATTTATTCCCACTATGATTAATGATTAGTCTACTAAAATAATATATAAGTCACTCACATTTCATGGCTTGTATCATATCCTAACTACTTCCATAAAGCACCGATAAAATTAAATTTATCACAACATTAGGAAAAAATAGTGAATGATAAATTTAAAATACATACAATATTCAAATTAAGTAAGAAAATAGAAATTATGAAGCTCCAAGTAGGTGAACAACCTTTGACATTATTCATTAAAACCAAGATTTATCATTTAGATTGTAAAGACCCAAAATTCTCATACATAAATATTACATCATAATATAAGAATATTCATTACATAACATAATGATCCATTACAAAATCTTTTAGGTATAGTTCCTTTAGAAACATAGGCACAAAAACATCTGGTCCATAAGTAAGTTATGATATCTCCCACTATGTTCTTAATAACTAGTACACTTATGAGACACAGCATATATAATACCTTTCATCATAACCTGGGGAATGAAAAGATAAAAAAATGATCACAAATGCTTTTTAAGGGTAAATAAAAGGGATATCAACATATCATGAGAATAAGGGTATGAGGACATGATAATATCATTTTAAAACCATACCCTACATATCATAAGTCTTAAAAATGGGTTATGGAATTAATCTTTGAAGTTAATAAGACAACAATCATAATGGAATTAATGAACATGAACTATGAGAATATAACATTGCAATAATGAATAGATTTTTGTCATACAAATAAGTATAGAAAATAATTTCTATAATAGTTAAAGGCTCATTTATAACAATATTATAATATAATGATTTCACTCCCCAAACTGTCATAATAGTCAAGGTTCACTTCCAAGACTATCATAGTGGAAAAATTCCTTTAATACACTAGGTTCACTCCCAATTCCAATACTATTTATCTCATGAGATATCAATCATTACCCAATGAATTTGAGAGATATATAATTCCCACCTATCACATAATGAAAATAATACATACTTGTGCCATAAGATCATAAAACTTTCATTATATTAGGAAAAATGAAACTAAAAGGGTTTTATAAACATTTCAATATAAAATAACATATGGAAGAGAAAAAGGTTTCATAATCATTTTATCATTTCATCAAGGCATAACTTTTAATTAAAAACAAATTTTTAGAATTAAAAATTCATAAATGAGTTTGGAAATAATTTTATATGAAAATAAACATGAAAATTTTTAAAGGAGGTTTTAAATAAAATAATGGTCATGGTGATGGGAAATTCTATTCATTCTTTACATGTTAAAACAAAGTTTCCTTAATCTTTTTTAGTAAAATCCAAATGTTCCTTGATTGGAAAATGACATAATGATTCCATTCAAAACATTTTTGAAGAAAAAACAATGGTAAAAATGATATTAGAAAATCCTAGAGGAATATTAAATTTTTTTGAATTTTTTTTGAATACATGATCATGGAAGAGAAAGGTTTTTTAACCAAAGGGAGAAATAATGTTTATTTTTCTTAAAAACATTCTTTTGAACTATTTAGTACATAAAGATATGAAAATAAAGGGAAAAATGTATTTCCATGAACTAGATATAGGAGAATAAAATTAATGTGTTTATTTATAGTTTAACCATAATATTTCCTCATTTTAAGTATAAATATAAACAATACTAATAAATTTTGAGATTGTATCATAAAACCATGACCACTTTAGCAATACTAAATCACAAGTCACATGAAAGAATGAAATTAAATGAAACTTAAAATATAGTGCCAATAAATAAATTCAGGATATTACATTTAAATGTGTCTGTACTTACACCTCATAAATTAATATAGGTTCATAACATAATGAATTTCCCAAAGAAGAAAAATTGAGACAAAAATCTATTACTGGTTTGGTAACTTTTGAACCATAAACCCCAAAAAAGAGAAATCCCCAAATGGATATCACAATCCCTATAATATTTAGGAGATAAATCGTAAAATACATTCTTTGGTTATATATATATATATAGAAAACTAGGTTTTTCATACATAGATATCAAATCTTTTTTTATGAGAATTCATTACATTATATAAGAACATGCCCAAGAATCGTAAATTTATAGTTCCCTTGGAAAATAAAAACATAAAAAACTTGTTAATCGGCAAACTACATCATCTATTAATATTTTCTTCATAACTAGATCCCTTCTTAGAAATATCAAACATAATATATTTCTTTATAACCTGGGGAAAGGAAACATAAGAAAGGGAGAGATCAGATGCCCAGTAAGATTAAATAAGGGATATATATAAGAAATACATGATCATAAGGGTATGAGAATAGGAACATAATATTGTAAATCCATACCCATCATATAAAAGATCATAATATTGAGTCATGGAATAAATATTCGCAGTACATAGGACATTAATCATGAGGAAATAAAAGAACATGAGTCATGAGAGTATAAAATTAGAAGAACACCTGACATTGTAGCATACACATAATCATAGAAAATCATTTTAATAGTAGTAAAATGATCACTTCCAAGCCTATCATAGGTTAATGGGTTCACTCAACAAACCATCATTGTAGTCAAGGTTTACTCCCAAGAAAATCATAGCGGATAAATTCTCTTATTGTATTGGGTTCACTCCCCATTCTAGTCCTGTCTAACTCTTGAGATAAATATATTTACCCAATAAACTAGAGGGAGATATAGGTCCCACACACCATATAATGAAGATAATATATATGTGTTCCACAATATCATAAAAAATCCATCATATAATATCCCAAGAAATTGAATGGGTCTCATAAAGATTTTATCATAATATGACCTATGGAAAATAAACAAGCTTCATAATCATTTCATCATTTCATCATATAATATCACATGAAAATAAGTAGATTTCATAATCATTTCCTCATGGTGTAACTCAAGGAAGTGATTTTTTTCCATAAAAATAATTCCATAATAAACAAAAACCATTCAGAGAAATAATAATTATGGTATATTTGGATCATATCCTCAGTAAGGAATAGGTAATGAAAATGGATATCATCTTATAAAGAAAATGATATTTAATGATTATTTAAAACATTTCTCGAGGAAAATATCATTTCTTCTTCGAAAAGAACATTTTTGAAAAAAAAAATTAATTTTTTTTGTTTTAAATTAACCTTGTAATATTATAAAGGAATATTCAAAACAAATTATTTTTCATGACTTTATAGAATTATATTCATATTGTACAAGTATAAATGAATATTCTATTCAAATTTGTGGTAAACTTCAAATGGGAAATGTTTGGAAAAAAGTGAATATTAATTTCAATTTTTTTAAAAATAAAACATTGGTAAATTTTCTTTATTAAATTATTTTTATAATGTTACAAACATTTTTTAAAACGCTTTTATAAACCATTGGTTTAGAATAAAAACAATTTTTCTTCTAAAGATAGAAATATCGGCAATTTTTATTAAAATAATTATATTAAAATATTGAGTTCATAAAGAGTGGAAAATGAATGGAATACAGGTATTATTAATATATAAAAAAAGTAGAATAAAATTCATGAGTTTTTTTAGAGATGGATCATAATATTTATCATAAAAAAATATAATCATAAACAATCCCAATGAATGATGAGATTGTAATACAAAATATTTAACACTTTGGTAAATTTTAATTGTAAGAACCATGAATTAATAACATTAAATGAAACATAAAATATCCTAAGAATAAATAAATTAATGATATAATATGTCAAACGTGCTATATATACACCTCATAGAAGAAGATAGTTTCATAATATTACACATGTCTAAAGAAGAAAAATTGAGACAAACATCCCTTACCACTTTGGTAAATTTTGAACTATAAACCCCATTAAAGAGAGATAATAAAATGGATATATAAATCAAAATAATTTTAAGGATAATATTAATAAAATAAATTCACTATATGTATATAAAATAGATAAAAGAAACATTTGGTGAATATTAAATATATCTAATAGAAAATAAAAGTGAGATGAAAATACCTTACATTATGTCTTGACTTCCTTCGTACACATTAAAAACTAACGTATAATAAATATAAGTTTATTATAAATATATTAATTAACAATAAATATATATATATAATACCATATATTATTTTCTTATGACCTTTTATTACCTATTTATTATCAATTCTATATTAAAGTCACATTTTAGTAAATAAATGTTTTTTTTTCATGTATGTCTTTATTTTTTATTTTTGGGACTCATACATTGATCATAGTTATATCATAAATAAAAAATTTAACTCCAAAATGAATAAAATATATACTCATTATATATTTAACTAGAGTAATCCATAATACTTAGAGATAGAAAATTAAATACACTACCGTGATGACGGTAGGTTGTACGTACACATGAATGATGTTTCCATTTTTTATGGATTGAGATAAAAAGGCAAATAATATATTAAAATTAGAGAATAATTTTTATGTCATATATATCACATATTTTAATTAAACCATTATTATTATCTTCCATGTGAATCATGAATAAATTACATCGCTTCGTGAGGTTGTAGTCCACCGTACACACGCGTGATGTTATCGTATTCCCACAAAATAAAAAGTATGAAGGTATAAGTGATATATAAATACAAAAGTATAATAATGTCATAAATATATTATATAAACACTTAATACATAATTATATCTGGTCGTGAGTGGTTTTGATGGAAAAAAATAACATCGGTTCGCGAGGCGGTAGTCTGTCATACACACGAATGATGAATTCATATCTCATTTGATGAAATAAGAGAAAGTTGTAGGTAATTAAATTAAAATAAAAATGTATAAATATACGTAATATAATTATTTTATTATATAAAAAATGTTTAATAATAAATGAAGGAGTTTTAATAAGAAATAAATTAAAACTCTAGGTTAGGGGTGTTACCTCTTCTTCATAGGACTTCTTTTGGTTTTCACCAAAAGAAGTATTAGGTTGTATTTCTGAAAAAATAAGTATTATATAATGATAAGAGGGAATTGTGGAATTTATTTGGGTGGTTATTGTCTGGATAAAATTTATTTGGATGTGTTATGAGGAGAGGATAAGTGTTGTCCTTTTATAAGTGAGGCGAGTGGCACACTTGTAATTATTTGAAAAGAAAAAGGTGTACCCAAATTTTTTCAAATTTTAAAGGGATATAAAAGGGACCATTATAAACACAAGAATATATAATGTGGAAATTTGGAAATAAAATTGGTTTTGGATATGTTTTTGGTCATTTTTAAACCTTATTGTTTTAGTTTAACCCATGGTAAAATCATTTTTACGTTAACAAAAATAAATTATTTTTACATTTTTTAATATTCATTATGGTCAAAAATTATGTTGAACTTATAAGATAATATAAATTATTATTATTCAAAATTTGGAATCCATTTTTCTAAATTCAATTAAAATTTGTGGAAAAATATAATTTAGAATTTAACCTGCAGACTCGACGGGAAAATAGTTATCCAAAGAGAAAATGCTCAAAAGTTTAAAACATATTTGTAAAAATATTTAATATAAAAATGATTAAAATGAAATAAATTTGATTAATTTGTATATAATTAATCTAATTTTACTTTTAGAACCAATTTCAAACAAAAATGAACCTTGTAAGATCTTTAAATAGAAAGGATCTTTTAAATAATAACCAGTTTTTTAACTATTAAATGAAAAATTAATTTTTTCATAAAAATCATAAAAATTAAACCTAAGATAATTTTGACATGATAATTAAAAAAATTATGTTTATTTTATCAAATTAATTTTTTAAGAGTGTCCAAAAATTAATTTTATTATTTTCCACAAAATAAATAACTTATTTTTTTTAGAAAAGAGTGTTTTCAAAACAATTAAAGACATTACGAAAAATTGAGTTTTTTTTATAAACATGTTTTCATTAAATAAAAAAATTTAAACATAATTTTTAAAATATAGTTATTCCAATTCATTCCTCCAAGTTTAACGGTTAGAGAATAATGGTTTTATTTAAATAATAATATTAATAGTTAGTTGTGGTTCGTTAAAATTCGGTGTTGTGTTCAACAAAAGAAATAAAATAATATTAATTTATTCAAAAATAATAATTTTTGAAACTAATGGTGTTACAATATACACAAAATAAAATAAATATGTGGTGAATTTGACATGTGTATCACAAAAATAAAAGTGAGTCAGAAATCCCTTACTTTAAGTCTTGACTTCCTTCACACACATTCAAAACTCTTTTATAATGAATATAAGTTTACTATAAATATTTTATAGAACCATAATTATATATATCACACCATATATTTTTTAATTATGATTATTATTACCATTTTATTAACAATTCCATGTTAAAGTCACATTCCAACTAATACCTTTTTTATTTTTCATGTATGTTTTGATTTATTTGTTTTTGTACTCTTACTTTGATCATCATTCAATAATATAAATAATTTTAATCATTATATAAATATAATATTAATTAATTATATATTTTATTTTATTAATCCCTAAAAGTTATAGATATAAAATGAAATACGTTGTTCATGGAGGTGGTAGGTCGTACGTACGCATGGACGTTGTTTCCATTTTTTGAATAGATTAAAAGAAAGAAAATTAAATAATATATTAACATTAAATATTAATTTCTATGTAATATATATCACATATTTCTATTAAACCCATACATATTACCTTCTATGTAAGAAGTGAATGAATCACTTCAGTTCACGAGGGGATAGTCCACTGTACACATGAGCAACGTTATCAAATTCCCAAAACATGGAAATTAAAAAGATATATGTGATATAATATTTTTATAAGTATAATAATATCATAAATATCATATAAAAATTCAATATATCCTTATATCTATCCGTGGGAGGTGATGATGGAAGACGAATAACATCGGTTCGTGAGGCAGTAGTCCTCCAAACACACAAATGAGGATTTATATCCCATTTTATGGAAGAGGCAATGGATATAGGTTATGAAATTAACATAATAATATCTCATTATATGGTATATATGTTTTTTATTATATCATAATAATTTAATAATATTTTAATGAGTTATAACAAGAAGTATAATAAAAACATATATTTAAGAACTTTACCTCTTCTTCAGAGAACCTCTGTAGGTTTAACCTAAAGCATTACTAGATTAGATTATGGATCTAAAACATACATCTATGATGTGGGGAGGGATTAAATTAATATATTATGGTAATTATTTTTAGAGAAAAATCGTTTTGTATGTGTGAAGAGGAGATGATAATAGGTATACTTTTATAACTGAGGTGAGTGGCACATTTGTAATTTTAGGAAAGAAAAAGGCGTCCTGACATTTTTAACATGAAAAGGCTAAAAATTGTCCCATTATCAGAACTTATAAGTTATTAGGTATAAATATTTCCATAAAATGGGTTTTATACTAGATTTGGGAAATTCTAGACCTTTTCATTTTAGTTTAACCCCGATAAACACATTTTTACCTTAACCACAGCAAATAATGTTTAATATTTTTTATTTTCATTATGGTCAAAATTAAGTTAGACTTATTAAATAATATAAATTATTCATATTAAAAATATGGAATTTATTTTTCCAAATTTAACTCACAAAATTGAGAAAAATTATTTTAAAATTCAACTCATAGGCCCAACGAGAAAGTTGTTTTCCAATGAGAAAATGTTCAAAAGTTTGGAAGTTTTAAATCAAAATTAAATTAGAAAATGATTAAAATGAACTAAATTATATTAACTGAAATATAAAAGAACTTATTTTTACCTTTAAACCAATTTAAAAATAAAAATTAACCTTATAAATTCCTTAAATGAAATACTATTTTCAATAAATACCAGTATTTTTCACTATTCAGTGAAATATTATTCTTTTCATAAAAATTCCAAAAATTCACCAAAAGAAATTTTTTTCACAATTATTTTAGAAATAAATTTTATATTTTCAAACACATATTATAAATTCATAATAATTACTTTTTTTATTTGTTTATAAAATGCAATATTTTTTTTAGAAAATAATATTTTCAAAATATATGAAGTCCTTATAAACAATTATGAATTTTTTTGGTAATATGTTTTCTTTACATAAAATTATCATACTTAATAGTTAAAATTTATTTATTTATATTAATTATGGAATTATTATTGGTAATTTTATAATTTTAATGTTTAAATAATAATATTAATAATTTTTTTAGGTTTATTAAAACTCGGGGTTGCATGTAACATAAGCTATTGAAAAAATTAAATTCAATAAAAAAATATTTCATAAAATCTCAGAATGTTATATTCTACCCCCAAACCCCCTAAAATGAATTTATAGTTCTAAATTACATCACATCAATATAAAAATATGAAGATACATCGGCTTCATAATATCTTCAAGTTCTCACATAGGTTCCTCAAACTGGTTATTTTGCCACAACACTTTGATTGGTGATGGGTCCTATTTCATATAACTTTATCTATTAAATCCAGAATCTAATTTGGTTTTCCTTATAAGAAATATCTTTTTATATCAGTACGCACTATATGTTCATTACACATGAAGGGTTAGGTATGTACTTCTTCAGGAAAGATACATGGAAGAAATCATGTACTTGAGAGAGGTTTGGTGGAAGTTCCAAAAGATAGGACACCATCATGATATTATAAAGAATTTTAAATAGACCAATATACATAGTGATTAGTTTTCCTTTTTTTTAAAAATCACATTACCTTCTTCCTTGAATAAATTTTTAGAAACATTTTGTCACCAAATTCAAATTCCAAATCACACTGGTGATTGTCAGCATAACTTTTCTACTGACTTTATGCCTCCCTTATCTGATACTGAATGCCTCTAAACTTTTCTAAAATTTATTCATCGATCTCAAGTACCAATAGATTTATTTTTCCAAATTAATTCTATTATATTATATTTATACACTTAGTTTTATATAGGTCTTCAAAAGGATCCATCTGAATGCTCGAGTAAAATATATTGTTGAATGAAAACTTAACTAGAGGAAGGTGTTGATCAAAAACACCTTTAAAATCATGATAATATGATCTAAAAATATCATCTAGAGTTTGAATTGTTCTCTTATACTGACCATATATCTGAGGATGATATGTAGTACCAAAAATCGACTCAATATCAAAATCTTTTTAAATAATTTTCAATAAAATTGAGGTAAACCTCATATCTTGACATGACATAATGGAATGTGGTACTCCATGAAACCTTAACACTTCCTCAATGTTTATTCTAGAGAGTTGATCCAAACAAAAATTTTCTCTGATATCAATTAATTGTGATAACTTTATAAGATGATCTACTATAACCTATATTTCATTTTTCCATTTAGATTTTTTTGGGATGTCTAATGACAAAATACATGGTGATTTTTTCCCATTACCATTACAGTATGGGTAATGGATGTAACATTGCCTTAGAATTTTTTCACACAACATTAATTTTATAACATACCAAGAACTGAGATACAAACTCTATGATATCTCTCTTTATTCCATCCCACTATAAGTACTCTTTTAAATCTCTATACATATTCATACTTTCAGAATGAATATAGAATGAAGAACTATTAGATTCCTCTATCAACTCCTTAAAGTATGGTATATACAGAACACATACATGGTTATTAAACCTTATAATTACATTATGATCATGGTTAAACTCAAGAACATTTCTAACCTTCTTTTGCAGCTATGCATCATCAGTATGCGCCTATTTAATCTTCACTTGGATAGATGGTTGAACATTAAATTGATCATGATAAGATTTCTCCCGTTGCTTCACGATTTCTAGATTCATCCTTTTCAAATCAAGAAATATTGGAGTTTTGTGATCCTCTTCATGGAAAAGCTAGTGTGATCCTTTCATCTCAAAGCATCAACCACCTTATTCAATTTCCTAGGGTGGTAATAGAAGTAAAAATATTTAATAATCTCTAACCATCTTCTATGATAAATATTAAAATACTTATATGTGAATATATAATTTAAAATTTTATGATTAGAATATATTTAACATTTTTTTTATTTATAATGATAATTCATGTATATATTTAATGAAAAAATTAATGTGACTAACTCAAAATCATGAGTTGGGTAATTTTTCTCATGAAACCTCAATTTTAATTAGGCATAAGCTATTTTCATGTAATTATTTAGAATAATTCATCCCAATCACTTCTTGGATTCATCACTATAGATGAAAAACCCTTATCTACTATGGATTAATGTAAGAAAATATGTGTTGACTAATCTTATCTTCAGTTTCATAAATTGTTTTCTTACATTCATCTATCCAGTGGAACTTAGCTCCATTCTGAGTTAACATTGTGAGTGGATTAGATAGTTGTGAGAAATTCTTTACAAACTCTCAATAATATCGAGATAAACCAAGAAAACTATGGATGTTAGTCATCATGGTTGGTCTGGTCCAATATTTATTAGCCTATATATTTGATGAATTTATATATATACCATCTATTGAGATTATATAACCTAGGGATGAAACCTTTTGTAGCCAAAATTTATAAAATATAAATATTTCATATAGTTTATCCTTCCTTAGGGTCTTTAATACAATTCTCAAGTGATCATCATGATATTACTTTATATTTGAATAGATAATAATATAATCTATAACTACTACAATAAAAAGATCAAGGTATTCTGTAAATACTCTATTCACTAAATCCATAAAGATAGCTAAGTCATTGGTTAGACCAAATGAGATCACTATATATTTAGAGTGTCCATACCTTGTATGTAATGATTTCTTGGGTAAATACTCTTTATTTACTCTTAATTGATGATAACCATAATTAAGGTAAAAATTAGAAATGTATTGAGATTCATGGAGTTGATCAAGTAGGTCATCAATATGAGGTATATGATACTTCCTCTTGATTGTAATATTCTTTAGATCATAATAATCAATGTAGAGTCACATAGATTCATCATTATTTTTAACAAAAATAATTGGTGCACCCCAAGGTGATACACTTGGTCAAATGAATCCATTGACAAGGTTATCCTAAAGATGATTCTTCAATTCCTATAACTCAATCAGGGCCATTCTATATGGAGTCTTTGAAATAGGAATGACACCTGGTATGAGTTTTATCGAGAACTTAAAATCATGTTTTGGTGGAAGGAAAGGAAAATATTCTATAAAGAAGTCAAATAATCCCACACAATAGGCATATTATCAATTTTGAGTTTCTCCCCGACCATATGGGATAAACTACCCTATTTAATAGGATTCAAAACACATACAATAGATATGATTTCCATCGGAAGTTCATATTTATCATCACCTTGATAGATGATCATTGGTTGATTAGGAATATAAAAAGTGAGTTCCCTTCCTCAATAATTAATTTTGGATTTATATAGAAAAATCCAATCCATTCCTAACATAACATCAAATTTAACTAGAGGAAAAATGAAAATATTTAAAGGAAGCACATTCTCACAAACTTAAACTACTGAGGAATCATAAACTTGAGACGAGATAATTATATCATTTGGGGTTTTCACTGATAATTATATATCTAATAATTTTGGATAAATATTGATACCCTTAACAAAATATTTATATATGAATGATTGGTTATATCCATCGCCAAATAAGACATTATGAGTTCTTGAGTGGTAGTTAAGTGTACCTTTCACCACATCGCCATCAAAGTTGAAATGAATATCATTGATCTTCATAAAAATTAATTTTTTATATCACATACAAATTAATATATTCATAGAAAGTAGGGATAAAACCCAAGAGAAGTAATGTTTTTTGACAAAAATGAATATAAAACATTAGAAAGAAAAATGACATAGAGTGAAATGATGTTGGTTAAACTGATGGAACAAATATTTAAAATATGAAAAGAGGGACAAAATCAAATTATAAGAAATAAGAGAAAGCATGTGAAAGGAATTCAAGAACTAATGATTTGGGGAAATTGGGTGACTCTACAGATTATTTTGGTATGTGTTTTATTTTATTTTATTATCTTATCACCTAGGGTAAATCAATACAGGACCAAGAGAAGTGGCTGGAAATTTTTTTGAAGTGGCCAGTCTATAGGGAGAAAGGATCCTTTATCTTCCCAACTAAAGACTTCTCTTACCCATACATTGAGGCACCCTAACATCCCAACCTTAAATTTTATTTCCCCTTCTTAGTCGTAATTCCAAATAATTTTTTTAATGACTACAATATCCCCAAATATCCTTCACTAAGATGGATAGTTTGGGTTCATCAATACCTATTCAATGAGAAAAGGGTGGACTCCAATAACTCATAAAACTTGAATGGGGTAAAAATGTCTACCATCTCAACCTCATTACCCCACAAAAAAGTTAACTAGCCATTATAATAATGGTATTTATTAAATTTAATAGGTGTGTAGACAGATTGTAAGAGAAGAAAAATATGAATACAATGATTTCCCATAAAGGGGATTAAAATAAAAAAAATATTCCATTAGACCTTCTTCCTTATCATTACCTTAAATCCCTCTACCGTCTACTCTTAGCACCCTTGTGGCATTATCTATGTCAATTTTGTCCTTTCTTCCTACTCCTAATTTTTTTCATCTATTATTTTCATCTTCCAACATTCCTATGATCACCTTTCCTTCTAAAAGTCATTCAATAACTCCTACCTGCCTTGTTGAAGTTTCTATTGGTCACCTCACACGAGTTTGAAAGGTAGGATCTCCATCTTTCCAAAAAATAGGATGTTCATCTGCATGAATGATGTATCCAAATAGAAACATGAATGTTTTTATCAATATATGTGTTTTGATCTATGTAGCCAAAAGGGCCACATTGTTGTTTTTTATATATTTTATTCTCTTCACATAGTCATTTCCCCTTTAATAATTTATTCCATTTACGTGACTGATTCATCGATGTAAGCATTTACGATGTAGCAATATCCTTTTAAGTAGATGATTGGGGCCATGTAGTCAATTCATTTTGTTGGAAATTGAGGTTCACATTACTAAATTAGAATGTATAATTTGCTAAAATATGTGTTTCAACCGACATACGCAATTCTCATTGTATCTTACTAATCCACATAATCAATTTGACCGTCTTCTCTAGTTCTTCCATTGAATTTTAAACACCATGAGATAGAGGTACTATAGGATGAGAGGTAAGTATTCTATGTTATAATTTCTTTACTCAACCCTAATAAATACATACCCCATAATCATTCCTTTAAATTGCATCCACCAACCATTGAAAATGGAATTCAGTGACAATGGGAGGAGCAGAATTAACAAACAACCAAATATGTTTTCCCTCTGGTGGCTCGATTAAAATTACATCACATTTTTCTATATTCATTAGTGGATCCCATATTGGATCCTACTTTATATATGTAAACCAAAGAAGTCATAGGCTTCACCCACATTGGCATCAGTTGGATCTTCATAATCCACCTTATCAATGTGTTACTGAAATTCAAAACCAGCTATGAATGGCTACACTGGAATCCCTCAAATTCAAATTAATATTTGGGGAATTGAACATCTAATTAATACTTGGAGGCTACCCACGAGAAGATAATCGATATGAAATTACTTGACAACAATAGGTCGGAGATCTTATCTTTCATTTTTTGTAATTCCTAGAAAGACATTTTAAACATCTATCAAATATTGTTCAATAAAATATTTTGTCAATATAATAACCTTAGTAAAATTTTAATTATAGAATCTGGGATAGTTAAGCACCAAAAATAGACATTTAAATTATAAAAAAAATGAAAAAGAATTTGCAATAAGTTATCTGCAACCTTTCTGATTCTCCATTATATGGTCAATTAATCATTAAAAACCCATTGAATAAATCAAAATGATATGTGGGAAATCATGAGAGAATGTGAAACATCAAAATCCCCTAAACATAAAACACTACACTTATGGGAATTTTTTTTATTTAAATGGTTTGTTAAGAAAGGCATCCGGTTTAATGAACTTCAGCCTCCTTAGGAGAGAACCAAATAATCCATTGCAAGAGATTTTCATGTCTCCTATGTGAGTTCAACCCATTTCACTACTTCAATAAAAAATTGATTTCTAGTTCTGGAAGTAAATACAAGAGAGAATCAAGTGGAGTTATATCTATAAAAATGGGAAAAAATTAACTATCCTCATAGGTTCCTCAAACCAATATTTAACCTCCCACTTTGTCGATACCCCACAAAAGATTTTGTTATAAATAAATCTCACCCTTTTATCATTTGGGTTTAATATTCCCTTCATTGTCACGAGTTTATTGTTGACAAGTGAAATTTATTTCAATTTTTACAATACATTAAATTATGAAAATAACTATATAGAGAAGTTATTGATTTGAATTTATTTATAGAAACACACCCTATACCCTTATCTCAGATTCTCACCATGGGATCCCAATTTCCTATTTATTATAGATTGGAAGGATTTATAATACTTCATTATTGGATTGGATCCCAAAGGTGTTCCATATACCCAAGATAAGTAACTATGTTTACGTTCAAGTTCAATATTCCTCAATTAATAGCTCCAATTTCACAATATTATAGCCTATCAAACATCCTTTTCCTAGTATCCAAGAAATATTTCCAAAAAGATAGTGAAAAAAAACACTCATCAATCACTCAATCATCACAAATTCAGACTCAATGAAATCATTCAAACATATCATGTAATTTTAACATAGGTTGTACACCTTGAGTTCTTATTTTCTAATCCTAGATACACCTGAAATTTCTATTGATGCATACAAAAAACTATTTAAATTTATCAAAATTAGAGGCATTGTTATAAGAATTGGGGTGTTTTGATGTGTCGAATTAGAAGCAAAAATAAAGAAAAAATAAAGTCCTCTCTCCCCAAACATAAAACCCAACATTTTCAGAAATGTTGAATCCTAATGTGAAGAACCATTAAATTTAAAATTGAATATTCATGTCAATAATGTATATAATTTTTTAGGATTTTCATGATTGTTCAAAAGGAAAAATTTCCACACTTTTAGTTGAATCTAATAACATTATTATTTTGTTTTTCTATGAATTTTCATGATTTAAATTTAAAAATATGGGAAAAATAATTTGGAATATTAGTTCAAATAGAAGAATGATAAAAAATAAGGTAGGAAAATTTTGAATACCGAGACATGTTGGGGGGTGATAATTAGGTTGGAAAGGAAACATAAATTTATTTTTCAACACTCTAGATATTAAAAAGGTGGGAACCATGTCAATAAATATAGATTCAAATTTTATTGTACAATAAAATCAATTGATATTCCGCTACACTTAATTCAAAATTTGTAAAAAGAATAATATGGAGGAATTAAAAAAACTTCTATGGTGTAGAATCTTGTCATGATTTTTTGTGTGCATCTAGATGGATAGTCCTTTTGGTTACTTTTTGAATGACTCATGATTCTCAATTATGGTTCCTAATACATTTAAATAGGTTAATCATTATAATTTATGATTTACAATGAAAATTGAGATGCAACCTAGTTTGAGTTAGGGAGTGTAATCCTGTGATTTCTAGTTTGAAGCTATTGTTATTCATGATTAGTTGCCACATGGGATCAATGCCTGATTATTATCCAGCATGAAAATTCACTGAATTAAAAAAAATAATTTAAAATAAATAGGATAAAAAAATTCATACATAAAAATTTGGGATAACACCCTAAGGGGTGCTGTATTTTGTCTGTCGACAGCTAGAAAACCTTTATTTTAACCCTAGTATGATGGAGGTCATAGCTTATTTCTTAGAAACCACCAGATATGATTCTTCTCAAATTCAGTGTCATGAAATTTATGTATTACCCCATGTAAAAATTCTTTTAAGTCTCACTCCCTTACATTAATGTACCTATTTTTGAGTGATGGAGGGAAATGTTGAAAAATGGGGTACTGTCCTTCATCTATAGGTTGAGGGTTTCTTTTCATAGATTTTAGGAAATTAAATCTATGGTGAAAATTTTATTTTGGTTTAGTCCAATATATAATTTCTTATTTAATAAAAAAATATGTATATATATCCTCTTTAGACCCTATAAACATCTCAAACACCTCCTCTTCAACTACATTTTCCATAGTTAAATCTTTAACAAAAAACTAGGAGTTCCAAAAAAAAATTGCAGAAAGTGCAGCTTCAAGTTCCTCTTAACTCTCTTGGAGATTATGAAAATGAACTGCATCCCCAATACCTACAATGGGATAAGTATAATTTTAATCAAAATGAAAAGGTTAGATAAAAGAGTAGGATTCTATATGAAATTTTAAACTCCATGAATTAGTGTAGTTTGTTCTTCTTGTTGATGGGACAGTTCTCTTAGGATTATTTTTAGGGTAGGAGTGAGGTAGTGAACCTCCTCCACCATTTCAATAAACTCATCAACCTCCCCAAAAAATGATAGAGGAATGAGTTATACATGGGAAATATAGTGACCCTATCCTTGTATAATTATCATTAAAATATTGTAAGCACAATTAAACATCAAATTACAAGGAAAAGATCGTAAAGTCTTGTATCTTGGAAGACTAGGTACATAAAACTGAAAAAAATGGGACTAAAATATAACATTTATATATTTATAATCCATTAATAGATTATAACTTCCTTTTAGTCCTTATGTCTGCATAGGATAACCACAGGAAAACATGAAAAAGGGATGATCTAAAAATCTTGGTAAAGGAATAAACATTAAAATAAATCTTAGAAAATGGCTTAGAAGGCATAACATAATGATATAAAAGGAATTAAACACGATCAAACGTAAGGAATAATAATATATAGAACATGAGTTCATGTAATTATGGAATCATAGTAATGTGGAAGCAATATAAAACATGACTTTTGAATGATTCAACACTTGTTTCACACAGAAAAGCATTAGTTAATACTCCTTGTACATAGAGAAGCACAAGTCAAGGATAACCACCAAGACCATTGCACATAACGTCTCATGAGACCAAAATTTACCCAATTAATTTGAGTTATACCTCGTAATATCCATCATAACATGTTCATGAATTTATTTTCCACATAATTAATCATACATAAGGAATCAAACATAAACGTAAGGGTTTACCATAGTAATAATTGGGTATCATAATCATGTTAAAAAGGCATAACATAAGATAATATCACAATGTTATCCCTGAAAGGAATTATTTAAATAATAAATGGAAATTAATAAGGTAATATAAGCATATTTCATGATAATATATTTCAAAATAAAATGAAGAGTTTTTAAGAAACTTTATAAAGAAAAAATTTTAGCATGGTTTAAGAGAAAACTTTCAAGATTATTTAAAATGGAAGAGGTGTAATTATTTGTATAAAACTAGAATTGAGCCAAGGTAGTTTTTCATGATAAAATGAGTTATTTTAGGAAAAATAATTTTTTCTTAAAACAGATTATGGGGAACCATTGAAAATGGGCAAGAATTTTGGAAGTTCTTTTAAATAAGGCTTGCTTATCAGGAAGAATTGAGTAGGGAACCTTTTAAAAACATATATATCCACAAAATATAAGGATTAATGGATCTTAATGCATGAGTTTAAAAAATATAAAAAAATTTAGAATATGTAAATAAAAATAAAAGAGAATTTCCTTTTGGTAAAAATTGAGAAATAATAACCCGAATGAATAATGGAGGTTCAAGTAGAATCCCTTACCTTATGTTTGAAGGTGTTATTCACATGATATAAATGTCATGGATAATAAAATTAAATACATCCATTAATTAATTAATAAAATTTTATATATTTAATTTATTTATTATAATTTTTTCAAGTTCATTTATGACCCTTTTGATGGGTTATGAGATTCAATTTCATCATTCGGGAGTTTAGTCTCCTTAGTTCTCATGATCAGTTTACTTTTATATGTGTATGGAATTTTTTTAGAATGGTGATAGTTTTTTAGAAATGAACTTACATTTTATTAATGAACTTATAGAATATTAAAATACCATTTTTTTATATAAGTGAGTATGATTCATTCGATAAATCATTAATGATAATCGTTTAGATTAATTTAGTGTTTTCTGATCACAGTGAACTCATTTTGTTTAATAAAATAATATCATGTGTAAAAAATTATTACAGAACATTAAATAATATATAATAAATATATTTTTATCTGGTTTAAACAACAAAATGGTTTCAGGAATATACTTGAAGATGGTAATGGAAGTTGAAAACTTTGTCATCCTTGATTATGATAAATTAAAACATCATAAATGACGTTTTTATTTTTAGTATAGAAGGAGGGGGAAAGATAGATAATGATAAATTATTCCATTAGAATATAAAAAATTACAAAATATGTAAGGTAATGGAGTGATCACACTATTTGGATGAGGGTAGGTTAAGAGAGAAAATTAAAATAAAAGAACTAGAAAAGAAATTAAAATAAAAGGAAGAGGGGTTTACCTCGTGATTCCTTCTTCTTGAGAACCTCATTAGGGGACTAGTTTTTGTCATTTATTAAGAGAAAACCCTCTTATACATCAGGTGGAGGTTTTGGAAGTGTGTTGGTCATAATTTGGACAAGTCTTAAGGCTTGAGATGCATGAGTAGAAGAGGTGGTGAAGCGTGGTATTTATTGTGAGGGGAGTTTTTTAATATTTTAATCAGTATTTTATTATTTTTCTCAAGAAAATAAATATTTTTGATTATTGAGACTAAAGAGAGTAAATTGAGAATGTGAGTTCGATATAGTGGTCTTACATAAGCACTATGTCACTTATCACTCCATAATTCCAGTATTTATCATTTATTGTAAATTATTGTATTTTACTATTCACCAAAATTCAAGTATTTTTGAAAAATCCAAAAAATTCAACCTAAACATTTATCAATGTGTAGAATTAAAAAACTGAAGTCCATTTTTTGAAAATAATTTTATAAATATGATAAATTTTATTCTTAATTTAAATAATATTTTTCTCAAAAATACAGTTTTCAAATTATAATTGATTTTATGTCACTTTGAAAAATTAAATAAGTTCTCATAAAATTATATTATAATCATAAGACATCCAAAAAATAATTTAAAATACATTTTATGAAAATAAATTTTCTTTGAAATTAGTAAATTATTCATAAAATTGTAATTAAATAATTATGACTTACAAAAATACCAACACTTAATTAATAATTTTTAAATTATTTATTTACTCATACTATGATATAATTATATCATATAGTCACTTATAAGCTGGATAAATATTATTTATACATTCATTGGTGAGGTTACTATAAAATTGTTTGCTTTACTATTCATAAGGTTCATGTTACTATTTTAAAGGTCAAGTTACTATTCCTTTGGTATATGTTCCTTAAATTATAGAAATGAATTTTATTTTGTTAATTATATATTTATAACGTTTTTATTGTGTTATTAATGTGATTTTATGTGATTATACTATATGATATAATTATAATAAGGTAATTTCCATTGATCAAACATTACATTGTTACATTCTCCCCCCTTATGAAATGTTTCCAATGAAATTTCATTTTACATTTTAAGTTGAAAAAAGGTGTGGGTACTTTTCCTTCATCGCTTCCTCCAATTCCCATATTGCCACTTCTTACTTATGGTTCCACCATAGTACATTAACAAGGTGAGTAGTCTTGTTGCGTAGAACTTTATCTCTATGATCCAAAAACTTCATTGACTAATCCTTGTAAGAAAGATCATTTTCAAAATATACCCCCTTTAAAGTCAGTACATGTGAAGGATACAATATTAACTTCCTTAACAAGGACATATGGAATACATCATATACTTGAGACATGGTTGGTGGAAGTGTTATTGAATAGGTCAAAGCTCCGACATGTTCAAGGATCTCGAAGGGGCCGATGTACCTGGGACTTAGATTCCATTTCTTCCTAAATCTCATTATCCTTTCCCATAGAGATATGTAGAGGAATACCATATCTCAAACATTAAACTCTAGGTCTCGTTGATGATTGTATCCATTCTCTTTTGTCAACTTTGGTCTTCCTTGATGTGTTATTGAATGGTTTTCACCTTCTCCACCATTTCTTTAACCTTTTCATGTCATAGAATCTTAAGTTATCTAACTTCATTCTAGCATGCCAGTGTTCAACACCTTTTCCCATGAAGGGAATCATATAAATCCATTTGGATGCTTGAGTGGAAACTATTATCATAGTAGAATTTGATGAGTGGTAGATGTTGGTCTCATCCTCCATTGAAGTCCATAGAACAGACTCTCAAAATTCCTTGCAATGTCTAAATAATCTACTCAGATTAGCCATCAATTTGAGGATGATAGGCCATGATGAAGTTCAAATCATTGATTTGATCATATTAGAGGCTTTTCTATAACATGGAGGTGAATCTCATATCTCGGTCAGATACAATAGATAGTGGTACTCCATGCAACCTTACCACTTCTTTAATGTATATCTATTTAAGTTGATCTAGTGATAAGTCCTCTCTAATTAAAATAAAGTGAGTTGTCTCTATAAGAAGATCCATAATAACTCATATAACATGGTTTCCTCTAGATGTCTTTTGAAGTCTATTGATAATGTCCATGGTAATTTTTTCCCATTTCTATGTTGGTATGGGTAATGTTTTCATCATCCCTTTAGAATTTTTCCTTTCAACTTTCACTTTCTAACATATTAGTAACGTTGATGTACATTCAATGATCTTATTTTTCATATTGTCCCAGCAAATGTTCTCCCAAAGATCTTGACACATCTTTATGCTCCCTAAGAGAATAGGGAAGGTTGAGCTATGTGTGCCACTAATAATCTATTTCTTTATCTCGGTATTAGATTGTACACATCATTGTGACCCAAATCTTATGACTCCATCCTCACTGATCTTGAACTCAGAAAACTTCCCATGTTATATAGATTCCACCCTTTTCTAAATTTCCACATCATTTCTTTGAGTATCTTTTATTTTATCCAAAAGGTACGATTAAGTGATCATTTAAGATATTATTGATGATTTTCATATCTTAATGATTACCATGTCCATCCTTTGTAATTATAATAGTATTGGATCCTTCTCAATTCTATGTGTTGATAAGGATGCATGATCCTTTCTACTTCGAGCATCTACCACCTTATTTGAATTACCCAGATGGTAGTGGATTGAGTAGTCATGATCCTTGATGAGCTCTAACAATATTCTTTGGTGCATATTAACCTCCTTTTATGTGAATATATATTTGAGACTCTTGTGATCAGAATTTATCTCACACTTCCCCCCCTTAGTGATAATGCATCTAGACTCTCATTGCAAAGATCACAGTTATCAACTCCAAATCATGTGTGGGATTGTTTTTCTCATGCATTTTCAACTTTATTGAGGTGTAGGCTGTCACTTTATCATTTTTCATCAATAAATAACCTAAGGCCTTTTTTGAAGAATCATTGTACACCATTAGTAGTTCTCCACTTGTCGGGAGTGTGAGTACTGGTGTAGTGATAAGCCTCATTTGCAGCACCTTAAATCTATCGTCACATTCTTGAGTCCAAAGAAACTTCACTATCTTATATTTCATCTTGGTTATAGGAATGAAAATTGTGAGAATTTCTTCACAAATTTTTGGAAATACCCTGCTAGGCCAATAAAACTATGGATCTATATTATAGATATTTTATAGGGTCACTCTTTGATTTCATTTGTCTTATAAGGGTCCACAAATATTCCATTACTGGTGATAAAATGCCTTAAGAATGATTCTTCCTCTATCCGCAACTCAAATTTACTGTAATTTTCATATAGTTTATCCCTTCAAAAAGTCTTCAACATAGTATTCAAATTCCTATCGTGTTCCTCCTTGATCTTAGAGTATATCAGAATATCATCAATAAATAATACCACAAAATTAGCAAGATAATACCTAATGACTCTATTCATTAAGTCTAAAAATATTTCAAGGTAATTAGTGAGTCTAAATGGATTCACTATGAACTCATAGTGTTCATACCTTGTTCTAAAGGAAGTATTGGGAATATCTTCCTTCATCGCCCTTAATTGGTTATAACCTGACCGAAGGTCCACCGTAGAGACATAACAAGCCCCACATAGATGATCGAACAAGTCATCTATCCATGGAAGGGGTTACTTGTTCTTTATTGCGATTTTATTGAGCTCATGATAATCGATGCAGAGTCGTAGTGACCAATATTTCTTCTAGGAAAAGAGGACTGGTGCACCCAATGGTGAAGCACTTAGGCATAAAAAACCCTTATCCAGATTCTTCTATAACTCCTTCAGTTATTCCATCTCAACGGTGGCCATTGTATAAGGTTTATTTAATATAGGTAGAGATATAGGAAACGTCTCAATTGAGAAATAAACCTATAGATCAAGAGTAATACTATATAATTATTTAGGGAATACATCAGTGTAATCCCTCATGATGGGCATGTCTTCAAGAATGGTCATCTCTTTTCCCTTAATCATTTGAGTGAGACATGATTGATCATAATGAAGTAATATCCACACTTGAAATTACGATTCTGAAGAAGATTATTATTTCTCATTACACATGTAAATAATTGGAGGATTATTTAGAATGTGAAGAGTGATCTCTATTTCTCGGCAGTTGATGCTGGATTTTTATTAAGATATCAAATCCATGCCCAAAACAGCATCAAACTCTGCCAAAGGAAGTGAGAAAATATTTTTTAGAAGGTTTTGTACACCAACATTAACCAGGGAGGAGTTATGTACACTGGATGAAATAATTTCTCCATTATCGATTCTCACAGATAACCAGACCTCTAAATTTTGAAGTGGTGTTTGAATAGATCTAATAAACTTGAAAGATATAAAAGAATGCAAAGAACCATCATCAAATAGTAATTTCTCTATTCTCGAATTAATAACCAGCATTCCTATCGCCACATAATTTTCTGAATCCACATCAATAATAGTGATAGCATAAGACTGTCCTTGTTTCCTTGGAGGTTATTGTTTATTTCCATCGAAAACCCTAGACATGGGGCATTGGTTTGAAAAATTTACATGTTCCTTACTATTGACACACTATACTACATGATGAGTGTTGATCTAAACCTTCATTTATTCTTCCACATTAGTGTAATTGATCACACACCTTGGACATTTCTTAGTCATATGTATCATTCTTCTACATTTAAAGCATTTTTTGATTCCCTTTAAAAAATTTCTAGGATATTTCTCCCTACAATTTTGACATGTAGGATATTCAGCCTTCTTTCCATCATGGGGCTTATTTATATATCAGCCCATATTATAATTCATTTTCTTCTTTTTGTCACAGGGTTCACAAGACTATTGAGAGTCCCCAATCTCCATTTCAACCTTGAGGGCACAATGAAAAATCTATTCATAACTATCGAAGTCTCGAATCACCAATTCTTTTTGTATAATCAGATATATCCTACTAAATAAGTGATCCACCTTGATTTCGGTGTCCATGAAAAAGATATAGGTGTATCTTGAAAGCCTTGTAAATTTTGATTCATACACCCTTATAGGCTCATCTTCCTTATGCTGAAGTCCGAGGAACACTCTTTCCATCTTCAGGTAGAGGGTTCCGGGAAATTCTTTATTGAATTTTTTTTTGAAGTCATCTGAATAAATGGAATCAGTTTTCTCCTTGGAATTTTTATTTTTTATCAGTGTCCACCACGGATTGGCTTCCCCATAAAAACAATAGAACACCAGCACAACTTTATCTTCTTCTGAGCAATAAAGGACAAAGAATATGTTTTAAATAGAGTTAATTCATTGTTCCATGAGGAGGGGATCATAAGATCCACTAAATGTGGGAGGCATTTTCTGTATAAAGGATTCAACAACAACATTATCTCTCTTAGGAGAAGGTGGGTGTTCAACGTGATTCAAGTTATTATTAAAAACTTTAGAAAGCTGAGAAAGTACTATTAGGAAATTTTGATCACCCGTTCCCATCATATTTGGAATATCATTAGGGAAATTGTCACATTAACTATCACACTGATTGTTTTAATGATTTATTCTATTCGCATCCATTAACTAAGAAAAAGAAAGAAAAATTAGAGGGCATGGATACTTAGAATTAAAAAGAATACTTTAAACATAAAATGGAAAACTTTAAAAGGAAAACTCTATCCTAAATTGTGATTTCCTAGGTTCCAATATAGTTTATCCATGATCTATTTCCAAACATACATTTTCTTATGGGTATTTTTTCCCTTCATAATTTTTTTAATGATATTATTAATTTACCAAAGCATATCCCACATGAGTGTCAGAGAAGGTGTGCAGTAAGGCCTATTTTCATGTGCCGAGTTACCTCAAGTCAACCTTGGGAAAACCTTATCATAGTTGTTCCTCCTAGATACATCTGTGATAGAACTAAATCCACTTGTAGTATCTAGACATGGATTCATGTACATAATAAATAACTTACTCTATACTTTCCAAAATCTAGGATTGTTTTCCTAGAATTAGTCTTATCCCTAAGGATCTTACAAAATTACTCTATTCTTAATCTCCAAAAATAACTAAATTCCCCCCCTGATACCAACTATAGAAACCCTATCCTTTTACACTTATTATTACAATTTTTTAAGCATAATTTAATACCAAATTACAATTTAAGGAACTTAATGTATAGTGTCTTGGAAGACTAGGTACATAAAACTTAAAACATGGGACTAAATAAAAATTTCTTTATTTATCATCCATTATGAGATCTTAAAATCCATTAATCCCTTACATATATATATGATAACCTAGGGATAACATGAACAATGGGATGAGCTAAAAAGCCCAGTAAATGAATAAACATTAAAATAAAGATTGATATATGGGTTAGAAAGCATAACATAATGATATAAAATGTCATGGGACATGATCAAACATAAGGAATCATAAAATATAGAACATGGAATCATCTAATAATGGAATCATATTAAGTTGAAAGAAACATAAAACTTGAATTTAGCACAATTCAATGCTTATTTCACAAAGATAAGCATGAGTCAAGGCTAACCACCAAGACCATTGCACATAGAGCACGAGTTAAGGAACCAGACTATTGCACATAACCTCTCATGAGACTAAACATTAACAAATTAATTTGATCTCTATTTAGGTGCACCCACAATAACATGTTCATTAATATGTTTTCCTCATAAATAATTATACACAATGAATCAAATATAAACGTACGGGTAACCCATGGTAAGAATTTGGTATCATAATCTTGTCCAAAAGGCATAATGTAAGTGAATATCACAATGTTTTTCATGAATGGAAGGATTTAAATAATAAATGAACATTAATAAGGTAATATAAACATATATCATGATAATATATATCAAAATGAAGTGAAAATAATGTTTAATAAACTTTATAAATAAAACATTTTAGTACGGTTTAAGGGAAAATGTTCAAGATTTTTTAAAATAGAAGAGTCATAATTTTTTGTATAAAAGAAATTGAAACAATTTAGTTTTTCATGATAAAATGAGTGATTTTGGAAAAAATATTTGTGGATTAAAAAATATTATGGGTCACACTTGTAAATGGGTAAGAATTTGGGAAGTTCCCTTAAATTAGGCTTGGTTATCGGGAAGAATTGAGTAGGTAACCTTTTAAAAACATATACATCTCTAAAAAAGGATGAATGGATAATGATACATGAGTTTGAGACATATAAACAAAATTTGGATAATTTTAATAAAAATTAAAGAAAACTTCATTTAGGTAAAACGAGAGAAAGAATAACCTGAAGGCATAATAGTGGTTCAGGTAGAATCCCCTACCTTATGTTCGAAGGTGTTCTTCACTTGATCTTAATTTACTAGATAATAAAAAAATAATTAATTAATTAATTATAAAATTTTTATTAATTTATCAAATTTTTTATAATTTTATCAAGTTCATTGATCTCCCTTTTTATGGGTTATGGGATTCAATTTCAGTGTTCGGGAGATTTAGTTTCCTTGATTTTCATGATCGGTTTACTTTTATGTCTATGGAAAATTATTTTGAATGAGGATATTAATCTAGAAATAAAATTATATATTATTAATGAACTTATAGATTATTAAAATACCATTATTTTTCCATAAATGAGGATGATTAATTAGATAAATCATTAATGATAATAATTAAGATCAATTTAGTATTTTCTGATGACAACGAACTAATTTTGTTTTATAAATTAATGTCATGTGTGAAAAATGATTATAGAACATCACATAAGATATAATACATATATTTTAATCTGGATCAACCATAAAAATGGTTTCATGACTATACATGAAGATAGTAATGAAATTTTAAAACATTATAGTCCATGAATGTGACAAATTAACACATCACAAATGTCATTTTAATTTTTAGTATAAAAACAGGGGGAAAGATAGATGATGATGAATTATTCGATTAGAATAAAAAAATTCTATTATATTTTAGGTAATGGAGTTTTCATACCATTTTTAAAAGGTTAGTTAAGGAGAGAAAATTAAAATAAATGAACATGAAAAGAAATTAAATGAAAATGAAGAGGGTTTTACCTCTTGATTCCTTCTTGAGAACCTCCTTAGGGGATTGGTTTTGGTCTCTGATTAAGACTAACAACTCTTGGATATGGGGGAAAGTTTTGGTATTAGTATTGGGTAGAATTTGGACAAGGCTCAAGGCTTGATAGGTGTGAGGAGAAGAAGTGGTGAGGGGTGGTATATATAGTGGAGGGGGGGTGAATATTTTAATCATTATTCTTTTTCTAGAAACAAAAAATAGTATATATTATTGGGAATAAATATAATAAATTGATCATGAAAGTTCGAGGTAATGGTCTTACATCATCACTACATCATATATGACTCCATAATTCATGTATTTAGCATTTATCGTAAATTAGCGTATTTTACGATTCACTAAAAATTCAAATATTTTAGAGAAATAAAAACAATTAAATCTAAGAATTTTTTATGTTTAGAATTCAAAAAAGAACTCAATTTTATGAAATTAATTTTCTATATATAATAAATTTAATATTTAACTTAAATCATGATTTTCTGGAAAATATATCTTTTAAATTATAACTGATTTTATATCACCGTGAAAAATTAACTAAGGTATCAAAAAATTATCTTATAATTATAAGACATACGAATAGTAATTTATGAATACATTTTATGAAAATAAATTTTCTTTTTAATTGTTAAATTAGTCATAAAATTGTAATTAAATATTTATGACTTATAAAAATACCAACACTAAATTAATAATTTCTAAAATATTTATCTACTTATACTATGATTTAATTATTTCATATTGTCACTTATAAGATGGAAACATTTTATTTATACTTTCATTGGTAAGGTTACTATTCAATTTTCTTATTTACTATTCATAAGGGCCATGTAACTATTACCAATGTCAAGTTACTATTCTTTTAGTATATGTTCCTTAACTTCTAGAAATGCATTTTATTTCATTAATTATACATTTATAAAGTTTTTATTATGTTATTAATGTGATTTTATGTGATTATAATATATGACATAATTATAAGAAGGAAATTTCTATTGATACAAATTTATGTCATTACAGGAAACCTATCCTCTATTAAACTCAGGGAAAAGTATGAAAATTATCTATAATCATTTACTAAGGACTCCATAGTAGGTCGCCTAAGTTCCTTATGATATTCAATAAGTTCATGGAAATATTCTTCACTCAAAATTTTAAATTTATCCCTGATTTTATAGGCAAGTAATCCTATAATTTCTTGAGATTATCGAAGAGGTCTCATCATTTATTTAGTTTCATTAGTTTGTTTTCTTAGTTTTAGTTTTTTTAGAAAAATGGAAAAACCACTAAAGCATCTGTTGAATCCTAGACAACAGTGAAAAAATTTGAAACAAACATTGTCAAAAATCGTTTATGTTAATTATTTATAACACCTAATAACTATTAGTTTCAAGGAAAGTAGGGATTGAACCCAAGAGAAGAAAATTTGGGTGACCAAATGAAAATAAAACTAAAGAAGTAAAATAGACAAAGTGCATGATGGTGGAGAAATTGATGGAAAAATATTAGAAAAAGGAAAATAGGTCCATAATCAGATGATTAAAAAGAAGATAAATCAAGTGAAAGGTCTTCAAGGACTAAATGGTAGGGGAGATTTATTATCTAGAATGAATATTTTTCCATGAGATTATTTTTATTTTATTTTCTACTAACCCAGGGTTAGTCACTACTAGATTAGGAGAAGTGGACAGAAATTTTTCTCAAAGGTCTAGTTTGTAGGTGAAAGGAGCCTGCATCTTATAAAAAAAATACTTATCTTATGCACACATTGATTCACTCTGGTATCCCACCCTTAAATGGTCTATCATCTTCTCAGTTGGACTTCCAAATAAAAATCTATTAATGACAATAAAAACCCAAAAACCATTACTAAATTAGATAGTAAAGGTTCATTAGTAATTGTTCAATTAGAAAATGATTGAATCTTATAACTCCTAACACCTTAATGAGGTACAAAATTCCTACCAGATCAACCTCATCCCCCCATAACGAAGGTATCCAACCATCTTAATAAGGGTATTAATTAAATTTAATAGATGTCTATAAACATTTTTAGAGATGAAAAATGTGAATAAATTGATTTCCCACAAAGGGGATTCAAAATAAAACAAAGCTATATTGGTTTATCAAATTTCTTTTTACTGCCTTATACCCTCTCCTCCCTCTTCTCTTGTCTCCCTTGTGTTACCATCTATGTCCGTTTTTACCTCACTTCCTTTTCCTTCTTCATTATATATATTCTTTTATACTTCCTTATTTTTGATGACCACCTACCTCTTGACAGTCGTTTAATAAATTCTACCTACCTTATCAAAGTTGTTTCTAGAAACCTCACATGATTTTTAAAGGTAGGATCTCTATCCGGTAAGAAAACACGATGTTCACATGCATGAATAGCGTATCCAAATGGCCATATAAATATTTGGATCAATATAGGAATCTTGATCTATATAGCCCAATGGTATTCATTTCCATTTGTTTATGTAGGCAATTCTCTTCACGTAGTTATTTCCATTTACATAATTGATTCCCTTTACATATTTGATCATCAATGTATGTATTTATAATTTATCCAAATCCGTATATGTAGCTGATTGGTCCAACATATCTGATTCTAGATGTAGATGATATAGGTTCACGTAGCCGAATCAGAACCTAGCCTTTGCTAACATAGGTGCTTTTCCTGATATATGTGATTCTCAATATAGCTGATTGATCCACTTAATCAATTGGACCTTCTTCTTCAGTTTTTATCCAATTTATAGATGTTTCACACTAGTGGTATTACAGGATGAGCAAGATGTATTCTCAATTAAAATTTCTTCTCTCAACCTTGAGAAATGTACCCTATATGATCATTCCTTTAAATTAAATATTCTATCCTTCGATAGTGGAATCTAGTGACAATGGGGGGAGAAACCTCAAAAAATGATGGAAGATGTGGGTCCTCTAGTGTCTATGTTCATATTTCAAGAAACTTTTCTATTTTCTTCATTAGTGACCACATTATAGATAACTTCAGATGAGGGACATATAGGTATTAGAGGCTTCCCCATATCAGAATTAGATGTCTCTTTATAATCGGCCTCAACCATGAGAAACTAAAATTCAAAACTAGCTAAAAATGGATACATATACATCCCAAGAGTAGAAATTTAGTTCCAAGAAATTTTTCATCATGGTAAACCTGGGTGACTACCTATGATCATATAATCCAGTTGAAAAAACTTGAAAAATAACTTGTAGGAGCTATGATCTTTATTTTTGTTTTTTAATTCGTATAAAGGAATTTTTAGATATTATCAACTATTGTATAATAAATCAATTTGGCAATACAATAACCTTAGTAAAATTTTAATAGTAGTGGGTGGGATAGTTAAGCATCAAAAATTTACATTTAAATTATAAAAACCTAATGAAAAATAGTTTTTAACATATATTCTACAACCTTTCCAATTATTTATTATAAGATTAATTAAGCATTAAAAACTCATTGAATAAATCAAAATAGATGTGGAAAAGTTTGAAATAATGGTGTCATATCATCACCCCTCATAAAAAATATTGACCACATTATATTTTCCTTTATCCCATGACATAGAAGGTTTCTGACATCAATAATAATCACAACCCATTGAATTTAGAAGTTGGATGGCATAATTCCTATACTCATTCCACTTGAAACACCGATTTGTAGGTAGTACATTATATTGAGATTTATCTCTATCCACATAATCAGTTAACTTCTTCCTATCACATTATAATTCAATTATTAAATAATCTTCCCTTCCACATTTTAAACATTTAGGAGTCCCCTTAAAAAAATTTCTTCCATGCTTCCTTCCACACATTAAGAATTAAGAAAATATCATCTTCTTCCATCGATGGGTTTTAAAGTTTCGTTTTAACTACATCTTCTATTTTCTTTCAAAAAACAGGAGATTAATGGGAAAATCTGATCTTCATTTTGACCTTGAGAGAACATCGAATGATTTATTCATAGATACTAAAGTCCCTTATGGGTAATAACCTTCAGAGACATGGTTTAAAGAATTAATGAATTGATCAACCTTACTTTTAGGTTGGATGAAAATTCCAGAAGCATTCCTTGCATGTCATGTAAAACTTTACTCATAAGTACCGATAGATTCACCATCCTATTACTTTAGCTTAAGGAATTCCTTATCCATTTTTTTACTAAGAATATAAGGGAATTACCTATTGAAATGTAATCTCTTAAACTCATCACACTCTATGTATTAAATTTCATCATGTTACATTGTATTCTTGATGATATTCCACCATTGATCCTCTTATCTATCCAAATAATAGATAGAAAAAATGAATTTTCCATGTTATGAACATTGGAGAGTATAAAATATATTTTTAGTGATGTTGATCCATTTCATAGCAACTAGAGGATTAATGGAACCACTAAATAAAGGAGGAAATTTCATCATGAAGTACTCAATAGAACATTGTTCTTTTCTTTACTTTTTTGGAATTTTTGAATGATTCATGGATTCAGAATGTTGTATGATCATAAAAAACAATATTTTTCATTCCATATCCCATAAAGTTTGGCTTCTAATGAGGAAAATAATTTCATTTTCCATTGCACTTAGTTTTATCATGGTTCCTTCTGGTTCAAACCATTGAATAAAATAAGAAAAATCATATTGTAAGAAACAATAATCATAGTGGGTAACTAAATAATCATGAAAAAAATACTTATAGGATTTATAAATAATGAAAAGTTATTTTTAATATATGAGACTTTGGTTTTATACTAGGTAATTCATAGTCATAATCTATTTATATCCTTCATGATGGTTCAAAAGAGTTTGTAAATTTATAAATCATTACCCGAGGGAGTGTCAATCCAGGTGTGCAATAAGGCCCATTGTTGTGCACCAGGTGATGATTGAGTCCATCTCAATGAACTCTTTTCAAAGTTATTACCCCTAGGTACCTCTATACTAAATCTAAATCAACCTATATTATCCTGAAAAGGAATTAATTTCATGGAAACCACTCACTCTATCATTTACCAAAATTCCAGGACATTATCCTATACTTAGACTCGTCCTTAGAATTATCCTTAAACATATCCTTTGTTATGTCACTAATTTTTTCTCATCCAAGATTCTAATGGTTATCTACATCTTGTTTGAGTACCAACTGTAAAGGCCCAAACATATCATTCATAAATATTACATCTTAATAGATGAATATTCATTACATAACAGAAATATCCATGAGATAGTAGTATATTTCTGGTGCCTTTAAAAACCATGAAACATAAAAAAACATGTCTGTAAGTGAGCCAAATCATTTCCCACTACGTTATTTATAAATATCACCTTAATTATACACATTAAACATAATACCTTTCATCATAACCTAGGGAATGAAAACAAAATAAAGGGTGATTTCAGACATTCAGTAAGGGTAAATAAAGGATATATCAAAATATCATGATCATAAGGGTATGAGAACATGAGAATAACATTTGGAAACCATGTAATACATATCATAGATCATAAACTTGAGTTATTGAATTAATATTGGTAGTTTATAAGACATGAATCATAATATAATTAAGGAACATGATACACAAGAACATATAATTAGCCAAAGGCATCTATTTTTGGCATACACATAACAGTATAAAATAATTTCCTCAGTAGGTCAATGATTATTTCTAATTCTATCATAGTGGAATGATTTTACTCCCCAAACCATCGTAACCGTTAAGGTTCACTCCCAAGACTATCATAGTGGAAAGAGTTCCTTAGTAAACTAGGTCCACTCAAAATTCTAGTATTTTTTATCTCATGAGATATTATATTTACCAAATTCATTGGATTGAGATATAGGTCCCACCGATCATATAGTGAAAATCATACATACTTATGACATAATATCATAAAAAATTCAATATATCAGAACCCATGAAAAGAAATGTGTTTCATAAAAATTTCATCATAACATAACATGTGAAAAATAAATATGTTTCATAATCATTTCATTATATCATCAAAGTATAAACTATGGAAAATTTAAGAGGTTTTATAAAACTTTTATAGCAGTATAACCCATGGAAGAGAAATAGATTTCAAAAACATTAACCATCTAGAGCAAGAATAAAAATGTAATACTTGGATCATATCCCCAATAATGCATAAGTAACATTAAATGATGCCATATTATATGGAAAATGACTTTGAAATATCACATGGAACATTTATTGTGAAAAATAAATTTTATTTCAAAATTGATTTCTAAAACTAACAATTCAATTTTTTTTAAAATTATGTCTTTTGGAAATAAACATGAAAACTTATAAAGAAATCTTAAAATAAAACAATGGTCCTGAAAATAAGAAATTCATTTCATGTCATACATGTTAAAACAATGATTCCATTCACATTTTTAGTAAAATCAAAATGGAAATTATTTGTAAAAATAAATAAATATTTATTTTAATTTTTTTTATAAATTAAGAAATCAGTAAAAAAAGTCTTTAAAAATAATATAAGAACATTAAAACATTTTTTAAATTTTTTTATAGAACATGAACATGGAAGAGAAATGTTTTTGACCGAAGGGAGAAATAATGTTGATTTTTCATAAAAACATTAATTTGAACTATTTAGTTCATAAAGAGAGGAAAATGAAGGGAAAATATATATTCTCAGGATATAACCATAAGATAATAAAATTAATTAGCTCATTTATATATATATCATAATAAATCATTATCGGAAGCATAAACACAAATATTCTTGATAAACTATGAACTTTTATCATAAAATGCTTACCACTTTAATAAAACCGAATCCTAAGACCCAAGAAAGAATAACATTAAATGAAACTTAAAATATAATTAGAATAAATAAATTCATGATATTACATGTGAAATTGTCTTTATATAAACCTTATAAAATAATATATGCGCATAACTTAATGTATGTCCAAAAGAAGACAAATTGAGACAAAAATTCATTACCGCTTTAGTAAATTTTGAACCCTAAACCAAATGAAAGAGAGATCTTAAAATGGATATTAAAATATCTATATGTTTCAGGATATGAATCATAAAATAAATTAATGGTAATTATATAAACCACATAAAATAAACCCATAGTGAATATATCATGTGTCTCACAGAAAATAAAAGTGAGACGTAAATCCCTTACCTTAAGTCTGGACTTCCATCATACACTTTCAAACCTCTTTTTTAATAAATATAAATATAATATAAATATATTATATAATAATACACACACACACATACACACAAACAGAAACAAATACATATATATATATATTATACCATAAATGATTTACTTATGACCTTTTATTATATGTTTATTAAAAATTCCATGTTAAAGCCATGTTTCAAGAAATAACTGCATTGTTTTTTGTGATTATTTTGATTTGTTATTTTAAGTTGTATAAATTTGATCACTGTTATATCAAATTGAGAATATTAAAAACTATATAAATATAATATATATAAATTTTATATGTATTTTTAGTAATCCATAAAAGTTAGAGATAGATAATTAAATACGCCATTCGTAGAGACGGTAGGCCGTATGTACGCATTAGTGTTGTTTCCATTTTATCGAATGATTGAAAGAAAAAAAGGAAAATAATATATTACCATTACACAATCTTGTTTATGTCATATATATCACATACATTTATTAAAAACATCCTTATTACCTTCCATTTAAATCATTAATCAATCACATCGCTTCGCGAGACTGTAGTTTACCGTACACACAAGCGATGTTATCGTATTCCCAAAGAATGGAAATTAAGAAGGTATTTAGGATATAATAATTGCAAAAGTATCATATTATCATAAATATAATATAAAAACATTTATTCCACCATTATATCCATCTGTGATAGGAGGTTATGGAAAACCAATAACATCTGTTCCTGAGGCGGTTGTCTATCATACATAAGAATGATGATTTCATATCCCATTTGATAGAAGAGGTGATGGATATGAGTTAAGTAAACTATATAATAACATAAAAATATATGGTAGATATTTTTTTATTATATCATCATAATTTAATAAACTTTTAATGAATTATAATAAGAAGTAAAAAATGCATAGTTAAGAACTTTACCTCTACATTACAGAACCTATTTAGGTTTAACCTAAAACCATCATAAACTGAATATATGATATCAAAAAGGAATATAGGATGTGGTTAGGTATTTAAAGAAGATATTTGGTTAGGTATTGGATAAACCATAGGTTTCAGTAGTGTTAATAATAGAGGAGAAGGGGTGTACTTTTATAAGTGATATGAGTGGCACACTTAGAATTTTTAGAATGAAAAAGGTGCACCCTAGTTTTCCACTTGAAAATGGATCCAAAAAAATATTATATAAAATTATAGGTGATAATGTCTAAATATGGATATTAAATTGGTTTTGGATAAGTTATGGTCCTTTTTATCACATATCTTATTAGTTTAACCCTCGGTAAACCAATTCTTACCTTAACTAAAATAAATAATTTTTTACTTTTTTTACTATTGAATTGGGTAAATAATTAAGTTTACCTTATTAAATAAATTAAAATTATGATTATTAAAAATATATAATTCATTTTTTCCAAATTCAACTCATATAATTGGAAAATTTTAATTTAAAATTAAACCCACTGGTGCAATGAGAAATCATTTTTCCATAGATAAAATGTTAAAAAGTTTAATGAGTTTTATTTAAAATTTAAATATGAAAATAGCCCCAATGAAATAAATTGGATTAATATATATATAATTTAACTAATGCTAATTCTAAACCCATTTTAAATCAAAAATAAATCTCACAAATTCTTTAAATGAAAAATGCATTTTTCCATAAAAACCAATACGTTTCACTATTAATTGAAAAGTTATTCTTTTCAGAAAAATCAAAAAATATAACCAAAAAATAATTTTCAAAAGGATAATTGAAAAAATTATTATTTTTATATTAAATATTCTAAAATGTATAAAAATTAATTTTATTATTTTTTCACAAAATACCATAGAATTGTTTTTTGAGAAAATAATAATTTCAAAACATAGAGACTATTAAAAATTAAATAGTTGTTAGAACTATATTTTATTTATATAAAAGAATTATACATAATATTTTAAAATTTATTATTCCTATTCATACCACAATGTATAATTATTATATTATAATGGTCATTTTTGAATAACAATATTAGTAGTTTGTTGCAATTCATTAAAACTAGGTGTTGTGTGTAACGAGATCTGTAAAAAATTAAATTCATTAATACAAAATAAATTCATAAAATCCTAGGGTGTTACATGGTTTCTAGAAATACAATACCTATAATTCAAAAATTTTAAATTAATAAGAAACGTCAATTAAAATAAACCATATTTTTTTGAAGTCAAATAGAGTGAGACTCCTTACCATCTAAGGGATTTTTCAAAGCATATATCATTATGAGAAAAATAAATTTATCCTTTAAAGTGATTTGGAATAAGGTGGAACATGTTCCAATAAGTAGTTAATAAATGAACAATACTCATATTTTCATCAATAATAACTAACTTTATTATTCCTATTATCACCTAAAAAAATATAAATTTTCAATTAAAACATTTAAGATAAAATGAAATAAAATAAAATAAAATAAAATAAAGGGTTTTATGAGTGAGTATGTGAGATCTAATCCATAATTGGTGATCAATTTTAAATAATTTCTCAACCAACATGTGGTACTTCCATCTAGACTAGGAGATGAAACTTTTTTTAAGTCTGTGTGATGAGTGATTTTACTAAAAAATAAAGGGTAAGAGATTTTATTTTAAATAAATGTAAATAAAAAACAAAAAAAAACTAAAATTTATTGAAATAAAGAAAATAATAGGTTTACTCTCATGTATTGTTAAATTTATAGTCCTTAGTAATAATTTCCATAAAATTTAATCAGTTTCTGATTGATCTTGTGGTTTCCAAACTAGGTATAATCACATGTGAGTTTTGAAAACATTATTGAATGAAAAATAAACAATAATGGATCCAAAAATTATATGGAATAAATTCATATCCCTCTAAATATATAAACACCATTGGAATATCCCTTTGTCAACAAGGAATAATTGGATATTCATATTTTTTAGTAAAAACCTACCTGTTCTTCACATTATATTTTAAGCCAGATTTAATCCATTACATTCTCTTTTGAAGTACAAGAAAAAAATAGGTAACGTAAAATCTTGTACCATTATGTTGATATATGTTCCTTTTAACAAGAACATCACATCCATCATAATTAAGAAATAAACATATTGAGTTTCTTAAAAAATGTTTGAGAATAAATTTATCCATTTTATTTTTAATAGATGTTAAACCACTAACATTCAAAACATGCTTATTTTAAATTATTTTCTATACTTCACAAATAATTTTATTAATTATTAATTAAATTTCAAAAGAAAATTAATTGTTTACTTTTGAAAAGAAATCATACATATTTATATCATACTCCATCATAACATTTTACATAATTAATTGGTTTGAATCATCAGTTTTTAATTCATGATTTATGGTTGTTTCTAATAACTAAAAGAGTATATAATTATACTAACAAAATTCCCTTAAGAAATCAACCTCACTTAATTCATCTTCAATATTTTAAAAATATTCTCATTTACATTGAAAGTGTGAATTAATTAAACTCTTATGGGTATTTTCCAATGATTTCTAACTTCAATATTATATTCTTAAAAAACAACTCTATAAACATTCCATTTAATAATATTTTATAAAAATAAGTCAATTTTTTCCTATTATCTCTACATGTTCACAATAGTAGTTAACACCCATTACCAATCCATCTACCTTTGAATCATTAGCTACTAATATATCCTTTTAACAAAAAATCTTCTATGACCTCACTAGACACATTAAAAGTGAAAAAAATGATATTTGATTAATAAATTGATAGTTTAAAAATATAAAGAGTAAATAAGCTCAAGTGAACAAGTTCAGCATAAAACACACACAAGAAAATATTGATTCTATTGTTTACAGAATAAAAGAATATGTTTTAATTTTTTTACTTGTTTTTTTATGTTATTATGTTTTTTGAATTTTTTTTAAAACATGTCACCTTATCTTGAAATGGTTCACAATTTTGAAGTAACATTATCATAAAAGTTTGGGAAATAATTATTTATACCTTTAATACACTCAACCTATTAAAAAAGTGAAGGGTAATCTTTATAGGAAAAAATATAGTATGAAACTAAGGTAAATAATACATTATGAAAAACAAAACAAATATTTATAAATATATGAAAATATTGTAATATTTGGATGATTCATTACAAAGGAATATGAAACAATAGAGAAAGTTATTGTAATGTGATGTAGAATTTGTGTAAAGAGAGCTAATTAGGAGTTGGTAAATAAGAGAAAAGTAGGTGATATGGGTAGGGGAATGGATATTGTGTGATCATGTAAGGAAACCCATTAATTATTATAGAAATGATATTGAATTATATTGAATATAATAAATATTATTTCAAAAAACATAATGAATAAGGTTAAAAATTTATGATTTCATTCTATAATTTATTAATTCTATAATTAATTTAGAAATGTGATGGAAGTGAAAGGTACATTCATCAAGATTAATTTTTCAATCAACCATAAAATGATACACTTCATTTATTAAAAGTATTTTATAAAAAATATTTTTGAGGAAATATTTCATTTAATAATTAAAAACATGATCAAGATCAATTATTTTTTATTTTTAAGAAATGGAAAAAATATTTTTATAAAAGATATAAAATTTGAAGAGAAATAAGTCAATTTAGAGATAAATTGAAAAATAAGTGTACAAATAATATGATAAGAATGATCATTATTCCATAGAAAATGTTTATCCTCTAAACATATTCATTATAGTTCATGACATGTTCTTATTTATAATATAAGGAAAAATGGGTTTTAAGGAAGAATAATATTCTCTATCAGGTTTATCTCTCACTTTATAGCTTAATCTTCTCTAAATAATCTTCCCATGAACTATTGTGTCTGGAATCATTTTTAGAAAAATATATTTGGAAAATAAGGGTGTTACACCATTTTTTAATGAACACTAACCAGCAACATAGCTCCATTGTATTCATTAGCTGTCATAATTTAATTCCTATGACACCCCAACATGACAGGCCTCCAAGTAAAAATTTCATTTTTTTAAAATTTCTCACTTTTTAATTCAATATTATAATGCAACTTTTCCAAATACAGGACAAAATTTTTCAAAAATATATATACTCAAAATGGAAAACCCATATAATATTTCATTGACTATGTACTTGACCTAAACTCATTAATAATTTTGAGTGAATTCTTTACATGTTTGATTTTTCAACTATGAAACTCTACATATCAAAGCACCATCATGAATTGAAATAATGTTGCTACCCTGATAACCTAGTATATTCAAGTGAACAATTTTGATCGATCTCCCATTATCAACATCAAATTATATCAATAGGCATGGCCGCTTAGCTTAGAATATAATTCAATATCTTTAACATAACCGAGACATTTCATTAAAAATTACCCATGAAGGCCATCATGACTTAGATCATAATCTCTACTGGTAAACTAAAACCTTATAAATATTGAACCTTAAAATATAGAAAAAAAGTAAACATGAACACATTATCATTATCATAGATTAGTATATGTGAATCATATATCCTCTATTTGGTCTTTCACCTTTTATTCATGCATAAGTAGCCCGTCTAACCAAATACACACTCAGGTTGATCATCTCTCTTTTATTATTTATTCATTTGGTCACTAGTCCCAATCTAATCGGACTTATTCAATGTTTTTGGACCTTTATTTAAAACAATTGAATTTTGGTTTAACCCCTTTCAATAATTTTTTCCATCTTCTACATCTTGGAGATCGTCCCATCCCCTCCATCAAAGCTCAGTATCTTGAGTACCATCGATCATCAATAACACCTGGAACTCAACTCCCCTCACAAATCCAATAACTTTTTTAATCTTAGATTTCCTCATATAAAAATAAATGAATCTAAGAATGCCTCCAATTCAATTATTTATCTTTATTTGTTTGACTTGCTCTATTAGAATTTAAATTTATATTTTTATGTGAGATGGAATGTAGATGAGTGATTCTTACATAAAGAGCCTTAAAGTTCTTTCATAGGCCATATATTTTTTCAACTAATCTTACATAGAAAAAAACACATCTTTTTATTCTTACATGATAAATGAATTAATATGATTCAAGAAAACATTTTATTCTTCTGAATAGTGGGTATTAGTAGAATTAAATCTAATGTGACACCGGAATTATTATTTCACAACAAACTTCAATATCGACATCTATAAATTCTACCCAAGGATGTATCTTATGAATCAACCAAAAAAATAATAATTATATCACCAAAATCTAAGATATCATCTTTTTTCCAAAATTACTCATGTATAGGATAAAAAATTCATCCAAAATTCAATGTAATTTCTTTATGTATAAATTTGAGAATTTTAAGTTACAATATAATCTCCTTACACATCATGATATCAATGACATATATTAGACTGAGTTTTATACATTTCAATTTCTTCTTGGGAATTTTTAACACTTTAAAAATTTATTGACATGCAATATAAATAATTCAATATGTTATAAGAACTGTAAAACCAAATTAAACATGAATTTTCATACTTCAAAAAATAAAATTATAAAATGTTCCTATGAAATATATTAATAATAACATTTAACAACAACAAAAATTAATTCCATTACCAAAACCATTTAAACCTCTTGAAAAATAGTATTTCAAATAAACCCATATTGGTACCAATTAAAACTAATTTTTAAAATAAATTGAAATCAAAATCACAATAATTGATCAATTAATAAAAAAATTAACTATTTAATTTTTTTTATAGAATTAAACTTTGAACCCATAATGATCAAGAATCAATAATTTGACATTAAAATAATATTTTATGTACAAGAACACCAAATTTTGTATGAAAAATATGTGGAAAATGATTATAAAATATATACACATCAAATTCACCCACAATTATTCCATTTTTCCCTAAAACAATAGATTTAATATACCTAGAAAAGAATAAATTCATCTAAAAAATGAAGAATTATAATGTTAACAAACAGATGATTTTGAAAATAGATTTTCCCCAAGGAAATATTTCTATACAAATGGATTATTTGTTTCTAAAATCAAAAACATTTTGAAAATTTTGGTTTCTAATTTTAAAAAGGATTATCAAATTAAAAATTTTTTGTAATAATTTTAACCAATTATATTTTATAACAAAATTTTCTTCCAAACCATACTATTTAACTACCATAAACACACACCTGACCAAATATTTTACCCATATATTTGCATCTCTGTATAAATAAACATAGAATATGATGTATGAGTGAGTAGAATGAATGAATAGATGCTCAAAATAATTAAAACATTACCATCATCTTTAACACACACAACTAAAATCGAATTAAGAGTTCATTTTTCAGACTAATTTAATCAAACGTTTATCTGTTTAACTCAAATCAAAACCCTAAAATTTAATTTAAAAAGAAAAATTTACTCCTAAAGTTATTGAAAAATATAAATATTTCACCAAAATTAATCAATGGGGAAATAAAAACAATGATTAAACACTCAAAGTAGAAAAAATTATCCAAATTTCAGAAAAAAATTACACTCATTAGATATGAAAACTATTGATCAAGAAAAATCAATTTTAAAAAAAATTGGAGGAACTTTTATGTCAAATCCTTAAATAATAGTTTAGTTAATTAAAGGAACATTCCACCACACTAAAAACTCAAAATTCTCCTCAATGTGTAACTATATAGTAGAATAAATAATAGTATAGTTTATGTTTGAAATGATATAGAAAATATCATAGCAATAACAAGTAAAAAAGATAATAATAAATCTCAAAATTAGTATTTTTCAACAAAAAAACCATCAAAATATACATAAAATGAAAAGAATAATTTCCAAACAATTATAATATATAATTTTATAGCTTACCAAAATTAATTTGAAGGTATAAATTAATTCTCAGAGTTGATGTTCAAAAATATTTTAGTTGTGCCCAAAAAATCATGTAATGGCATTATGAAAACACACAAATCATGGTACAAGTATCAAGAATGAATATTAATTTTCAGAAGATTTTTTCATGAAAAATACAATTTTAAAGTAATTTTAAACCATTTATTATTCATTAAATAAAAATTCAAAAAGTTTATGAAAGTAAAGAAGATAAAATAGATTTTAAATTAATCAAAATACACTCCCCTTAGATTGATGATTTGTAATGTAAAATAATATCCAATTACTTCACTTTCTTTTATATATAGGATGTCCGGAATACTTCTATAAATAACCTATAAAGTGTAATTGATAAAAAAATAATGACACAATATTGAAAGATGAATTAAAAATAAAACTAAAATTCAGTTTAAATGGGAATGTAAAAATGATGAAACTCCATGAATGTGAAAAATGACTAATATTTTCTATTATCATAAGTATTGAACATCTTGTTTCATTATCCACAACATATATAAGTAAAAATTACTCAAATAATAAAAACTCACATTGTAACACAAATAAAATAAATGAGATTTTTTTGAATTCGTATATATTGATGTACCTAGCCAACCAAGAAATTTTTTAGAGCTCAATTCCATATGGGAAATCAGAATTTATATTTTAAAGTGATGTGGAAGATGGTGTAACAAGTGGAAACATACATATATATATATAATATACAAAAAACACCCTTATTCTAATAAATAATAACTAACATGATTGATTATATAAAAAACTATAAAATAAAAAAGGCTTCATTAAATTGAAAAATTTTGGTTCGAAAGAAATTAAATAAAGTAAATATTTATATGGGTAATGAAGTGAGATTAAATACATATATAATGATTAATTTTTATGTATTATGCAACCAAGATATGGTAATTCCATCTAAACTAGCTGGTGGAACTTCTCTTAAGTAAATGTGATTCATGGATTCACTTCAAAAAAAGGGTTAGAGATTTTATTTTTAATAACTAAAAAAATAAAAATAAACTAAAACATAATTTAAAGTAATAAAATAAAGGTTTAGCTCCCATGAAATGATTAATTTATAGAAATTTGATAAAATTACATTAAAATTTAACCAAATCATGACTGAGAGAGTGGTTTCCAAATTAGGAACCACTACAAGTGAGTTAACCAAACTTTTTTTGGATGGGAAAACATAAATAATGGATCAAAACCATCTTGGTAAATAGTTTAATTCCATAAAAGAAACTAAAAAACCTTGGAATTTCCCTTCGATAAAGAAGAACAAAAAAATATCTATTTTTTTGTAAAAAATACATTTTTTATAATTAAAATTGGACCAATTATATGTTATTTTAAGTGGAAGCAATAAATATGGAACCTCATAATTTGGGTCATCATTTTAAAAACTTTTCCCTTAAAATCACCCTCACACCTATCACAGACAAGAGATGAACAAAATTAATTTTCAAAAATAGATTTAGGAGTAAATTCATCCATATTAGTTTAAATATATTTTAAACCACTATAATTCAATAACATGTGATATTACCCTATATTATTGTCTTCATAAGAAATTCCAACAACTTTTGATTCAATTCCAATATCCTATTAATTGATTTTTTTAAAAGTAATAAAAAAATACATCTCAATATCTATTATAATGTTTACCAAAATTAATTGATTTCAATATGTAGTTTTGAATTGAGGATGTATTGATTCTTCCTCCACCTTAAAGTGAAAACACTCATACATAAAAATTTCAATTAAGTAACAACCCTTCCTTGATTTATCTGCAATTGTTTTAAAATTTTATCATTTAATTTTGAATTGTGAATTAATTAAAATCTTATGATAATTATCTTAATGAATACTAACATAAAATTTAAATTCTAGAAAAACATCTCTAGAAATAATCCGTGTAACAATGTGTTTTACAACTCAGTCAAATTATTTTCCTATTAACTCCACTTGTTCAAAATGTATTTATCTATTATTACCAAACCATCTTCCTCAAAAACATCAAATATTATAAAAACAGTCCAAAAAATATTAAATTAACACACTTGGATCATTAAAAGTGAACAATAGTGATACTTAATTATAAAATTTATAGTTTCAATAAAGATATAATAAAACATTTCAAGTTACAATGTTCAACATGACACAAAAATAATAAATTGTTTATTTTTATGATTATACAACCAACACAAGTAGTTTTTAGATTTTTTAGAATATTTTTTTATGTTTTATGTCATTTCATAGAACATGAAATTTTATTTAGACACATATCACCTTCCTTTTCAATGGTTCCAAATTTTGAACCAAAATTTTCATTAAAGATTGACCATATAATAATTATTCCTATACTTTACTCTGTCATGTTCAGTAATTAAGTTTTATCTCCACATGAGAGAAAATATAATTTGAAACAAAAAAAAACATAAATTTTTGACAATGGAAATAAATATTTTTTAAAACACATTAAAAAACTAATGAAAGGATGATACATGAGTGTAAAATAATATTTTACTATAGATAAAGTGAGTGAAAAGTGAAGAAGAATTTGAGTGAATTGAGGAAAAGAGTAGTTGGTAGATAAGTGAAATGTAGGTGATGAGTTTAGGGAAATTTTTATTATGTGACCATATAAGGATATTTATTTATTATTAGAGAAATTTTATTTAATTGGGTTAACCATCATAAATAATTTTTCCAATACATTCATCAATAATTTGACATATTTATGATTTAATTCTATAATTTACCAATTCATGAATTGATTTATCAATGTAATGAATGTGAAATGATCCTTAATCAAGATAATTTTTTCAATAAGCATTGAATTACTACCCTTAAATAATTATAATTATTTTTAAAAAATATTTTTTTGAGTAAATTTCTCCTTTATCAATTAAAAACATGATCAAGATTAACTATTGTTGATTCCTAAAAAATAGAAAAATAGTTATCTCAAATAGAGAACTATTTAAGAGCTGTGATCCAATTTAATGTTAAATTGAAAGAATAATGTAAAAATAATAAGATAAAAAAATATTTATTCCACTATAAAATTCATATCCAGTAAATACACTTAATATAGTACATGGAATATTATTTATTATAACATATAGAAATAGAAAAAAAGAGTTAAAATAAAGAGGAGTATTATTTATCAATTTGATCTATCTCTCAATAGATCCACCTTTTCCCTAAAATATTCTTCAAAATACTATGTTTCATAGTGTGTTTAAGAAATTATCTATGTTAAATTGCAAATTTTACCCTGTATTTAAAGTCCTCTAACCATTGAATGGTTTCTTCTGCCTCAATTGTTAGACTAATTTAATTCCACCGATATGCCCAGTTGGCATTCCATAGAGACATGATTAAAATATTTAATCAACTTAAATTTTTATGTTTGTGATTCAATATTATCATTTCACCTATCCATCAATAAGTCCATGCTTGTCCAAAAATAGTTAGAATCTAAATGGATAACCCATTTTAACTTTCATTAAGCTTGCACTCAACTAAAGTCATTAACAATTTTTCTGTAAATCCTCCACTTGTTCAATCATTTAGACTATGTAGCTCAACATTAAAAAGACCCATAATGATGTATCAGACTTATACTACCCTGATAACCTAATTTCTTTAGTTAATTTTTTTGTCTCCTATTATCAGTATTGACTTATATAAATAGAAGTGACCCCATAACTTAGAAAAGTGGTCAAAATCCTTATCCTCATCTATAAATTTCATCAAAAATATCTTATACAATCCATGTAGACTCTAATCACAAGCTCTCTTTATAAAATAAAACCTCTGACAAGATCTAACATAAAAATATGAAAAAACTAGTAAACATGAATGCTTCATATTCGCCCCATGTTAGTCAATATGCATCACTATTATTCCAATAAATCATTCTCTCACTATCTATATAGAAAAATATTGTCTAATTAGATTTACACTCAGTTTTTTTGTCTTCCATTGATCCTTTATTCATTAGTCCAATAATACTCAGTCAAATAGTAATCCTTCAAATCCATATGCCCTCAATTTTATTTTCTTGAATTTTGTTTGAATCAATTTCAATCAGTTTTTTCATCTTCTATAGCTCAAATATCACCAGCCTAATAAAAGCTTAATTTCTTGAGTTTCATTAGTTTTTAATAACACCCTATCATATACTTCTTTTTCAATTAAAATGACCTAAATTATATTTTATTTCTTTATCTAAAATTCATTAATGTTTTGAAACTATATAATTTAGTGTCCTTTATTTATTTTTTCAACTTTCTCCTTGAGGAATTAAAATTTCTATTATTATTTGAGTCTGAATTCTGATTGTTGATTCTTATGTGAAGGGACTTCAACTTCTTGCACAGGACATATACTACATTTGAATAAATTATTTTTAAACGATCAATGAGATAATTTCATTTGAGGAATGACTTAATTATTATATAGTTAGGTATCAAGAGATTATAATCTGACATGAGTCCAAAATTATTCTTCCACAACATAATTCAATGTCAACTTCTAAAAATTTCATAAAGGGATGTACATTTTGAATCATCCACAAAATATTACGTATTATCACTAAAATATTATGTGTCATCCTTTTCCTAAAATTACATATATTGGTGATGAAAAATTCATCTAAATTGAAATGAAACTTATCTTATGTATCTAGTTGATATTGTTAAGTATTAACATTCAGTCCTTAAACACCATGATAAGAATGTTACATATTAGAACAATTTTTCAATATGTCAACATTTGAGAAGAAAATATCTACACATTTGAAATTTTCTTGAAATGTTATATAAATAATTCAATATGAAGGAAGAAAATCTCAAAAAATATTCAACATAAATTTTAAAATATTATGAAGTAAAATTAAAAATGATTCTAATAAAATATATTTAGTTAAACATGGATGAAAAGAAAAATTAATTATAAAACTATATCCATTGAAACATCATTGGAAATAATATTTCAATTAAAACCACACTATGAACATTATAAAGAATTGTTAGAAATATATAGAATTCATAATTATAATAATTTATTAATTAACACAATATATAATCTTTTCAAAAAAATATTCAAATAATTTTAATTTCAATACATAATGTTCTAGAATTAATAATTTTAAATTAAAATTACATTTTAAGAACATGAACACCAGATTTTATATGAAAAAGATATAGAGAACATGTATAAAATTAAACCACATCAAATTCCTAAAAAATTAGTATTTTTTTGTCCTCAAGAATAAAATTCAACATACCCAAAAAAGGTTAAATTCATCTAAAAATGATTTATAAATCCAAAAAAAGCGTTGGTTTTCAGAATTAACTCCACCCATGAAATATTTCTCAAAAAATGGATTATTTGTCTCTAAAAAAATGAAAATATTTGGTATAAATATGTTTTATACATTTAGAAAGAATGATAAAATTTGAAATTATTGAAAGGAATATAATGGGCCTTATATTACAGATAAATTATCTTTCATTATTCTCTTTTTACCCATGGAGAACACACAAAAAACATAACGTTTAACCCACAAATTAGTAACTAAACAAAATTATACACAAAACATAATGGATGAGTGAGTATAATTAATAAATATATTCTCAAAATAATGAGTACTCATCAATAAAATTTAACAAAAAAAACTCAACAGAGACTATTATTTCATTTTTAAACCATTTTAATGCAAGGTTTATCATTTTAACACCAATAAAAAATAAAAAATTCTATTGAAAAAGTAAAACATAATCCAAAAATTATATCAAGATTGAATTTTATGGTAAGATATAAAAAATATGTTACCTAATTGAATACAAGGGGAAATAAAAAATAATTATACACTAAATTTATTAATACAATCTTATAATTTTAGAAAAATTAAAACTCACTCGATATGAAAACAAGTACTAAAAAGTAGTTACTTTTTAAATCAAGGAATTTTTATTTAAACTCTTTTGATTAAAGTTTAATACATAAAATAACCCTTCCCCCACACTAAAAATATAAAATTGTTATAAATGTTGATCTCCATTGTAAAAGAGGCTTTCAAATTGTTTATGTTCAAAACAGTGCTGAAAATTCAACATTTAAATCATGTATAGAGGGAAAAAATAAATCACAAAATTAATTTTTTCCACAAAAAAAAATAAAAAAAATCATATCATGAAAAATAATTCCAATCATCTAAAAACATATAATTTCTTGGTGCACAAAAATAAATTTCAAAGAGCACATGCTCAATGTTGAAGTATAAAAATATTATCAGTTATTCACAAATATAAACATGTGATGAACTTATTAAAGTACACAAATGATATAAGAAGAAGAAATCAGCTTTTATTCTATCAATATCATGTTATACATAAAAATTGAAAAAAATAAACCATTTTAATTCATTGAAGAAATAGGATGAAATTTCAAGAAAGTAAAGAATAAAAATTAGATTAAAAAATAAATAAAATTTACACCCTTGATATTATAGCTTTTTCTGATAAAATAATATCCCAATCACCCACTTTCCGTGGAATTTATAATATCCTAAATACTTCCATAAATAACCTAAAATGTGAAATTGATCACAACGTTAGGGTACAATAATAGAATATCAATTTAAAATGAAACCCTATTTTTGATTAAATAGGAAATTAAAAAATAATGAAGCTCTATGTAGGTGAAAAAAATCGAGCTTCTTATTTGACACCAAGGTTAAAACTTTTGTTTCTAAAACTTCAAAACTGAGGATTAAAAATTGATTAATCAATAAAAAAAGTATTTAAACCAAAAAAACCCAATTTTTTTGATTTTTTTAAAATGAGGCCCTTATCCTAATAAGATTTGTTTAAAATATAAAATACTCATAAAAAATCCAAATCTTTCTTCTAATGTAGGTGGAAACATGTGGAACATGTGTAAATAAGTAAAAATAAATAAATTCAACCCCTCTTTTAATTAGTAACAACTAACTTGAATGCACCCATTAAAATGTATAATATAAAAAAAATCGACATTATATTAATAAATTTATGTTCGAAATCAATGAAATAAAGTAAATTGTTATAAGGGGATGAAGGTGGGATCCAAGCCAAATCTTATGAGTATTTTTCACCCAAAATGTGGTAATTACATATAAACTAATAGGTATAACTTCTCTAAATTTAGTGTGGTGTGTGGAAAAAATTGAAAATAATGGATGAGAGATATTATTTCATGTAACTAAAATAAAAATAAAAAAAGTTTATTGAAAGTATAAAAGCATGGGTTTCCACCCATGCAGTGCTGAATTTATAGTCTTCACCTAGAATTACCTCAAAATATAACTAAATTCTAATTTAGGGTAAGGATTATTAATTAGAAACCACCACATATGAGTTTTCCAAACAAAATTGAATTAAAAATTACTAATAATGGATTTAAACCTTCCAGGGAAGAAACTGTGTTCCCTAACAATAACTAATAACCCTTGGTTGGAAACTTTCACAATTAAGTATTGTAAACTACTTTAATTTTTTAGTATAATACTACTTAATTTATACATTAAATTTAAACTCAAATTTTTTCCATTCTATTATATTTTTATGTGTAAGGAATAAATTATGGTACTTTCAAAGTTGTGTGATTATTTTCATATATTTTCCCTTACTAAGACCTTTACACCCCTAAAAAGAGAAAAAATTCATGTTTAAAAAAAATATATTTTAGAATAAATTTATCCATGACACTTTGAATAGATTTTAAACAACTAGCACTCCAAACTATGTTATATTCACATACTTTTTTATTTTTGAAAATAATACCATTAATTATTAATTACATTATGCAATCAATGAAGTACTGATTTTTGATATGTAATCTAATATATTCATTTAATCTTCGGTCATAACATATTCCAAATTTAATTGGTTCAAATATTCAGTTATCAATTTATGAAATGTGTTTTTTCTTTTACCTTCAAGTGTCTACAATAATACTCAATAATTTACATTAATTAATCAACCTTCCTTAATTATACCTCAATGTTTTTATAATTTTATCACTTATTTTGGAAGTTTGAATTAATTAAAAGATTATGAGCATTATCCAATGATCACTAAATTCAAACATTTTTTATCTAAATACATTTCAAAAAGCAATCCATTTAACATTATTTGGTAAAACTCTATCAAATTGTTTTTCTATTAGATCCACTTGTTCAAAAAGGTATTTACCACCTATTAATAAACCATCTACCTCTAAATCATTGTATACTAGTAGATCCATACAAATAAAATTTCTCATGACTATAATAATATCATTCAAAGTGAACAATAGTGATATTAAATTAATAAGTTTATAGTTTAAAAAAAATAAATAATAAGTAAGTTAAAGTGAACAAGTATAACATGTAATACACACAATTTTTTTTGATTAAAGCGATGACACAAAAAATGAAATTTTATGGGATGTTTTTCATTTTTTTTAATTTTTAAATTAATTTGGACACATATGACATTAACTATTAATTAAACTAACATTCTAACTAACATTTTCATAAAATATAGAAAAATACTATTTATATATATACTATACTCAACCTAGTATAGCTAGGAAGGGTTATCGAAATAAGGAAGAAAATATAGATGGACAAAAAAGGAAACAAAAATTCAGATAAAGGAAACAACTATTTATAACAACACAACAAACAATTAGTGAAAAAATGGTGTGTTTGTATAATGGAATATGAAATAGTGGAGAAAGTGAGTAAAATATAAATCATAATTTAGGTGAAGAAATCAAAAAAATTAATTAGAAGATAAGAGAAAAGTAAATGATGTGTCTAGGTAAATATTGATTGTGTTATAGTGCAAACATATTCCTTAATTCTTTGAAAATTATATTGTATTAGATTAACCAACCCAGAGAATATTTCCTATAAATTGGTCCAGAAGTTTACCTATCAATGAATTCATTTTTTATTTTTTTAATTTGATAAGTAATTTAATGATGATATGGAGATGAAATGTTCCTTCATCAATATCAATTTTCCAATAAACCTTGATTTTCTTCTCTTCATTGATTAAAATTATTTTTTTCATAATATTTTTGACAGGAGATGGTTCCTTTAGAAATTTTAAACATGATCAAGATCAACTGTATTTTATTTTTGAAAAATGGAAAATGGTTTTTTTCAAAGAGAGAAATTTTGAAGTGTAGTGATCCAATTCATAGAAAAATTAAACAAAAAAGTATACATACTACGATCACATCAATATTTATTCTTTAAAAAAATTTCACCACTAAACATATTCAATACAATATAAGTTAATATCTGCATTATAACAAAGAAAAATATAAATATAAAGATTTCATATGAATAGAAATCCTCTCTGTCGAGTCAATCTCTCTCTCTCTATAGCTTCATCTTCTCCCATAAACATCTATTTTTGAAAGTGTGTTGGGAAATGTATTTCAATATAACAATGGTGTTGATCTCTTTATAAAATACCGCTAACCACTAACTTAGTTCCACATCTTCAATTATTTTTAACTAAATTCCATTAACACCCCCATGTGACATACCTCCACGTCATAATTAAAATATTTTATATTCCTCAATTTTTTAATTTTCAATTCAATCTTATCATTCCACCTATACACCATAAGTCCAAGCTTGTAAAAAAATATTTCCACTTCAAATGGCCCACCAAGCTTATCCTTCCTTAACCATGAAACTAGCCAAACTCATAAATAAGTTTTTTAAATTCTTCTCTTATTTGATCACATAGACTATAAAACTAGAAATATTAAGGTTACATCATAATGTGCTAGAACGATTCCACTTTAATGGCCATGTTTCTATATTTAAACAATTAACATTGGTCTCCTATTATCCATATTGACTTATATTAATAAGAGATACCTCACTAACTAGAACATCATCTAACCTATTTCTAATTATTGATACATTTAATTGAATATTTATCGAATAGACTATCAGCATTTCTATCACAAGGTCTTCTTCTAAACCAAAATCCCTAATAATATCAAAAAAAATGAAAGAAAAAACATTAAACCTGAAAAATTCAACATCATAATAGTTTAGTCGATGTTCCTAACTCTTAATCAAGTAATTTGTTATCATAATATTCATATTTAAGTATGTAACAAATCAGTTTAGACCATAATCATGATATTGTTTTCTTTGAGCCTAGCACACATAGTTTTTCTTTCCCTGGTCTCTAGACCTCGGGAATTCCCCAATAAAAGGTCTCATAATGGGAGAGGTATCCAAACCACCTTATAAAGGAGTTCTTCATGATCCTCCTCATTCGATGTGGGATTTCCATAATCTTCCCCACTAGAAGGGATCAACATCCATGTGAGCACATTGAATGGAAACTTGCACTAATACCATTTTGTAATGGACTAGTGCAGCCCACAATGATGATATTGTTTTCTTTAGTCCTATCCCACATGGTTTTTCTTTCCCTGGGCTTTGGAACTCAGGCATTCCCCAAGAAAAGGGATCATGATGGGATAAGTATCCACCCCCATTATAAAGGGGTTCTTAATTATCCTCCTCCTTCGATGTGGGATTTCTATAATCATGGTTGGAGGATCAAAAACTAACTTTGATACTAATTTTTAATACCCCATACCCCGATGCCACTTAATAAGTGCCACAATCATAGTGGGCCACACTACCTCAAGTGCATATCCCCAAATTCCAGAGGCTTCCGACTAAAAGTGAGGTCCTAGGGGTGTATTCATGGGGAGACTATTCCCTCATTACCAGAGTGTAGCACATGAGATTAAAATAAACAGAGAAAAATTGAATAAGAAAAATAAGTAAAAGGTGGAATAATCCAAAATTAATATATAGACAAGGATGAAAATAACACTACCAATTGGAATAACTGAAGATGATATGTCATATCACTAGAAAACTGGAAAACACGGGTACAAGACATCAGTTATAACATGTTCCAAAAATTTATAAAGGAAATTAGAAGACTATCTAAAGAATCTCAAGCTTTGTCTCAGTCATCTATTGTCATGATCCATCCTAAATAGAAAGCAATTATGTTTTTGAAGTCATATTCTTCCATTTATGAACACCTGAATTCATGTAATCTTCCTGGGTACCAAATAGTTCCTGGAGAGGGTGTGAGATAAATCTCAGTGGGCCACCACCAATTGTGTCTATAACATCCTTCCCATGTAAAGGAAATGTAATTGTGTGAAAGAATAAATATATAAGCTAAATCAGTACAATGAAACTAAATACCCAAGTAATTACTTTATCCCACGGTTGGTATCTAAACATGTAACCAATTCATTAATTGATTATTGTTAGTTTATAAATTATTTACATGTTAGAAATAGTCAAGGTTCCAAGATGTAATAAGGAAACCTATAATGATATTTAATAATAAAGTTCTAATGTAACAACCAAGGAAACATAGACCTCAAGGTTTTCCAACTCAGTAATGATTATATCCTGGCTAAGGGTAAGAGTGTAATCCAAAGAGCATAGTCCATGGAATTATGTAATAAGACCCATACAGAGTCTAAAGAGTTCATACAAGGTAAAAAAAGGCTATGCAATGACTAGGACTAATGATATTTGACCACGACACCTACTTGTCAAAGCTAGATCCAAGGAGTGTATCCATGATTCCATGTATTACTACATGAGGGATCCTACGGTGACATACTGGGCATCCAATATTTGGTAAGGATTGGGTTCTAGGTGAGTCTCAACCTAAGAAAACCATATCCTTGAATTTAGAATGGGGTACTCATGTGATCAATTAACTCCCTCCAAGATTCGTTTGATCTTCTATTCATCACAATGGATGCACAATTTTAAGTACATGAGTCTGTTTGATCTATTATTTTTCTATCTTTCCCTTAGCCTAGTATTCGAGGTGTTAGTGTTTTTTTCTTTTTCTTAGTTATACACCATTCCAAGACAAACCGGAGGATAATACTGTAGGAGGAGAGTCATATCATCCTAATTTGGTTGGTCTATAACACATCCCACAAGTTTTTTAATTTTGGAATTGTTGTGTCAGGCCTGATGATTTCATCGGGTGTCATTTATTGAATTTATAATCCATGATTATAATAACTAGAACTATATAGTTATGATCTTTCAAAATATGTGATTAGTTACTAGTGGTTACTCCCACAACTCCATCCATCCCATGTTAGATTTTATTTCATAATTTTCATTTTAGTGTTTTTCTATGTTTGAGCCACCATTCAGATGTTCCTTGGAATAACCTTCCAATGGGTGAGTTTTTTTATATTAAATGGATTGATTTATATTGTGAATTACATAATGAAAAGTACTATGTATGCACACCACTTCACCCACCTAAGGTATGATCATCAGTTAATAAACATATGTCAAATGAAAACTGGAAAGTGTATTATATATATGTATTTACCTTTTTAAATGTAATTTAATAGTTGGTTTCACGTCCGGAGTACCCCTTACCATGTTGATGGAATGTACCATACTGAGCCTTGCTTAAAAAAGTCATTAAATGGATTAAATTAATCCTTTCATACTCAATTATCCATGTCACACTAATGAAAGTTAACAGCTTGAACCTTATGAATTGTATATGACTTCATTATCAAAATAGGAGTGGTCTGACTCAAGCTCGCCTTGGATTTCCAAGGTATTTCCTTGAGTAGTCGAGGACCCCATTTCAAATTCAAGGATACAACATTCTTAGATTGAAACCCACCTAGAACCCAATCCTTGTATAACATTGGATGTATGGTATGACACTATAGGATCCCTTATGTAGTACTACAGGATGCCTTTGATACACTCCTTGGATCCAGCATTGACAAGTAGGTTCCATTGTCAAATCCCATCGGGCCTAGTCATTTCTTAGCGTTTTTTACATTGGATAAACTTCTTTGACTCGGTAGGCATGTTATTATGGAATTACATGGATTATGCTCCCTAAATTACACTATTAACCTTATCCAGGCTATAATTGTTACATATTTGGTGACCCTTGAGGTCTATATTTCCTTGGTTGTTACATTGGAACTCCGTTATTAAATATCATTATAGGTTGCCTTGTTATATATTTGAACCTTCACTATTTCTAACGTGTAATTTATTTATGAAGTACTAATAATAAATTAATTAACTGGTTACATGTTCAGATGCCTACTGAGGGATGAATCAGGTACTTGGGTATTTATTTACATTTTACTAGTTTACTTTATATATGCATGCTTTCACACTATTACATTTCCATTATATGGGATTAATGTTATAGAATCCATTGGTGGTGGCCCATTAAGATTTATCTCACACCCCCTCTATACTCCATTTGGTACCAGCGGATGATTAAATAATTATAGGTGTTGATAAAGAGAAGCATACAGCTTCAAGCACTAAATTTCTTGATTTTTAGGATGGATCTTGATAGTATATGACCAAGCCGGAGCTCAGGATTCTTGGGACAGTCTTCTGATTTCCATTATACTTATTTGGAACATGTTATGCCAGCTATCTTGTACCCATGTTTTCTAGTTTTCTAGTGAAATGAAATATCATCATCAGTTCTTCCAGTTGATACAGTTATTTTAATCCTTTTCTATCTATTAATTTTTTCTTCTACTATTCATATATATTTCTTCCTCTATTTACCTATGTTTATATTTATATATTGGGCTGAACTCTAGTAATGTGGGGATAGTCTCCCCAAGGAAACATCCTAGGCGCTCACTGCTAGTCGGTAGCCTCTTGCATTTGGGGAGATGTTCTAGAGTCATTGTAGCCCACTAGGCTTGGGGAACCTATTAAAAGATATCCTTGTCTGGTATTTCAAAAATTATCTCTTCTAGTCATCTTCACAATCACATTCATAATCTATCATTGATCCTTTATTTATTTGGTCACTATTACTCAGCCCAATCATTGTAACTCAATGAAGAAGGCCCTCAATTTCCTTCTATTGATATCTAATCGATTCCCTGTCAATTGGTTTATCTATCTTCTACAGCTCGGAGGTTACCGCCATTATCAAATATTTTCCTATTGAGTATCATCAGTTATAAAAAAACCCTCAACATTAAGTCCCTTCTCAAATCATAGAACCTATATTATCTCGGATTCCCTCATCTAAAAATAAATGAAATTGGGAAACTATCCAATTCAACAACTTGTCTTCATTTGTTCGGCTTACTTTTCAAGGATTTGAATTTTTCATTCTTATGTGAGTTGGATTCTTGATGATTGATTATTACATAAGATTCCTTCAATTTTTTATACCATCTATATATTTCCTTCATTAAACTTTTATAGAAACCAATATCATTAGCTTATTCTTATATGAGAAATGAATTAATCTAATGAAATAACCAATTTTATTCTTTCTTATGTAAGTATTTAGAGAATTTAATTTGATAAGAGGTATGAATTATTATTCTAATTCACATTGAATATCAATTTCTCCAAATTCCAAAAAGGGTTGTATCTTAGGTATTGGTCATGATTTATTACATATCATCAACAAAATCTTATGTATCATTTAGTTCACAAAATTTCTTATGTACAGGAAAAAAAATCATCCAAATTTAAAAGTGATTTCTTCTATTTATCAAAATGAGAATATTTTAATCATCATAAACATTTTATGCATCAAGCTAAGAATGTTACATGTCAACATTAATTGTCATTATAAAAAAGCATAAATTTTTTTCCAAAAAAATAAATTTATAAAAACATAGAAATAATTAATAATTAATTTGAAAATCAAATCCATTCAAACCTATTAAAAAAATAATATTTCATTTAAGACCACAAAAAGAACAATATAATTACTTATTAAAATACATATAAATAAAAATTAGAATGACTTATCAATTAATACAAAAAAATAATTCCAAAAAATATTAAATAAATTAAACTTTCAACCTATAATGATCAAGAATTAATAATTTCAAATTAAAATAACACTTTAATCATAACAATACTATATTTTATATGAAAAAGATATGTAAAATATGTATAAAATAAAACGACATCATGAATGTAGATTAATTTTTTTTCCATGATGTATATTTTTGGATTTAACTATGGTGATTACAACTTATATTAGCTTTGGTAGTTTAAGTTCTTTAAATTTAGACTGATGATGGTTGATATTTAGGTTTGAACTATCTTGACCAAAAGTTTCAGATGTTTCAGTTCATTCAACATTGACCAAAAGTTGATCAAATATATAAATTAAGTTGGGAAAGGTTAATCCTATGTGAACGAAGGGTATAATACCCATATAGACGACCATGGAGAGAGGTAAATATATTTTAAGTTTCGAGTTCTTAGACTAATGGGGAACTGTGACAACCCAAATGAGGGTGTTAGTAATTAGAAAAATTTCAATGCCTTTAAACAATGAATTAGAAAAATTTAAATCAATTCATGAGTCATTTGAATCAAGATATAATGAAATGATATTGGAATACTGTAGATGAAAATTGACCATATTTTAATGAAGGGTTAAACTATAATACCACTAATGGAACATGGGGTAAGAGGATCATCCCCTTAGGATAAAAATACACATATAGTTGGTTAAAGGCAGAATGAATATGAAATCATTAACAATATCTATGAAAGGGTTATGGTAATTCAAATACCCAAACTATAAATTATAGTAAATGGGAAGAGGGTATTTAAAAGGTTATTGGAACACTCTAGTTTTTAACTAACCAAAATTTGAAAATTATGAGGCATTGGGGGGGATGGTAGTGGAAGAAGATTTATAACTAGGTCTGGGGAAGATGGACCAAACATAACTATATATCATTTGATAACAGGATTCAATAAACTCATATTTATTAAAAGTGAATATGTTTTATTTCAGTGTATAGTAAAATATATAAATATCTAATGTGAATGAATGAAATCATATACAAGGAAAGGGGATTTGATGTGAATGGAATTGGTGTTTGGTCCCATGATAAGTGATATGGATATCACAATAAATATTAAATAATGTAAATATATCCAAATATAGTTTTAATAAATAATATGGAAAATTATTATCTTATAATAGGATTAATATAGACAAAATTGACCTGAATTAGGTAGATTGGTTGCTATAATGGTTGGGGGGAAATGGTATGGAAATGAAATTTTCATCTAGGTCCAAGATAGGTTATCTAGACATCAAAATAAATCAAAAAAATAAATTCAAAAGTAATTTTTAGAACACATCTATATAGATCTAACACATATGTAGGGGAAAAGGATAAAAAGGGGCATCATAGTGAGAGGATAAAGGGGCTCAAGACTCAATGTATGTTAGTGAGTCTTAATAGAAAGATGGAATGGGAACTATAATGAAGGAGAAAATTGGGGATAAGACTATGAAATTTTGGACTTAATATAAGTCCTATAATAATAGGAATCAATAAATATAAAGTTTTAATAAAATTACTCTGCACTGGTCTAGTTTTTGTGTGATGGAAGAAAATAGTAAATGAATTTGTCATAGTGCACAAAAATTAGATTTGATATAATTGGAAACTAGAACCATGTTAAGGAATTTATTATTAACTATTTATCCTAAAATAATAATAATAAATCCACATATATTCCTTAAGAGATATTTTTTAAAATATAACTCATAGTCAGGTGGAAATTTAATGAAATGGGTGGGTGTCCAAAAGAGTGAAGTGAGGAAACTCGATATGAAAGATGTCTCAACACCAAGAAAAATTTAAATGGTCCTATAATAATTAAGAGTTATTTTATTTCCTGATTTAAATGAGTGGGGGACCATACAATAGGATTAAGGTTTATTTAATTTTCATTTGGACCCTAAATAAGAAGTACATTCATTATTATGTATAATGTGTGGAAAAAAATTCAGACACACTGTAACACCCCAAGAATTCATAATGTGTTATTTCTTCAAAATAATTCAATAACTTGCACTACACGCAACACCGAGTTCAATTGCACCATGACTTACCAAAAATCCATTCAAAAGAGGTTATGAATAGTATTAACTAAATTTTAAACTTTATATAATCCTTATAATTTTTCCATATTATGAGTATCTTAGACATAATGCAAGAACAAATTCATTTTCAGTATTGCACTTTTATCAACTTTTAATACTGAAACCTTTTTAAATAAAATATTTTAAACTTTTTGACTAAATGGGGACATCAAAAATTTAAAATGAAACATCCCAAGCTTCCACGATACGCTTTCTTTGAATAATACCGTAGCGTGTGTTGTACGCAACCTTGAGTTTTAACACACACCATAACCAATCAAACTAGCCGTTATGAATAGTAATACCTAATTTTTGAAATTATATATATTTTATATTTCAAAATGGACTTCATTTTTTGATTCGGAATATCTAATTTAGCCTAAGGTGAAATTTTGGTACTTTTCGAATAACATTCATATTTTGATGAATAGTGAAAATTACTAAATTTTAATTAAAAACAACTTTTTTAATCAAAATAATTAATAGTGATAAATTATGAATTTTAGTAGTTTTAAAATATATTTATAATATATTTTTACCATTTCATATAATTTTGGTCATTGGACATAATTTTACAATTAAACCGAACATAAACAAGTGTCAATCTTTTGATAGTTATTATCTCTTAAAAACACACTTTTTGTTTTGACAGCGGGAATTAATTTTAAATTAATTTCTGACACTTCTGTGTTTTGAATTTAGGAAAATGGATTCCATATTTGGAATCAGGATGTTCAAATTGTGTAAATAGGTAACTTTTATTTTTAGACATTTTGAATAATTACTGCGGTAAATATTTTATTTACCATGGTTAAGGGTAAATCCGGTAAATAAGGGTTAAAAAATAATATTATAATAATACTAAATTACCCTAAAACGTGTCTTAACCCTATTGGTTGATACATGGTCGACCATGGGCATCTTTGGGACGATTTTGGGACCCCATGGATCCACTTGTAAGTGATAATGACACTTTATTTTAATTAAGTTAAAATGAATACAAAAATGACACAAGCATATATATTTTAGAAAAAGAATTGTTACATAGGGTTATATATGTTGGATTTTAGATTATAAATATTCATTAGAAAGATAAACAGATTTCCTAAATAATGATATTTTATTTATAATTTTTAGACATTAAATAATATATTTTATTTATGACACAACGATGATGCAATAATTACTATAATAGTGAAAAAAATAAAATAATTGATATTATAAATAACCAAATAAATATAATATGAATCTTTTAAGGAATTAAACTACTTTTCTAGGATAATATGATATATTATTATTGATTTAATTGACTTTTTTCGAAGTAATCAATCTGTTATGAGTTTCACAAAAATCAACTTTTGAATAGTGTCAAAATTGACATAAAAGAGTTCTTAAAACAAATATTATATTATTAATTGATATTAAATTCCAAAAAATCTAAGGTTCGGCCAAGAGACTTATATCATTATAGGTTCATCATTAATGGACCACTTGGGGGTCGTGTGGATGTATATAGTAAGTTTATTAACCATATTATATAAAAATACAAAGAGACATTGTAAAAGTGAAACTAATTAACTTAGAGTTAATAATTAAAAATAAGGTTAATATAAGTACCAAAACCTGTCTAAATTCTATTGGTTGAGTTGTTTTTGACCCATCGCCACCTTAACCTTTTAATAGTCAACTTTGGAGCCATTAGAAACCGAATATGAATTTATTATAAACTAATATTTCTAGCTTTTCCAAAGGTGCCCCTCACCCCTCTTATAAAAGGGCACTCCTCCTTCTCATTTCTTCACACCTTCATAGCCTTTTGGTTCGGCCAAAATCTGCCCAAATACTCTCCCAACTTCCCTCACTACAACCTAAGGGCCTTAGTTTGATCATAAAGCCAACATAAGGAGCCCTTTTGATCAAATCAAAAGGAAGAACCCGAAGAAGAGGTAATGATTTCACCACCCTTCTCCAAGTTCATTTCTTCTTCCACTTCTTCCTCCTTTGTTCTTACAATTCTAAAATAATAACTCCAGTATCTCACATATACTGTGATTTTATTATAAATATGGTAAAACCATATTCAGTATTCTATCCACCCTTTGAATAACATGTCACCATACGTGCGTACGTACGGCTTACCGTCTCCACGTCGTGGTGTAATTGTTATTCAATATATTATTATTTGGATGGGTATAATAATGACGTGTAACTCATGTAAATAATAAATATAACATATTAATGATTCTGTATATATGATAGACCATCCATTTATATATTATTTTAATATCAAAAGAATGATATTGTCGCTCGTGCGTACGTACGGACTACCGTCTCCACGAACGCGATGAGATTCATTCTCCATCGTATCCATTAAAGTATAATTATCATTTGATGATTTAAAAATGATGTTTAAGGACTTGATATCATTCTGTATATGAATAATATACAACCTATCCTTTACAAACATGTCTTACGTAAAAAAACATATAAAAGAAAACAAGTAAGTTAACACCCGAAACAATGATAATACTAAGATATTATTATCAAATCAATATTAAAATATCATATATGATATCATATTAATGTATATGATTATTGTATAATTTAATAACAATTATTTCACCATTATACAGGAGTTTAACCCACCCCAACCAAGGAAAAGTACAAGGTAAGGGTTATTTCACAATCTCTTCATTATCCGAGGTTGTTTATACGTAATAATCTACTGGGATCTCTCTATCATCCACATCCATGTTTCTTAAAAATATATTTCAAAACATTTTTATTATTTACAAGAATATGGGTTAAAGTCATTTATACCCTTGTTTGACTTTTTATAAGAGGAATCTTTCCGTCGTTTACAAAACAAGGTCCTTTTTAACCTTTTCGACAGAATTAAGGTAAGAATGTTTTTTTTAACTTATACGGCGAGTGCGGTTATTTTCTGCCGTTATAAAATCTTCAAATCTTTTCTTACAAGATTATAAGAATATTTTCAAGAAAATGTTTTATTTTATATGGATCTTAAATGCTTTCAAAAATAGAAAGAGATATTTCTCCAAAAAGTGTTTTGATTTCATCTATGTCAACATCCTTTGATGGATTTTACGTTTATTTGAAGTTGATTTATTATGATACAAAACTTCTATATTGTATTGAAGGTTTTGTGATATGTTTGACTATGGATGTGCTATTTTTATACCATTCATAGTTTATGGTGAAATTATTGACATTTCGTATGCTAGTTTTAATACGAATGTTTTTTTATGTTTAAACCTTTTCATATGGGAATGCATTGGACGTAATATGTGATGGGTGGAGCCCACTATAGCTCCTCGATGCATCGGTAGATCTCATGAGACAAACTAGTGTCTTGGAACAAGGCCTTGGCAAAATCTTATTTGTAGTCTTGGCACGAGGCCTTGACTATGTGGTTATGATAGTCTGGCATTATGCATTCCAACATTATGAAAGTGGTTATTGATTTTTGCATGTGATTATTCGATTAGTAGAATATCCATGTGAATAAGTAAATGGAATTATTTCATTTTATTTATGCCATACCATGTTTAAAGTTCATGTTTGAAAGGCTTTTGTTTTAGTTATACATTGCCTTAAATGTTTATTCTTATTTATGAAAGTTTCCGCTATATTGTTATCCTTACTAGGCATTTGAGCTCACCCCTTTTCTATGTTTTATTTTTTCCAGGAAGTGAAGAAGTAAATTATGAATGACCTGCAGGGATATTATGTGGGGATATGAGTGTGGATTATGGAGACATTATGTTGTTGTAGTATTTTTTCATTTTATGATGTAATGTAAAACTTATGAATATATCTAGTGTTTCCAAGGCTACTAAACCAATCGGTCTTTCGAGATTTGATCTTTCTTGTGATCATGCCAATGTTATGTAATAATGCACCGACTCTGGGTAACTAGGGTCGGGGCGTTACAGTTGGTATCAGAGGAAGTTTAGTACAAACCTTGGAAGCTAGATTTAGATAAACTCTGATTAGAGCACGTAGACCTAAGATGACCTTTGAGGATTAGTATAGAAGAACTTCCTAGAATTTTGGTATTGTAGAGATTTTGTGAGTTTTCCGAGCAATAAATCCCTGTCTGGATACGAGCAGGTAGACGCGGCTATGGCACAGATGTACCTATTGGTAAAACCCGAAAACACCGCTTTGAGCTAGACTCGAACGGGAACTGGTGCACGACAACGGGCCTTGCTTCACTCTTGGTTACGACACTCCCGGGGGATATGCTTAGGATAATTCTCATTTTCTTTACAAACCATTATGAAGGGTTTATGAGTATATACATCCTCAAAGGAGACATTTTTATGATTATGGATTATATCCATAAATAGTTCAATTTATGTTAAGGGTTTTATAAGTATGAGATTATATATTTTGATTCATAAACTGATCTAGTGTATGCCATTGTTTAGAAATGGCACCCAGTAGAAGGAATGAGAACTCCAGAAATGCAAATGATCCAAAGAGAAGGAAGGATCATATCTTTCATGGTCTTAAGCTAGAATTTATAAGAGAAATATTCTCCCATGTATTATCATCATATGAAGAAATAATATCATGTGTTGATAAGATAAGTAAAGAGTTTACTGAGTCATATGGCTTTGAAGGGAAGTAAGAGAAGAAAAGGATGGAAGAGAGAAAGATGGATAAAGGGAAGAGGGAAAAGAAGAATTTTCCCATATGTGGTAACTATGGAAAGAAACACCCTGGAACTTTCCTGAAAGGAATGGGAGTTTGTTATAAGTGTGGAGGAAAAGGGCACAAAGTACGTGACTGCAAGGGTAAGAAAATGGTTTCAAATGTACAATGCTTCATTTGCAAGGAGTTTGGACACTACGCGAACCTATGTCCCAGTCATCAGACTATGCCAAAAATGATGTTATTGGATAATAATCAAGTTATGATACTACCACAGATGAAGAGGAATTATTAGAGTTCTTATGTTGATTATGTCAATTGAGTGTTATATCAACAATGTACTTGTTATAATAATTATGGAGTATATAAGGATGGTACTGCAGTACTATTTCATTAAGGACTTGAGATTGTGTGGAACAAAGAAAAGTTACTCAATAGCAGGATAAATTTTTGGAAAATATATGGTTGAAAGAATGATAAATCATAATATAGGTCTGATACTGAGGTAGTGATTTTGGAATAATATGTGATTGTTTTGGATAAATTATATTGGATATTCTTGACTACCTTGGAACTGATTAATGATTTGTATATTCCATCATTGTTGGGGTTTAAAACATTTTTGGATTAATGAAGTATATCCAGCATTCTATATGGAATAAGGGAGCATGAATGTAATCAATAAGGAATATGGTAATACATGATGAAGTTATTCATATGCTATTACGGGGTAAAAAGGATCTATATTATGTTTACCTTCCTTATAAATGTTGGACTGTGAGTTTGGACAGAATTATTTTGGATAGTTCTAGTTTGGATTATTCTAGATTGCCATAAAAGGACAACCCGGAGGTCGGGCGGCAACCCGTCGCGTCCGGCAAGGCTGCGAGACTTGAACCCGCAACCGAAGGGCGACAAGGGTGTATCACCTACCACTAGCCCACGAGATGTCTTGGATTAAATAATGTAGTTTTTATTAAAAGATCTTGTAGATGAATTATAAATTGGATTATTTTGGAACCCTATACGAATAGTGTAAATAGAATTTTTTTTTACATTCTATTATCTTTTAGAGTGAAAGATGAGTTTGTGGTAGAAATTTATTAATGGATAAAAATCTAATTATAAAGTAAGTATATCTCCTTATGATCTTAGCCAATCTCATAAATAAATTCTTCAACATTAAGAAAAGCAACTTAGAACAAATTTTTTTCCTAGATGGTACCTTAAATCATCACTAATTTATGGCTTTGGGATTGTTGGCCTTTTCATAGCCATGTTCTATACCACTCTCCATCAGATAATTGATGGTTAGATTTTTCTTCCATATCCATATTTTCCTACATGGAACCCTAGTATGTGTTATTTTCGGTAATCTTCATACTTTCGACCCTTTATTTTAAATAGAGGCCTCATTAATTCATTTTTCGATGTGGGATTTCAACTAAGATATTTTGAAACGTCAAAAATGTGTTATCCTAATACCCTATGTTTTGTTGAACCGATGGTATTTCAAATCATCATAGATTGATGAATTTAAGGACCTCAATTTTACACTTGTTTGTGATTGTTGACCTCAATCACTACCTATAAATATTTACGTTTTTCCTCCAATTATATGTCTCTAATTTCCACCAATATTCTCCTAATCGAGATCATAATTTGGTGGTGACCCTTTGATTTCTCTTTTACTCATATTAAGACTAAATTTTTGTAACCCAATCTCCGATGTGGGTTTTCCCACAAATATATTTTCTACTTTCAACCTTTTATTTTAAATGAACAATTTCAAATTGCGAGGACACAATTTATTGAAGGAGGGGAGAATGTAACACCCCAAGAATTCATAATGTGTTATTTCTTCAAAATAATTCAATAACTTTCACTACACGCAACACCGAGTTCAATTGCACCATGACTTACCAAAAATCCATTCAAAAGAGGTTATGAATAGTATTAACTAAATTTTAAACTTTATATAATCCTTATAATTTTTCCATATTATGAGTATCTTAGACATAATGCAAGAACAAATTCATTTTTAGTATTGCACTTTTATCAACTTTTAATAGTGAACCCTTTTTAAATACAATATTTTAAACTTTTTGACTAAATGGGGACATCAAAAATTTAAAATGAAACATCCCAAGCTTCCACGATATGCTTTCTTTGAATAATACAGTAGCGTGTGTTGTACGCAACCTTGAGTTTTAACACACACCACAACCAATCAAACTAGCCGTTATGAATAGTAATACCTAATTTTTGAAATTATATATATTTTATATTTCAAAATGGACTTCATTTTTGGATTCGGAATATCTAATTTAGCCTAAGGTGAAATTTTGGTACTTTTCGAATAACTTTCATATTTTGATGAATAGTGAAAATTACTAAATTTTAATTAAAAACAACTTTTTTAATCAAAATAATTAATAGTGATAAATTATGAATTTTAGTATTTTTAAATTATATTTATAATATATTTTTACCATTTAATATAATGTTGGTCATTGGACATAATTTTACAATTAAACCGAACATAAACAAGTGTCAATCTTTTGATAGTTATTATCTCTTAAAAACACGCTTTTTGTTTTGACAGCGGGAATTCATTTTAAATTAATTTCTGCCACTTCTGTGTTTTGAATTTAGGAAAATGGATTCCATATTTGGAATCAGGATGTTCAAATTGTGTAAATAGGTAACTTTTATTTTTAGACATTTTGAATAATTACTGCGGTAAATATTTTATTTACCATGGTTAAGGGTAAATCCGGTAAATAAGGGTTAAAAAAATAATATTATAATAATACTAAATTACCCTAAAACGTGTCTTAACCCTATTGGTTGATACATGGTCGACCATGGGCATCTTTGGGACGATTTTGGGACCCCATGGATCCACTTGTAAGTGATAATGACACTTTATTTTAATTAAGTTAAAATGAATACAAAAATGACACAAGCTTATATCTTGTAGCAAAACAATCGTTACATAGGGTTATATATGTTTTATTTTAGATTATAAATATTCATTAGAAATATAAAAAGATTTCCTAAATAATGATATTTTATTTATAATTTTTAGACATTAAATAATTTATTTTATTTATGACACAACGATGATGCAGTAATTACTATAATAGTGAAAAAATAAAATAATTGATATTATAAATACCCAAATAAATATAATATGAAACTTTTAATGAATTAAACTAATTTTCTAGGATAATATGATATATTAGTATTGATTTAATTGATTTTGTTCGAAGTAATCAATCTGTTATGAGTTTCACAAAAATCAACTATTGAATAGTGTCAAAATTGACATAAAAGAGTTCTTAAAACAAATATTATATTATTAATTGATATTAAATTCCAAAAAATCTAAGGTTCGGCCAAGAGACTTATATCATGATAGGTTCATCATTAATGGACCACTTGGGTGTCTCTTGGATTTATATATTAAGTTTATTAACCATATTATATAAATATACAAAGAGACATTGTAAAAGTGAAACTAATTAACTTAGAGTTAATAATTAATGATTAGGTTAATATAAGTACCAAAACCTGTCTAAATTCTATTGGTTGAGTTGTTTTCGACCCATCCCCACCTTAACCTTTGAATAGTCAACTTTGGAGCCATTAGAAACCAAATATGAATTTATTATAAACTAATATTTCTAGCTTTTCCAAAGGTGCCCCTCACCCCTCTTATAAAAGGGAACTCCTCTTTCTCATTTCTTTACACCTTCAAAGCCTTTTGGTTCGGCAAAACTCTGCCAAAATACTCTCCCAACTTCCCTCACTACAACCTAAGGACCTTAGTTTGATCAGAAAGCCAACCTAAGGATCCCTTTTGATCAAATCAAAAGGAAGACCCCGAAGAAGAGGTAATGATTTCACCACCCTTCTCCAAGTTCATTTCTTCTTCCACTTCTTCTTCCTTTGTTCTTACCATTCTAAAAAAAATAACTCCAGTATCTCACATATACTGTGATGTTATTATAAATATGGTACAACCATATTCAGTATTCTCTCCACCCATTGAATAACATGTCACCATACGTGCGTACGTACGGCTTACCGTCTCCACGTCGTGGTGTAATTGTTATTCAATATATTATTATTTGGATGGGTATAATAATGATTTGTAACTCATGTAAATAATAAATATAACATGTTAATGATTCTGTATATATTATTGACCATCCATTTATATATTATTTTAATATCAAAAGAATGATATTGTCGCTCGTGCGTACGTACGGACTACCGTCTCCACGAACGCGATGAGATTCATTCTCCATCGTATCCATTCAAGTATAATTATCATTTGATGATTTAAAAATGATGTTTAAGGACTTGATATCATTATGGATATGAATAATATAAAACCTATCCTTTACAAACATGTCTTACGTAACAAAACATATAAAAGAAAAAAAGTAAGTTAACACCCGAAATAATGATAATACTAAGATATTATTATCAAATCAATATTAAAAGATCACATATGATATCATATTAATGTATATGATTATTGTATAATTTAATAACAATTATTTCATCATTATACAGGAGGTTAACCTACCCCAACCAAGGAAAAGTACAAGGTAAGGGTTATTTCACAATCTCTTCATTATCCGAGTTTGTTTATACGTAATAATCTACTGGGATCTCTCTATCATCCACATCCATGTTTCTTAAAAATATATTTCAAAACATTTTTATTATTTACAAGAATATGGGTTAAATTCATTTATACCCTTGTTTGACTTTTTATAAGAGGAATCTTTCCGTCTTTTACAAAACAAGGTCCTTTTTAACCTTTTCGACAGAATTAAGGTAAGAATGTTTTTTTTAACTTATACGGCGAGTGCGGTTATTTTCTGCCGTTATAAAATCTTCAAAGCTTTCCTTACAAGATTATAAGAACATTTTCAAGAAAATGTTTTATTTTATATGGATCATAAATGCTTTCAAAAATAGAAAGAGATATTTCTCCAAAAAGTGTTTTGATTTCATCTATGTCAACATCCTTTGATGGATTTTACGCTTACTTGAAGTTAATTTATTATGATACAAAACTTCTATATTGTATTGAAGGTTTTGTGATATGTTTGACTGTGGATGTGCTATTTTTATACCATTCATAGTTTATGGTGAAATTATTGACATTTCGTATGCTAGTTTTAATACAAATGTTTTTGTTATGTTTAAACCTTTTCATATGGGAATGCATTGGACTTAATATGTGACGGGTGGAGCCCGCTATAGCTCCTCGATGCATCAGTAGGTCTCATGAGACAAACTACTGTCTTGGCACAAGGCCTTGGAAAAATCTTATTTGTAGTCTTGGCACGAGGCCTTGACTATGTGGTTATGATAGTCTGGCATTATGCATTCCAACATTATGAAAGTGGTTATAGATTTTTTCATGTGATTATTCGATTAGTAGAATATCCATGTGAATAAGTAAATGGCATTATTTCATTTTATTTATGCCATACCATGTTGAAAGTTCATGTTTGAAAGGCTTTTGTTTTAGTTATACATTGCCTTAAATGTTTATTCTTATTTATGAAAGTTTCCGCTATATTGTTATCCTTACTAGGCATTTGAGCTCACCCCTTTTCTATGTTTTATTTTTCCCAGGAAGTGAAGAAGTAAATTATGAATGACCTACAGGGATATTATGTGGGGATATGAGTGTGGATTATGGAGACATTATGTTGTTGTAGTAGTTTTTCATTTTATGATGTAATGTAAAACTTATGAATATATCTAGTGTTTCCAAGGCTACTAAACCAATCAGTATTTCGAGATTTGATCTTTCCTGTGATCATGCCAATGTTATGTAATAATGCACCGACTCTGGGTAACTAGGGTCGGGGCGTTACACACACTTTATTATGGAATAAATGAATAATTTTTATACCAATGCGAAATTTTTAATGGGTATAATACACATTAGGAATCTTAAATGTACAAAATCTCATGTAATGATATCAATTAATTTATAACAGACCACTCTTTGAAGTTTATAGGTCTTGTAGGGTGGATTGTATAACATGCAGTTCAATTTCATGAAACAAGGACTTGAATTCAATGTACTTTAAATTGATACAGTAAGAAATTTGGAGAAAAATATTTTTTTGTAGATATGTATAATGAATTAGGAGAAATTAGAGGAAATTCATTTGTTACATACAAGTGTTGAGTCATTTGAGGATTCTGAATGTGAAATGGTAAATTCTCCGACACCTTGTTGAAATATATGTTTATTATAAATGAAATTTTTGGTTGGTTTTGAGATAGGGGATATGGATTTCACTTAATATCTTTAAATAACATGAATCAATCCAAACAAATATCTCAAATTTGGTGAAAAATTTAGTTCTATTGTGGGATTATATACATGTGAACATACACTAAGAAATCTTGTATGGATCAGGATCTCATGAAAGGAATCAAGCCATGAAAAAAAACCACTCCAAGAATATTATCTCACATAAGATTTGAACTATTAGTCATGTAGTTTAATTTCATGTGGAAAAGAATCAGGTTCCATGCATTTTAAGGTCAAAAAAAAGTATTATGATAATTTTATATGGTATATATGTTCATATAGAAATTTTTATGGTATTTATTGAGAAACATTTCAATTGTATTAGGCATGATATTCAATCCATCCATTTCAATTATGGAGTTATATATATTATAGTAGACCTTGTGAATGAAAATAGTTCCTTATAATTTCTTCTCATAAGATAGGGGATTCTTCCTATGTATCATAGGCATTCTTAAGCCCAATAAAAATTCTCTATTGATAAATGAACAAATGATTATTTTATTTGGAAATTTTCAAGAGACTCAATTCTAATGAAATGTAGGGTTGTGTAGTGTGTGTAACCTATTATCATTGAGTTGTTATAACTCATTAATTAAAATTTCAGACTAATTTCCCTTAGATAGTTGATTTTAAATATAAATGATCAATGATATAAACTAATCTTTAATAGAAAAAAATAATATATCCCATATACTAATGGGTATTGGGCTGCCTGTGTAGTAGTGTGAGTTATAATGTGATAATCCCACAAATCATATAGGAGTTTTTCTAAAAAATAATTCTTATCATTTTACAAAATAGTTTGAAATATATTTAGTATATTTTTTTGAATGCCTTTATCAATCTATTTTCTACTACATGATAGTGAAATGATTTGTTGGGATGAATATTTTACTCCTGATATAGCTTCTTCAATTCGAAGGCATGAAAATGGGTTTTATTGTTAGCTAGAATTGTATGATGAAATTTGAATCTAGTAATAATATTATAATTCACAAAGTTAATGTTGATCTTTTTTCTGACCTCTTTATGGGGTAAAACTTTAGCTGATTTAGAGAAGAAGTTAATAGTAGTAAGAATAAACTTAAACTTCCTCACAGTGTCATGAGGGTATGGAAACATGGAATTTATCCCCCATATGATGAATGGATGGGGACACTTATTATTATATAATGATTTTTAAGGTTTATGAAATAAATTTGGAACAATATTACATGTATCATATTTCATCAAGAATTTTATGTATTGATTAATTTTTTAGGGCTAAAATTATCCATGTATCATGATTTGGTAAATTTTATGTCTCTGGACTGATGAGTATCATTGTCACCAGTGTCGAATTACTATATAAAAATGAAGGTATCTCCTCATTAAATGAACTTTGGGATCACCCTTTCAAATCCTCATTTATATAGGAATTTATCAAAATTAAGGTTGCGATAAAGGATGAAAATTTTCAATCAGGGGTATATTAGTTCCTTATTGGATTAATCCTATAAAAGAACTCCATTATGAATATATTGTACTATGGGATACATCCAAAAGGTAGTGTTATTAATTTAATAGGTCACAGATTCAATTTTAGCTAGGGTGGTGCTAATATCATTGATTTCATCCATATCATTAATAATAAAAATAGATACCACCCTACAGTGAGTAATAAAAATGATTGTTTTATCTTGATTTGAGTATGGAAAAGATGTACCCCCATTAGACAGTGCATATTATTGGGTATTATACAAGTATGGAGTATGAGGAAGTATCATGTCAAAGGTAAATTAATCCTTTATTCTTCATAATGAATTATGATAGGGAATAACATCTTCCTCCTTGATGAAATGGTCACCATTTATTTTCTTAAATACCTACTCTGAATCACCCTTGACATCTAATCAAACAACTAATATTTGTATGGATAATTACAACCCTATGGTAATGTTTAGGTATTAATTTTCATTATAGGTACATAATTTTCATAAAAGGAAGAAATATGGTTGAATTTACTTTCTCAGGAATATGAACATGATCCCTTAATTTACCTTGTTGATCTTTGGGTATTCTATCCTTCTTTTTATTGGGTTGTGAGAAGAAGCATCAAAGTATATATCCCATTTTTGGAAAAAAATTTAGATGGGGAATACATATTTATATTGAATATACATGTATAATGATGATTCCTCTAGGTATAGGTGTTCCATAATAATATATATTAGGGAATTCCTTTTAATTACCTTTTGTGACACAAAATGAATTTCAAACTACAATATAATTATTCTCCATCATGATAAGGGACAAATTAGTATTTATTGGGTTGGAAAATATTTGAAAATATTGATGTGGGATACCAAGTGAAGATTAGTATGATATAAATAATGTCTGAGATTTCACACTATAAATATCAATTCATAGAAGCTATTCTCAATATTAATGTATTATGTATCAACTTCTAACATTATTATTCAGAGATAATAAATTATATCCTCTTTTTTGCGTCAATTTTCTGAATTAGGATGGAACCAAATAATTTTTCTAGGGTTTATATAAAGAGGATGTTAGATTTAAATTATTAAAGGATAATGAATATTGAAATGTACATAAGTAATTTTTTGAGGTCATTGAAGGACTTCTAGTTGTTCTCATACAACTGGTAAGTGACCCCATTCTTCAGTAGTTTTGGGATGTGTAATGACTTTCTAATTCATATGGATGTAGGGTTATTAATTTATTTTATATTAACCTATATTCATATAAAATTAACAAGTTTTTAGGGAGGATGAAAATAAAGTATCACCTTGGTCTTCTCTAGGTCAACCCCAATACCATAACAGAACACTTATTTGATGAGAAATGTTTCTGGTGTCACCCCAAAAACATGTTTCAATGGGTTCATTTTCAAGTTATGTCGAAATAGTTTGATAAAAAATTCATCAATATCAGTAATGTGATCACAATGAATTTGGTATTTTACTACTATATCAACAACTTAGCATTCTATGGTTCTCCTTGGGAAGTATTTGAAGACAAAATGCATGAAAAATTTATAGTTATCACCAATATTCTTCAATAAAAAGTGAATTAATTTCTATCAGTATACCCATTGGGGTACCCTAAAATTAGTTGACCCTTCATATCGATGAACATTCAGATCTCATTCATACCAACGTACGCATCCATGAATGACAGGTCTTGAAAACTAGTTAAGAAATTGATAAATAGTTCCATGATTGGGATTGGTAAATCATCATTTAGAAAGTGGAAATTCAAATACCCTATGTCAATTCATACTATAATTTTCCTATTCTCATTTTAGAGAACAATATTGGTAATCCATATTGGGTATTGTACTACTTGGATAAATTTCTATTAGATAATATTATTATGATGTACTTTGACCATTGTGGAATGGGTTGTATATATCATTATTTCCATCTGTTTATAGACACTTTGGTTGTCTAGTAGACCCAAATGATGGGTCATGCCATGGGAATATAACCTGTGTATTTTTTAAATTCTATGTAAATGTATATTATTGTTTATTAAGAAAAGTTATGTATTTATCCTATTTTTAGGGTTCATGGTCATAATAATTATTCTTGTCCACGAGTCCTCTTGGTAACTCAAATTTACCAGAATAAGTTCATCAAAAGTGGTAGAAATACCTTCCTCAAATTCTAGTGGATCATCACCGATATCAAACTTATATTCATTTTTATCATCAAGAGTGGAATATGGATTCACCTATTGAGATTTGTGAGGTGATGAAAAAGTGGTATCCTCTATATTAATACTGAATTTGTTTAAGGGATGAAAGAGTTCATCAAGAAATAATTGACACCATATGGATAGAATAACATGGTCTTAAACCATGTGTTCTTCTTCAAGGGTTCATGGGCAACCAATCGATGAAACTTAGTTAGTTCGACTATTTGTTAGTGTGGAAAAAAATTAAGTGGGGAATCATGGAGGAAATATTAAATAACATATATTTCATTAGGATATCATACTCTATTTTTGATTAATACTCAATAGAAACATCTTATTGGCCCATATAGGAGAGGAAGTCAATTGAAGGGTCAATATCATTAGAAAAAATAACGTTGTAACTCCCTAAATTTGGAATTTTTTCTATAATACGATTAATGGAAACCATGAAATATTCACCTATATTACTATATAGATTCATAATAGTAGTTTATATTCCATTAGGAACAAAAATTTGAGTGGATTTATTTACTATTAGTTGTCTCCCCTCCCTTTTTAGTATCCCACATCAATGTACTAAGACTCACAAGACTCCAAAGGGTATCTTTCAACAAAAAATAAACTAATTTTCATATCAATATAGTACATCAAGATTTAGTAATATGATGATGTAATTGGTACATGCATATGAATCCAAGGCCTTATTAAAAGGTGTTAAAAGTTAGGTCTTAACAAACCACCATGAAAATTGATTCATAAATAAGATATCAAAATTAGGAATTTAACATGATCCTCCCAGTATTTTTTCACATGATTTTTTTCATATCCTAGTATTACTAGGTTGGAAGGGGATCTATTAGCTTCACTATAACCAAAGTGATAAGGTTTAGAACTATTATATGGTTGATTCTAAACCCATTATAAACTATTTATTTATGGATATCACTATCATCATATTTAACATAAATATAAAACGGTCTCATTTTAACTAATAAGAAGCTTCTTTATCTTATTTCATGAAATAAGTTACCGTGCGACACTCTATAGAGCATGTTTTCACATTGTATATCTCAACTACCGTTAATTTAGTGTTGATTGATTAATATAATTTAAGGGACCTAATAAGGCCCCCAATATTTCATTAGATAAGTAAATGGAATCAAGGATTTTAATCCTGGTAGTTTTTTTAAACAGTTTGGGTCAAGCCCATATATTAAAAGAAAAAATAATAATATGTGGGCTGGATTGAAGTAGACTTTGAATTTCTTAGTGTAGATCGGTTGACTACTTATCTATTAATTTTTTAATGATTATGATCATATTGGATTGATCTTTAAAAAATTTGAGATCGTATTGATTCTTATTTTTAGATCATTTAAGATGTTTACATTGATTCTCAACTGTATGTATGATTCTTATAGGAATGATTCTTGAACATCAAGGTCAATTTTTACCATGTCTTCCACATAATCCATGACTTCTTCCATGACTATTGGTGGGAAATTTTGATTCATAGAATAACTATTCATCGGTAAATGTTATTTTCAAGTGGAAGATGTTAATAGATACCTATTATAACTCTCTATAAAATGAAAATTTCTTTTAATGGGGTGGTTCCCATTCTCCTAGTGATAGGGGACAAATCTAGTATCTTCTAGACCAGCTTTGGTTCCCATGAGGGTTTTAATTTCTATTCCCTGCTCTATTGACATAATTTTTTTTTAATTTTGGATTTTTATGAAGATAATGACATAATATATGGAATTAAATGGGGATTTGGGGGTTTGATTGGATGATTTAATCATGCCCTAATGACGGTGTGTGTATGGTTGGTTTATATTCTTATCATCCAATCATTAAATTTTCACGCCCTTCTATTTGAGACTTATTTTCACTCTCCTTATTCTTTATGTGGGGTAGAGGAGAAATAAGTTACAACGAACTAGGTAATATTGAAAATGGATCAAACTATTTCTATATAAATATTCATGAATTGGATCTTATATAGTTATATTCACTATAAGAATATTTGGTAATTTTATAATAAAATGGTAATAATTCTATTCACACCAAATTAATTTACTTGTATTATATGGTTTTATTTAAAAATAATAATTTTTAATTTTATAGAATTATAATTTTAGAAAAAATATTTAATTTTTTAAATTAATAATTTGAAATTTTATTAGAGTGAATTTTTACGAACTTTCTGAAAAGGTAGATTTTTTGGTGCAAAGGTACAAAATATCAATTTTTAAGAAAATCGTCATCTATTTTCAGTTATTTACATAGTATTATTTGTTTCGTATTAGTTTTATATTTTAATTATTTCATTATAATTAAAAATATTCCAATAAATTTCACTATAATCAATATTATACTTGGTGTTGGTATAAAATCATTTTTATACTTAAAAGGCATTTTTCTGGAAATATGTTTTCATTTCGTTACATGTTCATATTTTAATATAATTTCTTCCACTTATATAAATTGAATTAGATAAAATGGACTAAATATTTTGAATCATCATTTAAAAAAAATAAATTAGGTCACTTTTGTTCTTGGTCATTAAAAGGAGTAACTTGGGTAAAAAATTAGTTACCATAATAAGAATTAAAACAGGTTAAAATGGTTAAAACTAAGTTTTAAAATGACATAAAAAATTGTTTAAATCTTATTTTATGGTAATATTTTGACTCTATATCATATCATATTAAAAATGGTCTATTTTTTAGAATTTTTTTGAGTAATATATTAATATATTTTAATCATTTCAAAAATTTCAAGTGTTCCTTTCCCTCACTTGTAAAAGGACACCACACCACCTCTCTTGTCCACAACTGAAGAGCCTCTTATCTCAAAAAATACCATCCAAAATCCATTAAAAAAATAACTATTCATTTATCATAGTTCCTTGTATGACCATAATACCATCCTAGGTAGGGTTTATGTATATGGATAAAGAGGTTGTATGAAGAAGAGTTATAGTTCTTAACCGACTGTTTTCTTTTTTATTTATACATTTAGGTCCTTCAAAAATCACCTAAACAATTGTGTTATAATAAAATATTTACATTCCATATATTTAAATATTTTTATTTTTATGTTACAACCGGTTTACATATAGTTAATCATCTAACAAAAATTGAAAACATTTCTTTTGCATACATGCGGTCTACCACCTCATGAGATAATGTATTTAATTTTTCATTACCGACTCTTATAAATGGTAATAATAATTGATCAAAATAAAATATTATGATATATAGGGTATTAATTTAATTATATAATGGTAAATAAATATTCTAATACTTTATTTACCATTAAATTAAAAATAACACATCGTGTGTGTGTACATATAGACTACCACCTTGCAAACTGATGTATTTTATTATTCATCAATAAATAACATGGATAATATATATAAGAGGATTTAAAAAAAGGGGATTTATTATTTTAATTTTATAAAGATAAAATTATACTAATCTTCTATCCCTCATGTTCATTGAAATATAGATAGTTCACTTATGCATATGTATAAACTAACATATCCTTATTGTAATGTAATTCATTTTTCAAAACCATATTACATAGTAGGTTATAAATGTATAATTAATGTATAAAATGGAAATTATAACATTAATAAAAGCTTTTAAATGTTATAATTATAATCCATCTGACCATAGTCAACCTACCCAATCCATTTTTGACTTATAAGCCGAATTTTCTAAGAATTGTCTGACATGAACTTACTTGATTATGTAATTAATTATAACATAGATATAATTCAAACCAATGGAATAATAAAATTTAAAAAGTATATTAATTAAATAAATAATTAACATAAATTTATTATTAAAAAAAGATAAAAACCACATGTGACAAGTCAGATTCGAGTTAAGGGATACTTTACCTTACAATATCATTTTATGTGGTTTGAATATTTATTTTATAAATATTTTTATTACATGTACATATTCGTATAATTATTTCATTGATGTATTTATATTGACATAAATAAAATATAAAAGGAAATTTTATGCCACTTTTTTTACTTTTTTTTTAATTTATATCAAAAGGAATATTCTATCATATTGTATACAAAACGTTTTAATCTATTTATAAAAAGGCAAAGGGAATGTTCTATTTTTCACATATACAATGTTAATAGATTTTCATGCCACCATAACCATTATATGATATTTATTTTCTACTAAAATTTTCTATTTTTTATACAATTAAAAATTACCCAACCCTTTTTCTTGGTATTTTAGTTTTGAAATTGTTGTTTTAAAGGAAACGGATATATCATTATCTAAAAATTATTTTCTCATGGGTTAAAACGTCTATTTTTATGAGTTTGATGATGGAAATATAATATTTTATGTGTTTTATGTATGTTATAGTACTTTTAAATTGTGTATGATTATGGGTGATCATGATATAACTATCTAATAAATTGATTTCTAGTTATTTCCTAGAGTTAATTATGTTGGAATTAACTGAATATGTTATTCCATTTATAAGGGGTCTTATAGGGGTTTTGAGAAGATATTGTACCAAGGTACCTAAAATAATTTAGTATTATTTATAATGAGTTTTCATGGAAATAATTCTACTTTATAAGTTAATATAATGATATTTTGTGTAAATGAATAATTATACCCTTTAAGGGTAAAAATGAATGTTTTTAAGAAAAAAAGTTCTTGTGTTCAAATATTTTCTACGAAACCCTCATGATGTTGAATTTTCCTTTCAATTTTATTAAAAAATTTCTTATTAAAAACATTGGTTAGTAATGAATATTTAATTTTTTGGTAAATGATTATTTGAGATCAAATTTTATTATATAAAAGGAAAACTATCTAATATGATCTCATGGTTTTGAAAAGGATTAACAAGCTTCATTTATTCTTTTTTATATCCCTTACTAGGATTGTTACTCCCATACAACATTTTCAATCTTTTTTCATAGGGTTTTAAGGATGATTAGGAACAATGATTAATTCAATTTGAAAATAATCATGATTTTTCATAAAAAAAATACATGTTTCATTTTAAAAGTATTGTATTGTGGAAAAAGGATACTAAGTATATGTGTCCACTTTTTAATGTATGGGTTTTTTATTTAAGATTTATTACCTAATTTTCTAAAACTATAAAACTAACAATTTCATCAAGAATATAATAAAAATAATTACTCATTTAAAAATTAATATTATTTAATGTAATAAGGTCATTTCATTATAGTTGGTTTTAGACAAGAGATTAAATAATTTTGGAGTTTAAGATAATGTATGTAAGTACCCTTATGAGATTATAATTTATCAGAATCAAGATATAAACATTTTAATATTACCATGTTTATTCATCTATACTATGTCAGCTCAGAATGGATTTTCACAGAGGAAATAATATAGATTAAGTAGAAAGACACAAAGAGGAAAATATACTTCCAAATCATTAACCTATAATGTTCATAATTGGAATATAGTAGTTTTTCACTACGATGGATTAATGGAAGTGAGTTATACATAATGGTGGTATCCGTGAGGGAGAGAAACTTTGTAATGACCCTAACCTCAATAGCCTGGTGCCAGTGCCTCAGGATATTACATTAGAATAGATACAAGATTAGAATCCCAAAGGACTAATCATTTTATTATTTTGGGAAGAAATATATTATACATAAACCTTACAATTTAAAATATAAAATACAACATAGAAAATCCTTTGAGAACATGATTATTCTCCAAGATTAACCCTTTGTATGAGTCATAATATAATTCTTAGCATTATGGTAAAATAAAACATAACAATGGGGTAAACTTAGATGCTTAATAAGGGTATGATTACAATGGAAGATAATATAAATATTAATCATAAATAGTAAGGTTAGGTTTATAATTAAAACAAAATCCATTTAAACATAATCTTGATCATAATATGGAATGAATAAATGAAAATAATATAATTCTATATAAATAATCATATGGATATTATAATAGTAGAATAATCACATGGAATATCAATAAATAATATCATAACGAGAGAATGCATAATTTTAGACATCATAAACTTATCATCCAGGATTTAACCAACAAAACCATGTATAAATGGGTAATACATAAGACAATATTCAAACTAGTTTACCTCATGAGACCTACTGATGAATCTAGGGGATATAGTGGGCCCTTACTGTCATGTAATAAGTCTAATTTATTCCTTATATAAAAATGGTGAAACATAAAAAACATAAACATTATTATAGAAGAACTAGCATACGAAATGTGAATAATTCAACCATAAACCATGAATGGAATCAAAATAGAACATCCATAGTTAAACTGATCATAAAAACTTCAATAAAATAATTTAGATATTATCATAAGAGATCAACCTCAATAAGGCACAAGATCCAAGAAATTATGTTGAAATAGATGAAAATACTCTAATAAAATCATTAATGAATTTCTTGAGATAAATACCCCTTTTAATTTGAAATCTTTTTTTAAAGCCATATCAATTTAAAAAGAAAAAAATTTCATTGAAAATATGTTTGTAAAAATCTAATGTAAGATACAAAACATTAAGGTGCCACGATAGTTGAAAAACCTTCTAATTTCACATTAATTGGAAAATCATTCCTTCTGTATTTTTTTTTAAAATACACAAAGTACCTTGTTTAGAAAACAAAAAAATGATTCCATAAAAACCGTTTTATAAAAAATTGAAAACTGTAAAAAACATTAAAAATTTCGTGGGTAATAGTAAAAATATTTTTGAAATAATTTATAAGAAACATGTACATGGATGATAAATAATCCCTTGTAGATACTTACATATAAACAATTCTGTACAATAATGAGATTGTGAAATAACCATTACTTTGTACTTTCCATTATTTGAATGTTCTATAAATTATTATACAATGGTTTAAAACATGTTATTAATTTATACCATAACCATATCCATATTTATTATATCATATATGATCTTATTATATCATTTTGTTAATAATATTTCATTATTATTCTCGTTTATTGTGTTAGCTGATTCATTCTCCTATGCTTGTATTTTTATGTAAGTATCGTTTATTATGCAGAGGTTATATATTGATATATTTATTTAATCTAAAAAATGATATTAAGTTCATAGTTATTATATTAACTCATTATATATATATTTATAATCATTCTTTAATATTTAATGTGGAAAATGAATCTCATCATGTTGTGGAGATGGTAGGTCGTATGTACGCAAGAGCAATGATATCATTCTTTTAAGAGTGAAATTGTAATGAATTGGACAATATATTAATTATAAAGAATAAATACCATGTCATATTTAATATTTATATTCATTATATACATCATTATACCCATCCAAATATAGTAGTGATGAAAAAAATTACAACACGACATAGAGATGGTAAGTCGTACCAACACAAACATGGTGCATTTGTTTTTCATAGAATGTATAGAAGGTGGAATATGGTTTTACCAAAATCATATTAACATATAAGCATATATATGACACTGTAGTTATTATTTTATAAAAGAAAAAACACATGAAGAGGATGTAGAAGAAGAAATGAACTTGGATTACTTGGTAAAAACAATTACCTCTTCTTTGGTGGACTCTCTTTGGATTTCTTCTTAAGCGGTTTAGAGTTGGTATTTTGGGAAGACATGGACATTCTAAACTTATATAATGTTGTTGGGAGGATAAATTGGTTGGTTTTGGTCAATATATAAGGCTAAATGTGGTATGATTAAGGGATGGAGGAGGTTCCCTTTTATAATTGAGGTGGGGAACTTTTAGAAACTCTCAAAATATTAAATTAATATTAATTTATTTTTAATCACAAATGGATAAAAATTTAGTTATTTAGAAGATAATATGAGGATGGTTTGAAATAATTTCAACCATTAATTTTTAGACAAGTTTAGATAAAATTATTACCCCTATATTTTGGATTTAACCCTTAATTAATTTTTTAACTCTTACCATGACAACATGTGTTTTTATTCCTTATGATTAAATATATTTACTCTAAAATTCCAAAAAAACCATAAATGGATAATTGATTAAAATTTTAAATTTATACCAATAATTTGGCTGAATTTATATTTTTAAGAATTTTATATCACTAAATAAATTATTATTAATTTTATAATTTTATTAATGTAAATTTTGACACTATTCAGTACTTGAATTTTTTTAAAGAAATATATTAATAAATAATATAAATCCAATTAAAAATAAATAATACATACTTAATATGTCTAGGTAGTCTATAAAATTAGTGAATGACATTGATTTTTTCAAATTATGTTTATTTTTTAAAAATTAAAATAATTTATATGAAATTTTCATTAATTAAATAATAACTTTATCATCACAATGTAAGCTTTTAAGGTAATTATTTATTTTCAAAAAATTTAAAATAAATTATCATGTAGAAGATAAATATTTTATATTTAAATTTATTATTTATAGTTAAATTTATCATTTGTATAACCCTATATTAAAAATGATATATTTATTATAAATATGTGGATGACATCTTTAACTTCTCATTAAATAAAATATAATAAATATCATACTCTCATCCAAGTGGCTTCGAAAGTTTATAATATTGTCCCATGGATTCGTTATTTTGACAACCACTCATCTGATGAAATTTGGACAAGTTTTATGGTAATTTTATAATATTTATAATATTATTTTTACCCATAATTACTTGATTTCTCTTTAAAAGTGTTAATTAAAAAAATTACAAATATTATTATTCATAATGCCCAAAAATAAAAGAAACCTATTTACATTATTTTTACCCACTAATTACAAATAAGGAATCAGTTTTTCCAAATTCAAATAATAGAATTTGTAGTGATTAATTTAAAAATGATCTTATTGATTGAATGAGAAAACGAGTTTTTAACGTGAAACATTAAAATGATTGAAATGTTTTTATATCATAATTCAAAATGAAATTGATTAAAATCACCAAAATTTGATTAAATGACAATAATTTAAACTAATTATACATTGAAACTAATTAGAAATATAATTTAACAATATAAATTATTTAGATGAAAATCTATTTTCAATTAAAAAGAAATATTTTTTTTCACTATTCATCAAAACCTAAAACTTATTTAAAAAATATCAAAATTTCAACCAAAGTAAATTATGATATTCTTCTTCCAAAGAATAATTTTATATTGAAACAAATAATTTTTAATTTTTTAAAAAATTGTACTTGAAATAAGTTCTCCATCACAAGGCAGTAAAATTGCCTTAAAAAATATATTTTTAATGTGTAAATTTGGATTCATTATTATCTTATGTCTATAGAATTTTTTGGATGAATATTAAATATATAAATTTCATAATTATTTTTAATAATATTCATTCGATTTATTTTAAGGGAAATGTTATAGTAGTCACCTATTAAAAGATCACGATGCGTTCTAACTCAGTATTAATCACAACACAATCTATTAAATTTATTTAAAACAAAACATTCCATATAATCCAAGTGTTTTACATTATCCCCTACATCAAAATATTTCAGCCTAGAAATTTCCATAATATCTTATCATAAAAATATTTGGGTAGTTATTCATCCTAATTTCATCAAGTTCCCACACCAACTCTTATATTTTATGATTTTTCTATAGTACTTTTACCAGTTGAGTCATCTGGTTACCCAACACTTATTCTCTTGTATCCAAAATATAGATAGGATCATTACAGAAAGATAAATCAAGTTCCAATCATATTTTTTCTTAAGTGAGAACATGTGATGGGTCTGGTATGTACTTCTTTAATAAAGAAATATAGAACACATCATGAACTTTAGAAAGGCTAGGTGGCAATATGAAATGATAAGCATCAATTCTAATTTGTTCTAGAATTTCAAAAGGTTTGATGTACTTGGTGATTAATTTTCCTTTCTTACATAATATTATAACAACCTTCCATGGAGATACCTTCAAGAAAACATGATCTCTCACTTGAAATTCTAAATCCTTTCTTTGGTTATTGGTACAACTATGTTCCCATCTTTGAGATTATTTGATATGGATTTGAATAATTTTTACCTTTTACATTTTACACCACATGTTATAGACCTAAAAGATTCCTTTTAACAACTTCATCCCAAAAATTTGGTGTATGAAATATCTTTCCATATAACCCTTTATATGGTTCAATTTGAATACTTGAATGGAAGATATTAGTATGGGAAAATTCTACCAAAGGTAAATACTAATCCCACAAAACATGAAAGTCAAGTGAGTAGGAACTCAACTTGTTTTATAATGTTTGGACAGTCCTTTAGGATCAACTATCAATTTGAGGGTGTGAGGCGATGATCAAATTAAGCTCAGTACTAAGAGCCTTATAAATAATTTTCTAGAGTTTTGATGTAAATCACGGATCATGATCACACACAATTTAAATAGGTGCACCATTATGTCTTACAACTTCATTAATGTAGAGTCTTATATAGTTTTAAATTGGAAAATATTCTCCTATAGTAATAAAATGTATATATTTTTTATGGTGATCAATAATAACTGATGTTGCATCATTCCCTCTGGGACAATGTCGTGAACCAACTGGGTTTATATCTAACCCGGTGCCCAACACGGTCCGCGACCAGACCTGAGGGGTGTTACCAATCTCCACGGGATGACACAAGTGCTCGGGTATCAAAAATAAAATGAGAGAAATATTTACCTGAAATAATAATCACAAACAACCAACAAGAAAAAAATTAAACTTAAAATAGACAACCAAACATGACCTTAAACTAAGATTAAATTTAAGGTTTACAACTTAACTCAAGAACCCAAGAGAACTAAAATAAATAAAGAAAACTATAAATCCAACACAAACCTCCAAGAAACATGAGGTGCAACATCCTCAAGCTAGCAACAACAACCTGTATGAGAAGAACCTCAACAACCAGAACCACCATCACTAAGCCGATGCCTCCACCTGGGATACATAATGAACAAGGTCTACATACACCCAAAGTGTATGTAGGTTGTGTTCCATAATCCTAGTAGGATTCCACCAAATAAAGAGATTCTATGCCGCAACATCAAAGAGATAATGTAACATGCTTTTTCAAATTCATTCTTTTAAGACACTTTTAAGGAAAATTGTTACAAACTAAAAGTTAAAAAGGAACAATTAAAGGAAAACCATTTCACAAAAACTACTTTTAAGTTGAAGAGACAATCCATAATGGAATCACACACACACACACACCCAAGTGGTCTTATTTAGGCCGATAGAAGGCATCGCGTCATGAATAGTAGATCACCATGGGTAAATCCCCTAAGGTTTATCTAGCTTAAGTGGGACCCTAGAACCTCGTACATCGGTGAAGATTAAACATAAAAAATATCCATTCTCATGAATGAGCCATTAGTAGGGAACATAATCATAACCTAGTAGTCCCCAACATCATCATAATAGTTTAGTTAATGTTTTAAGAATCAAACTTTCTAAGTTAAATAGAGACAATACCACTCCGGATTACTAGCACACTAGTTCTAGTCTGCCCACCTAGATACCCGAGGATTCCCTTATACTAGAGTTAAAATTCACATTCAAACACACCACCTATTTCATATCAAAGAACAACAATCTAAAATAAAACATCATTACCTTCAAAAAAACTAATTTCTATTCATGCACGCCATTAAAAAGATACTTTCAATTAATTTTTTCATCACATAAAAATAGTTCCCAATTTCCCTTTTTATAAAAACAAGTAAATTTCATTTACAATATCAGAAAAGGAAATGGTACAAGACCCTTTTTAATTCAAACATAAATAATATTTGTTTTCCATGAATGTTCCCCAATATTTAAACCATTTTCAATACCTACCAAAAGAGAAAAACCAGGAACGCACAAGAAAAATAGTTTAATACAAGCTTCATACCCATTACGCAAACTAATAAATCATTTTCACAACTTAGAAAACATTATTATATAACAAAAAAAGGGATTACACCATAAATATACCTAATTCAATGTACAAAATCCTTTTTCGAACCACTTTCTTAACAAATTCTTCTTTAAACTAGTTTCACACTACTTGCACAATTAAATGAACTGTTTGCACCACTTATAAAACACCACTAAGTGATGAAAATTGGGTTCACACCAAAAATATGTCATATTTCATATAAACATACTACTTTAAAAACAAACACATATTCAACTCTTTCAGATTCCTACATTCTCACCATCAATATAATATAATAATTCATTTAAACTATTTATAAAACTATTTCAAGAAAAACCAAGAAGACATTACACCAAAAACCACTTGATTCCATATAGAAACGTCACATTAAAACCAAATAAACTAGGTAACCATATGAAAAAAAGTTCCATTATTAAAAAAATTTGTATTTCAATTTAAAAAGTGGAAAACAAGTTTAACATGCCATGTGAACACAATTTTTATTAAAAATATCATTTCCAAACCATTATCACCTTAAGTGCTATTGAAAATGTGATTCACACCCAATAACCAACCCATAAAACATTTTCATGAAACATCATGATAAATCAATCCCACAATACCGAATCATTTCTCTTTATAAAACCCATTCACACCACATAAACATTCCAAACAACTTAGAAATACGTTTTTCACCACACAATTAAATCATAGAACATATTTATAAAATAAAATAAACTTATTAAACTCATATAATAACGTTAGGGTATGAAATTACATACATTGATGTCGAAAACCCCAAAACTAGTGTGAAATATTCAATCATAAGCCAACTGCACCACATGCGAACCAAATTGGACCCTAATACAAAAGACCGAACCAAAATTATCCAGATTGAATAATAAACAACTAGAAACCCCAAAGTGAAACCCTAAGGAGAGGGGAAATGACTTACCGAAGGAAGGCGTGTGTGTCGGTGGAGAACGGGTTGCCAACGAAAGGTCACTGGAAGGAGAGAAGCATGACGAGGAGACCCTAAACAAGGGGAAATATGGATTTCGACCAGATCAGTGTGTTGTACAGGGAGGAGGTTAGAACCGAAGAGGGGAGGAATGGGGAGGGAAGTTGAGAGAGGAGGATCTAGAGTGAGTAGGCTAGTTGGGAGGGAGGTTCAGTATGAAAAGGATGGAAGGGGGACATGAGTGTGGTTTGGTGCCTGGCCATGGGGGAGGTGCGACGCGACACAGAAGGAAGTGAGGGGGCTGACAGGCGGAATGACACCAAATGGAAAGGGGGGGGGCATGACAAACCCTAAAAAACAAAGTAAAAATAAATTGAAATGAAAATAATATCTATAATAATAATAATAATAATAGTTTATTAATAAAAGAAACATCCTTTAATCTAGATATAATTATAATTTTGTCAATTAAAATATTACAAATTTTAATGATAATAATTAATGATGACAATGATAATAATTTATGGTGGTAATAATCATAACATTAATGATATTAATAATTTTATATTAACAATAATAATAAAAGTGACAATAAATTAATAAAATATTGAAAATAATAATAATATTAACAAAAACATAATTAAATTTGTTTTGTTAATGCTAATAATAATATTATTATTATTATTATCAAAAAAATATTATTATTATTATTATCATTAATATAATCCCTTAAATTTTATTACACTTCTTATTTTTATTTTTATTTACATTTTATTATTCATTACATTTTATTTATCTACCTTGAACATCGGGCATGTTGCGTGGTGAACCGGTCGAGGTCACGTGGTGACCTAGGCAAAGCCACACAGCTTCAACCGTGGTGTGATGAATGCAGTCAAGGCTGAAACATTAGTGTTTAAATAAAAACTCAAAAAATTAATCTGAGATTCAATCCAAACTACCCGATGTCAATAAAATTAATAAAATAAATAATTTAAAAGTTTTAGGTGTAAAAATTATCACCACCATAGCACTTTCTATCCCCAAAAAGCCACAACTAATGCTGAACCCCCAAAGTAGAAACTGATACCCCCTTAAAGTTCAAAGTGGATACCAACAAAGAGAAAGAGAAAAGAGGAAAATGAACCATTCTTAGAGGAAGTAAATAAATTTAAAACCTTTAAGAAACCCATAAAAATACTGTCCACTATGTTTCACCAGCCCCAAAAAGCTAGAACACCATTAGTTGATTGACCAAGGATCCAAATTTTCACACCCACACAATCCAATCCATTGAACTAAAACACATCAAGAACTGCTAAATGTAAATCACACCACTTGTCCCAAGTAATCAAGTTGAACCAAACCATTTCTAAGAACAAAACCAAAGGATCGACATAGCAAGGCTCAAACAGACTCCCTACCATTATAAACCAACCAACCCCTGAGACAAGAACAAACTAACTGACACGGGGAGGACCAAAAGAAATCCCTACCATTATAAAAAAGGATAACACTGATTTATTCCAGAGACATTTGAGAAAGACCCACCGTGAGTCTCCCCAACATTAGAACTGACAGAAGATACTAAATCTTTGAAAATTTACTGATAGTGACCAAAAACTCCAAAATAAAGTGGGTGGGAACCGAGTTGTCAAAACAACATCCAAAAAAAACTAACATCTTCACATCCTTGGATGAGCACTAATCAAAATTGAGACTCATTTAACCAAACAGACCCCATAAATCCCACTAAAATAGATTACATCTGGTGGGACACAACCACTGATAGTTTAATATAAGGAGACGACTACACCTCCTTACAGACACGAGAAACCTCATGCACCCAAATAAGTCATTTGGTATGGAACAGTTATTGGAAAAAATTCAAACTGAATTCACCCTTAATAACGAAAACAAAAATATAGCAGGGTCCCATATAATCCTAGGGTCCCAGACCACCCGCCAGCTTCACTCTATGTCCTATGGCTAGAAATATGATGTTCAAAGCATCTTGTGCCTCGTAGCTAGGTATTTAAGACTCCCGACTCTCACATCTACTATTCTTTTGTGAGAGGATTTACTTAACTGAGAAGGAAAAAGGGATAAAAATGACACTATCACTCAAAAAGTAATGTCTTTACTTTTATCAAATATAGTTCCAACCAATGGGGAATCACCGCAGTTGCATCTCAAAATCTTATTAGCTTCTGATGGGGGTGTACCCTAGCTAGGAAAAAGATCTAAGGACTCAAACAAACTGTTCTGTGGGTAAAGCATACCATGAGAAAACACTTGATGCATGAGAAAAACAACAATAGAGACCTCCTAAAACACTTCTCAAAAAATACCACTAACCAACATATGAAATCAAATTACTGATGAGACTCAAATATGGAATGTCTTCTAGAAAATATCGTTTACAAAACTCAAAACACCCCACTACAAGATTCCCAAACTCACTTCATAATCATCCATGTTTTCAAAACCATCAGGATTATATATCCACAAATGTCAATCATAAAAATCCAATCTCACTTTATACAAAAACCATTTCATAAAATCCAACTTTCTAAAACCTTAGTCAAAATAGTTCTGAAAATCCACGAAACGCCACTTTCAAAATAATGTCATTTCCACTTAAAAATTAGTACCCTCAAACTAGTTCCAACATGTGACTTGGACCTATGGTTAGTGGCCATACGCTAATCACTCAACCGTCATAGAGAGCATACTAGGGAAATGTCCCCAGCCCACATGGATTTATAGGCCTTGTGATCTTGATGAGACCATTGAACCTACTCTCTTTTTATTTCCAAAAAACAAGATTAACCATAAGGACCAAAGACTCAGACAATCCTCAACTCCCCCTAGTATCTCAATTGATGAAATAAGATGTGCTGGCCAAGCACCTTACTCTTAGCCAAAACATTGAGTTCGGACACCCTTAACTCTGGTCTACCCAAACTCTCTATAAAGGAACACAACCCAAAAGAGAGAACCTACTATGATACCATTTTGTCACAAACCAAGCCAGGTTTCCTTCTGACCCGACACACAACCCAGTCCACGACAAGTCTTGAGGGGCATTCCTGATCCCCACAGGTCGTCACAAGTTCCTTGGTATCAAAAATAATATGAGGGAATGATTTACCCTAAATAACAAAAGCAAACAACCAACAAGAAAAAAACCCTAAAATAGAAAACACACAACCAAACATGCCCTCAAACTAAGATCAAATTTAAGGTTCACAACTCAACTCAAGAACCCAAGGGAACTACAATAATGAAAGAAAACTAAAACTACAACACAAACCACTATGAAACATGAGGTTCAACATCATCAATCTACCAACCCCAACCTACACGAGAATACCCTTAACAACCAAAACCACCACCACTAAGCATGATGCCTTCATCTGGGATACACAAAAAACAAGGTCTACGTACACCCAAAGGTGTATGTAGGGTGGGATCCATGAGCCCAATAGATTTCCACCAAATAAAGAGATTCCATTCCACAATATCAAAGAAATAATTTAATATTCTTATTCAAATTCAAGATTTTAAAACAATTTTAGGGAAAACATTTACAAACTAAAAGTTAAAAAGGAACACTTGAAGAAAAAGCATTTCACAAACACTAATTTTAATTGTAAATGAAAATTCATAATGGTCACACACCAACACACCCAAGTGATCCTACGTAAGGTGATGAAATGCACCATGTCATGAATAGTAGAGCACCATGGGTAAATCCCCTAAGGTTCATCTAGCACGAGTGGGACACTAGAACCTCGTACCTCGGTGAAAAGTAACCAAAAAATATTTATTCTCATGCACTAGCCACCAATATGGAACATACCCATAACCTAGTGGTCTCCAATATCATCATAATTGTTTAGATAATGATGTATGCTTCAAACTTGCTAAGTGAAATAGGGAAGATACCACTCTGGATCACTAGCACACTAGTTCTAGTCCTCCCACCTAGATACCTGGGGTTTCCCTTGGGCTTGAGATAAAATTAAAATGGACACACACCACCTCTTTCATATCAAAGACAAAACATTTAAAAGAAAACATCATTACTTTCAAAACAACTCATTTCCATTCATGTATGCCCTTGAAAAGAGACTTTCAAATACTTTTATCATCACTTAAAAATAATTCCAAATTCCCCTTTTTATTATAATAAGAAAATTTTACAATAAAGATTAGATAAGGAAATGTTACAAGAACCCTTTTTAATTCACACATAAAATAATTTTTGTTTTCATGGCATGTTCCCAAATATTAAATCCATTTGCAATACCTATAAAAAGTGCACAACTGAGAACTCACACGAAAAAGAATTTAATACATTCTCAATACCCCTTGTGCAATCTAATAAATCATTTTCACAACATAGAAATGATTATTAAATAACACAACAAGGGATTACAAAATAAATATACCCAATTCCAAGTACTAAATCCATTTTTAAACCACTTTCTAACAAATTATTCTTAAAAAACTTTTCTCACCACTTTCACAAGTAAATGAACCACTTTCACCACTTATAAAACACCACCAAGTGACACAAAGTGGGTTTACCCCAAAAACATTTCTCATTTCATACAAACATACTAATTTAAAAACAAACGAATATTATACTCTTCGAAAATACTACTTTCATGCCATATAAATAATTCAATAAATTAGTTAAACTATTTATTAAATCATTTCAAGAAAAACGAAGAAGACTTTACCCAAAAAACCACTTGATTCCCTATAGTAATGTCAATTCAAAACCAAATACATAAGGTAACCATATCAAAACATGTTTTCCATTATTCAAATAATTTGTAATTCCATTTCAAAAGTGTACAACAATTTTAACATGCCAAGTGAACACAATTTTCTTTAAAAATATCATTTCCAACCCATTCTCACCTTAAGTGATTTTGGAAGCACGATTTGTACCCAACAGCCAACCCATAATCTATTTTCATGAAACCTCATGCTAAAACACATACCCAATACCTAATCATTTTTCTTTATAAAACTCATTCATACCATATAAACATTACAAAAAACATAGAAATATATTTTTCACAACAAAATTAAATCATAAAACATATTTATAAATAAAAATAAAAATATTAAATTCATCTAATAATATTAGGGTGTGGAATTACCTACATCGACATAAAAAACCCCAAAATTAGTGTGAAATATTCAATCGCATGCCAATTTAACCACATTCAAACCAAATTGAACCCTAATACAAAGGACCAAACCAAAATTATCTAGATCGGAGATTAAACAACTCGAAACCCCAAACTGAAACCCTAACGAGAGGGGAAACAACTTACCGATGGATGACACATGCGGAAAAGTATAACGAGTTGCCAGTGGAAGGTCGTTGGATAGATAGAGGTGGGACAATGAGATGTCATCCAAGGGGATACAGGGAGGCTGGCCAGATCAGTGCATCACACAGGGAGGAGGTCGGCTCCAGAGAGGGGTGGAAGGGGGAGAGCACCTATGTGAGGAGGATCCGGTGTGAGTAGGCTGGATGTGAGGGAAGTGCAGAGCGAGCAGGATGGAAGGGTATAAGAGGGTGGTTTGACCGCTTTCCATGGGGGAGGTGTGGCGTGTTGTAGAAGGTAGGGTGGGGCCTACTAGTGGAACGACACTAAGGGGAAGGGGAGGCAACCAACCATAAAAAACAAAGTAAAAAATAAAATAAAATAAAATAGTATTCATAATAACAATAATATCTTAATAAAAGCTATATCCTTTAAGCTAATTATAATGATTATTTTTTCAACTAAAATAATAACAATTTTAATGATAATAATAATAATTTATGGTGATAATAATCATAACATTAATGAAATTAATAATTTTATAATAATAAAAAAAGTGATAAGAACTTAATAAAATATTTACAATAATAAAAATAATATTAACAACTCAATAAAATTTATATTATTAACGCTAATAATAATAATAATAATAATAAAGATAATAACACTATCAAACAATACTATTATTATTATCATTAAAGTAATCCCTTAAATTTTATTACACTTTTTATTTTTATTATTATTTCCATTTTATTATCCATTACATTTTATTTATCTTCCTTGAACATCGGGAAGGCCATATGGTGATCTAGGAGAGGATGCACAGTGACCCAGGTGAATCCGTGTGGCTTAGACCATAGTTTCATGAACACAGTCAAGGAAAAAACAAGCGTTTTTAAATAAGAACACAAAAATTTAAGCCGAGATTCAACCGGAACTACCCGATGTCACAAAAATTAATAAAATAAATAATTTAAAAGTAGTGGGTGTGACCGACTCTTTGGTAATCCTATGAAAAATTCCATCATAATATATTTCCATTTCCATATAGGTATAGGATGAGGTTTCATGAATTATTTAGGATGTTGTCTCTCAACATTCACTTATTAATAAACCAGACATCTTGACACATATTCTGCAATTTCACACTTCATATTATCCCACCAGAAATAATCCTTCAAATCTCGATACATCTTGGTGACAGCAGGGTGTACTGAGAAATATAATCTATGAGAATCATCCAATAATTCCCTTTTTGTCTTAGGTATATAGGGGACAAAAATAATTTTTACAAATTTCAAAATACTATCTTCATACATGAATTCTACCAATTTCCCATCAATCAAAATATTAATTTTCTTTTAAAAATTATCATCATCAAACTAAGAACTTTTTATCCTTCCCAAAAAATATGGTTTGGAAACCATTTGAAAAAAGTAGTGATGTTTCACCTTTCTTGATTATTCCTATATCCATCTTTAATATATCTATAAACACATGACCCCTTTCAATTCTCATTTTATTTAGAGCTCAATGATCCTTCCTCCTCAATGCATCGACACCTTATTTTCCTTTCCTGGGTAGTAGTGTATTGAATAATTATAATCCTTGAATAGTTTGATCCATCTCATTTTCCTCATGTTATATTCTTTCTATGGGAAGATATATTTCAAACTCTTATGGTATATATATATCTCCCATGTTTCACTATAGAGATAGTGTCTCCATATCTTCAAAGTAAATATTACAGCTGCTAACTCAAGATAATGAGTAGGATAGTCATGTTCATGAGTTTTTAACTACCTGGATACATAGAAAATAACTCTATAATTCTACATAAGGACACAATGAATTATTATCATTGATGCGTCATTGTAAATCACAAATCTACTATTTCCTAATGGAAATGTTAATATTAGAGCATTGACCAATATTCTATATAATTATTCAAAAAAATTATTCATATTCTTTTTTTTATATAAACGCAACCTATTTACTTGTGAGCTTAGTTAACGGGTTAGCCAATCAGAAAAAATGATAAGAGAAACACTGATAGTAACCTATTAAACCAATGAAACTATGTACCTTGGTTATGATCATTGGTGAAATACATTCTTGTATTGAATTTCTCTTTCCAAGATAAAACAAGATTCCATCTTTAGAGAAAATATATCAATTAAAATAAATTTATTAATTTCAGAATTCACACTTTCTAAATTTAACATATAACTCTTTCTTTCTAAGAGTCTCAAGTATGATCTTTAAGTAATTCTCATTATCTTCACAACTTTTAGAATACACTATAATATCATAAAATTATAACATAACAAAATAATCAATATATTACTTCACTACTCTATTTATTTGATCCATAGAAACTAAGGGTTCATTATCCAATCAAAATAGAATTACTATAAACTCATAATGCCCATACCTCATCCAAAAATCTATATTCAGGATGTCTTCCTTCTTTACTCACAATCGATGATATCCAAAATGAAGATCAATCTTCTAAAAGAATTGAGCTCCATGAATATGATCAAATAAATCATCAATACAATCCAGAAGATACTTGTTCTTTATTGTAATCAAATTTATTTTCCTATAATCAATACACAACCTCATGGATCCATATTTAGTCTTAAAAAAGTGAAAAGGGGATCCCCTTGGAGAAACACTAGGAAGAATGAATCCCTTTTTATCCAAATTCTCTAATTGATTATTTTACTCCACTATTTCCAATGTGGAAATTCTATAGAGAGTGTTTGATATTGGTCTTTTATCAAGGATTAAATCAATATAAAATTGAACATTACGTTATGGGGGTGATCAGGTAATTCATCAGGAAATACATCAATGTATTCCAATACAATAGGCACATTCTCAATTTTAATATTACCTTCGTCATCCCAAGATGTTGTATTCTCTTACTTCAAAATAATTTCATTCTGTAGAGCTACTGGGTGTGGATCAAGATAATAATCATATGATGAAGTTTGTTCTCTAATGATAAGGGATTCATATTCTTCCACATAAGTCATACTTTCCTTTTTCTTGCAATAAATTTTCACATAATATTTTGAAAATTAGTCCATACTAAAGATTATATAAAATTCAACCATAGGTATGATGACAAGGTCCGAAAGTAAAGCACATTTATGAGTCATAAAGGGGAATAAGAAACATATAATTATTACAATGAGACTTCCCTTAGGAGTTTTAAATGAAAACTAATTTATTAAATAAAAATGAAAATGTCAAATTTTCTTGGAAAACTAGAAAGATATAGAAGAATGTGTTGATATAGAATCAAATAAATCATCATCAATGTTTGAGGAGATGATTAAAGTACATACCACCACATCGTTAGAAACTTCAACCTCGGAATTTTTGATCACATAATATTGGACTTGATCCCTTGACCATTTTTTAAGGAAATTTTACTTGACACGTATGAAAATAATTTTCATAGTGTCCCATATCCTCATTGTTATAACATTACACATTTCTAATTTCTTTATTTCCCTTGAAATCACCTGTTTGGTGGCCTTTTTCTCTACACTTGTAACAAAATCCCACCCCTAATAGGTATGTTCCATTCTATTTACATCTAAATTTATTTTAGGATGGAAATTAAAATCTTCCCTTATTACCATTTTCCTTATTTCCTTTTCTAGAGTGTTCAGAATCCATATTTTTGTCTTACTTTCCCTTAAATCTATAAGACTTGAAGAATTATTTTTGTGTCTTGATAGCACATGAGACTATATAATCGTATGATGAGTTATTTAGGGAGACTATTGTACTTCTAAGGAATGTTTTTAACCCATAAAATTATAGATAAATATTTATCTTTGGATTACATACATAATTCATAGCATGCATTTATAACCATGTAAAGTTGGATTCATATTTTGCAACATTTGCATCATCCTTTTTCCTCATATTCAAGAATTGTCACTAAATATCCCCTCGTTATTCATGGGGGAAATATTTTTCCATGAAATTTTCTTTAAAATCATTCCATTCCAAGATTTCATTTTATTCCTCCTCCTTTTTTTTTGAACTAGTTAGCACCATTGATCTACTTCTCCTAAGATATAATAAACTAATATAAAAAACTTCTCTATTTCATTTTGTTAAAGAAAGAAGTGTCTTATCTAAAAAACATATCCATTATTTAGCTATAAATGGATTTGTATTCCCATTGAATGTTGGAGGTTTGTTTCTCATAAAAAGATCTAACATTGTTCCCCCACATTGTGGATCATAATGCTTCATATATGTAAATTTATTGTTCATAACCTAATTCATCTATCACATTATAGTTATAAATTACTCGGCAATAGTTGCAACTCCATCTCTAAAATAATTATCTTTATTAGGAGGGAAATCCCTACATGGATTTCATGCCTTGATAAAGTTTCCATTATTTCCACTAGGTACCATTTATAATCAAAGGAATCCATTAGATTACATTATAAATCATAATGCATAATTTTAAAAAGTAAAAAATAAAAAATGTTAAAAAAATATTAATGCATAGCTAATATTATAATCATAAAAATGTTTTTCTAGGGAAATATTTACTTTTAAATACTTAATAATGGCTTGTAAGGAAACTTTAATTATCCTAATAATATCCCACAGTAGGGTTAAACCAGGTGGACGGTCAGGCTCGTTGTTGTGTACTAGGTTACACCGAGTCAAACATAACACACCTTATCAGAGTTGTTACCCCTAGTTATATATATTCCAGAACCACATCCACTTTTAGTATCCTAAAAGAGATGTATTTATATAAATACCCACATAATATCTACCTTACCAAAATTTTTGGCTATTATTCTATACATATCCTCAAAGTATATCTTAGAGTTATGTTCCCCTGTCCATGTTTTAAAAATCTTATTTTTATGTTTTTTTACTAAACTTTCTCTAATACCGACCGTAACGACCTCGACCCAAGTATCACGGAGCCAGTGCCTCACTTTATTACATTAAAGTAGATACAATATTAGAATCCCAAATGACTTATCAATTTAGTATTTTTAAAATCCATATTACATACATTAACCTTACAATTTAAAATATAATATATAACCAAAAAATTATTTTAGAATTTCATTATTCTCCTAGATTATCCTCATATAATAGTCAAAATACAAATCTTGGAATCCTAGGAAAATAAAACATAATAAAGAGTTGATCTCATTTCCTCAATAAGGGAAAGAGTAAAATGGAAGATATTATGAATAATAACCATAAACATTAAGGTAAGGTGTATTACTAAAACACAATCTATTTAAACATAATCTTGATCATAATTTGGAAAGAATAAATTAAAATTATATAATTCCATACAAATAATCACAATGATATTTTATTAGTATAATAATCTCATGGAATATCAGTAACTAATATCATAATTAGGGAATCATTAATTCCAGATGTCATAAAGTTACATCAAGGCTATGGCTAAGACACCATACATAAACGGGAAATACATTAGTCAATACCCAAAATATTTAGTCTCATGAGACCTTATGATTAATAGAGGGGTTATAGAGGTCCCTGCCCATCAATTACTATATCCAATGAATTACCCATACAAAAATATTGAAACATAAACTACATAAACATTCATATTGAAAAACTAGAATATGAAATGTGAATACATGAACCATAAACCATGAATGGTATCAAAATAGCACATCCACATTCAAACTTCTCATAAACTCTTAAATAAAATATATTGGAAGGAATCATAAGATATCAACCTCAATAAATAATAATATCTAACAAATTATGTTGACATAGATAAATATAATCTAATAAAACCATGTAAAAATTTCTTGAGTGAAATACCCCTTTTTTACTTTGAAATATTTTATTTAAAATGAAACTCAATTTTATAAGATTTTTTTTCATTGAAAATAACCTTGTAAACAATTAATAGAATCTTCAAAACACTAATACCTCAGGACATCGTAAAAATACTCTCATGCCACATAATTTAAAAACACATTCCTTTCAAATTTTTGTCAAAATGTCATTAAAGTACCTCGTTTAGAAAATGAAAAAAGCATTCCTTAAAACCCATTTTATAAAAACTAAAATTTGTTAAAGGACATTAAATTTTTTTAGTATAATAGTAAATATATTTTTGAAAACATTGATAAGAAATATGAACATGGATGGTAAATATTCTCAAGTGGATACTTACTATGAACAATATCGAATAATAATGATATTGTAAAATAACCCTTACCTTGTAGTTTCACTTAGTTTAATGTTTTTTAACCTCCTATATAATAGTTCAATTTTTTTGTTAATTTAAACCAAAACCAAAACCATATCCATATTTATGATATCATATATTATCTTCTTATATCATTTTGTTAATAATATTCCATTATTACCCTTGTTTCGGGTGTTAACTACTTCATTTACCTATGCGTACTTTGGAATGTAAGTCCTATTTCTTATACATAAGATATATATATTTCTTCTACAGAATTATATTAAGTTAATAGATATTATATTTTTTCATTATATACATTTTTATAATTGTTTTTCAATGGCTAATGTGGAAAATGGATCTCCTCACGTCATGGAGATGATAGGTCATACGTACGCACAAGCGATGATATTATTACCTTAATGGTGAAAGGGTAAATAATTTGATGTTATATTAATTAAAAAAATCAATATCATGTAATATTTATTATTTATATCTAATATATCGGTCGTTATTCCCATCCAGATATAGTGGTTATTAAAAATAAATTACACTATGGTGTGGAGATGGTAATTCGTACATACATACGTGCAGTTCATTTGTTTTTATAGGATGAATAAAAGGTGGAATATATTTATTCCCAAAATATTTGTAAAATATAAGAATATTGGTTATACTAGAGTTATTACATTATAATGTAAACTACACATGATGATGATGTAGAAAAATAAATGATCTTGGATGAGTTGGTAAAAACGATTACCTCTACTTCAGAGGACTTTGTTTAGATTTAATTTAAAGGAGGATTTATTTGGTCTTTTTGTAATACCCCAAGATTCCATGGTACGCTTCTCGCTGAATAATACAGTAGCGTGTGTTGTATGCAACTTCAAGTTCTAACACACACCACAACTAATAAAACTAGCTGTTATGAATAGTAATACCCACTTTTTGATATTTTATAAACTTTATCTTTCAAAATGGACTTCATTTTTGGATTCAGAATATTGAAATTATCCTAGGGTGAAATTTTTATACTTTTCGGATAACTTTCATATTTTGATGAATAGTGAAAATTACTAAATTTTAATTAAAAACAACTTTTTTAATCGAAATAATTAATAGTGATAAATTATCAATTTGAGTGGTTTTAAAGTATATTTAGAATATATTTTTACCATTTAATACAATGTTGGTCATTGGAAATAATTTCACAATTAAACCGGACATAAACAAGTATCAATCTTTTGATAGTTATTATATCTTAAAAACACGCTTTTTGTTTTGACAACAAGAATTAATTTTAAATTAATTTCTGCCACTTCTATGTTTTGAATTCGGGAAAATGGATTTCGTATTTGGAATCAAGATTTCCAAATTGTGTAAATAGGTAACTTTTATTTTTAGACATTTTGAATAATTACTTCGGTAAATATTTTATTTACCATGGGTAAACGGTAAATCCGGTAAATAAGGGTTAACAAATAATATTATAATAAAACGAAATTACCCTAAAACATGTCCTAACCTTATTGGTGGATATATTTCCTACCATGGGAATCTTTGAGACGATTTTGGGACACCATGGAGCCACTTGTATGTGATAGGGACACTTTATTTTAAAAAAGTTGAAATAAATACAAAAATGACATAAGCATATATCTTTTAGAAAAACAATTTTTATATAAGGTTATATATGTTGAATTTTCGACTATAAATATTCATTAGAAAGATAAAACGATTTCATACATAATGGTACTTTATTTATAATTTTTAGACATTATATAATTTAATTTATTTATGACACAATGGTGATGTAGTAATTACCTAATTAATAAAAAATTAGAATAATTGTTATTATAAATACCCAAATAAATGTAATTTAAGACTTTTTATAAATACCAATAATTTTATAGGATAATATGACATGTTAGGAATGAATTAATTAACTTTTTTAGAAGTAATAATTATATTATGAGTTTTACAAAAAATCAATTATTGAATAGTGTCAAAATTGACATAAAAGAGTTTTTAAAACAAATATTATATTATTAATTGATATTAAATTCCTAAAAATATAAGGTTCATACAAGAGACTTATATCATAATAGTTGTATTATTAATGGACCACTTGGGGGTTTCTTGGATGTATATAGTAAGTTTATTAACCATATAATATAAAAATACAAAGAGACATTGTAAAAGTGAAACTAATTAACAAAGAGTTAATACTTAAAGATAAGGTTAATATAGTAACCCAAACCTGTCTAAATACTATAGGTTGAGTGGTTTTCAACCTATACCCACCTTAAAATTAAAATAATACACTTTGGAGCCATTATAAACCGAATATGAATTTATTATAAAATAATATTTCTAGCTTTTCCAAAGGTGCCCTTCACCCCTCTTATAAAAGGGAACTCCCCATTCTCATTAATTAACACCTTAAAATCCTTTTGGTTCGGCCAAACCCCACACAAATACTCTATAAACTTCCATAAATTTATCCTAGAGGCCTTCCTTTAGTCATAAATCCAACCTAAGGAGCTTTTTTGATCAAATCAAAAGAAAGTACCCAAAGAAGAGGTAATGATTTCACCACCCTTTTTTAAGTTCCTTTCTTCTTCCACTTATTCTTTATTTGTTATTACCATTAGAAAATAATAAATCCAGTATATTATATATACTTTGATGTTATTATAAACATGTTACAACCATATTTCAGTATTCTATCCATCCTTTGAATGACATGTCACCATATGTGCGTATGTACGGCTTACCGTCTCCACGTCGTGGTGTAATTGTTGTTCAAAACATTATTATTTGGATGGTTATAATAATGATGTGTAATTCATTTAAATATTAAATATAACATGACAATGATTCTTTATATATGATATACCATCCAATTAAATATTATTTTAATATCAAAATAATGATATTGTCGCTCGTGCGTACGTACAGACTACCATCTCCACGAACGAGATGAGATTCATTCTCCATCGTATCCATTCAAGTCTAATTCTCATTTGAATTTTAATAATAATGTTTAAGTACATAATATAATTTTGGATATTAATAATATACAACCTATACATAACAAACATGGCTTACATAACAAAACATATAAAAGAAAATGAGTAAGTTAACACCTGAAACGACAATAATATTAAGATATTATTAACAAAGAAATGTTAAAAGATCATATATGATATAATAATAATGTATATGATCCTTGTATAATTTAATAACAATTATTTTACCATTATACAGGAGGTTAACTTACCCCCAACCAAGGAAAATTACAAGGTAAGGGGTTTCTTATCTCACTTTTAATTCCGTGAGAATTCTATTGTTCACCACTTATTTATTGCATGTGATGTGTGTACTGAACATGATTGTATTAATTTTGTAATATAATTTAATTTATGGATATTTACATCATCATTGTATGATACTTATTTCATGGGTGTATGTTTCATAAGTTACCAAATTGATAAGTGAATTTGATATTTCAATTTCCACTCATTCGGCTTTACACACACTTCATCGATTATTTTACTCCAAGATTATGTGTGGAATCACTATTAATTTGCTTATGTCATAATTTCCACTCCCCTTTATGTGGATATACTTTTCATACACATAATAAATCTATTGATAAATTCTCAAGTGATCGGTATGAACTTGATAAGAGTATTTTTTACTCAATCTTGATTTGTTGAGTTAAACATCTAATTTAATGGCGTTGTTTTTACAAGAATATGTGTGAATGTCCATTGATTGTTTTACACTGAATATCAAATAATATTGAGTGTATTTATATTTGTCACACATAATTATGTCGTTGATTTATCCTTAACCTAAGGATACAGCCTTTGTGGGAGATTTCATCTCAATTTACATTCCATTGAGACTTCATTGTTGTTATACGCCAATTCACTTTTATATGGTGTATATATTGTACTTTGATGAAGTATATCATGAATCCCTATATTCTCATGATATTAAAATGTTTTTATTACCTCAATTATTTTTATTCAAGTGTCTCTCTTTTGGTTAAAAACTCTAACTAAAATATCATTTTAAATGTTTTAAAGATTTATTATTCTAAATAATTCTCATTAATGTCCATGTTTTAAAAATGGTTTTAAGGATTTATTTATATGGATATTAAAGTTTTAAAATCAAAATTCCTTTTACAAGTTTCAAAGTGGTACGGGACTCTTTGATTAAAAAACATATTTTAAATGGATTCTTGACAGATAATGTGACTTTTAAATGTTTTCAAGAAAAAGGGGGATATTTCTCTCAATAGTTTTGATGATTATTTTCATCTATGTCAATATCCTTCATCATTCTTGATTGAGGTTAATTTTATACAATACAATCTTCCATATTGTATCGAATGAGTTATGTTTGACTATAGATGTGCTATTTTTATACCATTCATGGTTTGTGGATAAAGTATTGACATTTCATATTCTAGTTTTAATACAATTGTTTATGTTATGTTTCGACTTTTCATATGGGAATGCATTGGACTTAATATGTGACGGGTGGAGCCCACTATAGCTCCTCGATGCATCGGTAGGTCTCTTGAGACAAACTAGTGTCTTAGCACAAGGCCTTGACAATATCTTATTTGTAGTCTTGGCACGAGGCCTTGGCTATGTGGTTATGATAGTCTGGCATTATGCATTCCATAATTACGAAAGTGGTTATTGATATTGCATGTGATTATTAGATTATTAGAATATCTATGTGAATAAGTAAATGGCACTATTTCATTTTATTTCTACCATATTATGTTGAAGTTCAATTTTAAAAGGCTTTTGTTTTAGTTATACATTTCCTTAAATATTTATTCTTATTTATGAAAGTTTTCGCTATATTTTTATCCTTACTGGGCCTTTGAGCTCACCCCTTTCTATGTTTTATTTTTCCCAGGATGTGAAGAAGTATTTTATGAATGACCTGCAGGAATAGTATGAGGGGATAAGAGTGTGGACTATGGAGACTATATTGTTGTATTTTTAATTTTATGATGTAATGTAAACTTTATGAATGTATCTAGTTATTCCAAGGCTACTAAACTAATCGGTCTTTTGAGACTTGATCTTTCTTGTGATCATCCCAATGCTATGTAATAATGCACCGAATCTGGGTAACTGGGGTCGAGGTATTACACTTTTTGGAAGACCAAGACCTCAGAAACATGTGTAAGGATGTTGGGAGGAGAAATGGGCTGGTTTTGGTTGATCAATAAGGCTCAAAGTGGTGTGAGGAAGTGAGGGCATATATTCCTTTTTATAATTGATGTGGGGGGAACTTTTAGAAATTCTCAGAATATTAAATTAATATAAATTTTATTTTATTTTCAAATGGAACCAAAGTGAGTTATTTTTCAGAAAATATGAGTATGGGTATAAATAATCTCAAAACATAAATTTTATAAAACTTTAGGTTATATTATTACCCATATCTTTTGGATTTAACCATCAATTAATTCTTTTAATGTTTACCATGACCAAATGTGTTTTTATTCGTTAAGAGTTAATATATTTACTCTAAAATGAAAAAATAACCACAAATGGATCATTTCATATTTTTGTAACTTCATCTCAATCAATTTTCTGAATTTTATATTTTTGTTAATTTTTTTATCATTTATTAAATTATTATTTATTTTAAAATTTTATTAATGTCAATTTCAACATTATTCATTAGTTGACCTTTTAAAAAATATTAATATAGAAGATAACATTAAGGCAAATCCATTAATAAATACTTAATATGTATAGTTAATCACAAAAACTTGAAGATGAAATTAATTATATCAAATTATATTTATTTATTATTTTTCACTGTATCATCATTATGTATGACTTTAAAGTAATTATTTATTTACTAAAAAATAAAAATAAATTATCATGATGAAAATGAACAATTTATATAGAAATTTACTATTCATATTTTAATTTATATTATGTATAACCATATATTAAAAATAAAATATTTATTAGTAATATGAGTTTGACATCCTTACTTTCTCTTTAAATAAAATATAATAAATGTCATACTCTTACCCAAGTATCTTACAAAGATTATTATCTCAAGACAAGGTTGCTTTTGGTCAACAGCCACTCATCCAAAGAGATTTGTAGAAGTGTTATGGGTAATTTTCTAGTATTTATAATATTATTTTAACCTTAATTACTTGATTTACCTTTAACTATGTAAAAAAATTACTAAATTTACTATTCAAAATTCCTAAAAATAAAAGAAACATATTTACATAATTTGGACCCACGATTCCAAATCCGAAATTAATTTTTTAAAATTCATAACACCTAAGTTTTAATAATTAATTTAATATTAATCCCATTGATGGAATGAGAAAACAAGTTTTTAATGTGAAACATTCAAAAGATTGAAATATTTTTATATCCAAATTCAATGTGAAATTGATTCCAATGAACTAAATTGAATTAAATGATAATAATTTAATCTAACTATACATTAAAACAAATTATAAATATAATTTATCACACTAAATTGTTTATATTGAGATATTGTTTTTAATTAAAATGTATCATTTTATCATTATTCATCAAAACATAAAACTTATTATAAAAATACAAAAAAATAAACTACATAAAAATTTTATATTTCACATTCAAAGAAGAATTTTATATTGTCAAATATATTTTATAAAAGTGTTAAAAAATATATTTAAAACAAGTGTTCCATAAAAATGTGGTAAAAATGCCTTCATAAAAATATAGTTTTTTATGTTTAAAATTATATTTATTCTTATCTTATATCAATAAAATATTTTGTATGAATATTAAATATATAAATTTCATAATTTGGTTAATAATATTAATTCTCATTATTTTAATATCTTGTTTATAACATTCATCTATTAATAGATCGTGGTGCGTTCGAACTCGGTTTTGTGTGCAACACAAGCTATTAAGTTTATGTAAAAGAAAGCATACTGTATAATATTGGGGTGTTACAAAATATGTTCCCCGTGGAGGTAATTTAACATTGTAGATAATTTTATAAAACAAAACCCCCTCTAATTTAATGGATCATCTGATTCCATGATAGATGAAGGATGAGTTAAAAACATAGAGAAAATATTCAAAGTCATGGGTCATTTAAAACATCAAATGAAAACTCTTTATAATTACCATGTTAAAGGTGAAGTTGATAAGTGGTGTTAAATTATTAAGAATACCAGATAAAGATAAAACAATTTATGCCTTTTAATGGGATGAATTTATGAATATTTTCATTGAGAAGTATTTTCCTAAAGTTGTTTGACTTATATAGGAAAAAAATTATTGGAATAAAAGTAGAAGAAGGAATATTAAGTTGTCGTGTATAGGGTAAACTTCACCTAATTTTCAATATATAAACCAAATTATATTCCGGATATTGATATTATAATTAATTAGTTTTACTCAGTATCTAATCCCAGATATTGAATATATTTGGATTTAAGATAATTTTAAAATTTTTAGAAACTTCTCAAATGTGTTGAGAAGGTAGAAATGGAGTTTGATGATGATCATGTATTCCATGTCAAAAAGACTAAAAAGTGGTCTATATTGTAGATATTGTGGATAAATCGTTAAAAGAAATCCAAAATTAAAAAAATAAAGTTTCCATTATATGATAAGTTCAGTAAAAAGAATCCTATGGAACGACATTTGAAGATGGGAAAGTGTTTTCGATATAGAAATTTTGGACATGTGGCTCATGAATATAAAGAAAAGGATCCCAGTAATGATGAGATAAATAATAAAACTATTATAGTAATATGATTTAATTATAATTAAATGGATCATAATGTGAGTACTTATCCAAATATAGGAATAAAGGATAGAATTTTTCAAGATCACATGAATAAATGTGTGGATAAATACTTTGTGACTACATGAGAAGATGTTGGACCATCTAAAAACCTGGTGTTAGGTATATTACTTATTTATTCATATTATTACAATGTCTAATTTGGTTTAGGGTCTTCAAATTCTTTTATTTCATGGAAATTTTATTGAAATTGTAAGCTTCATCTCAAGAAATTATTCCCAAAATTTTGGTAAAAACACAAGGGGTAGTATTAAGGTAAAAATAAATTAAAAAAATATTTCTGTTATCATTTGTGGAATTTTTTTACCTAAAAAACTTGTTTTATTACCCCTTGTTGAGTTTTATGTTATTCTATGTATAGATTATATTTTCCAATCATTTAAAAATATATTAGAGGGCCAAAGAAGGTATTTTTAAATGATTTTTAAGTTTGTATACAATAAAGAATTCATACCTTTGATAATATATCAAGAATATGAGATATTGATTAAATATGGAAATGAAATATATCTTGCACAAAGTTTTAAGAAAGAAACTATTAATTTTTTTAAATTTCTATATTAAATGAATATCTATATGTATTTTTGAACGAATTATTCAGTATTATACCCAATTAGGTTATTGAATTTTCTATTTAATTATTTATTTATTATAAGACAATTTATAAAAATCTTTTTTGAATAACTCAGTTATAAATTTTGGAATTGGAAAAGAAGTTACAAGAGTTTCTTGATAAATGTTTTATTCATCCTTTAAATTCATTATGAGCTTCCCCTATTTAGTTTTTTAAAAATAATAATTGTTTTATGAGGATTTTCATTGATTATAGAGTTTAGAAGAACATTATTTTTAACAATAAGTATTTTTTCACTCATATAAATGACTTTTTTGATAAATTCCTAAAAATTCATTATTTTTTTTAAGGTTGATCTCATGATTGGGTACAATCAGCTGAAGTTAAAGTATTTTGGAATTACAATTATGGTGTTTTGTACTAGGTAATAACTTTATAAGTTTGTGGTTATTTTGTTTGAGTTGATAAATTATATAGATATATTTTTGCATATTATGAATACTGTTTTCCATGATTTATTAGATACATTTTTGGTTGTTATGATTTATCATATTTTTATATATTAAAAAATTTAAGCGGATCATGAAAAACACTTTAGGATTATTATACAAACTGTGAAAGAAAAATAATTTATATAGAAAATTTAATAAATGTGAATTTTGGTTATGACATATTTCATTCCGTGGAAATATTGTAAATAAATATTAAATAAATTTTGATCCAACTAAAACTAAAGTGGTCGAAGAGTGCCAAATACCTAAAAATATGTAATATCGAACACAATATAGAAGGTAAACACCATATCATGGATTATCACACTCTAATGATATTTATTCATGAGTATATTAAAAAGTTTCTTTTTTAATGTAAGAATTTTATTTTTTAAAAATATACTTCATTTTTTTATTCGTCATAAATATATTATATTAAGATAATATTTGGAGGTTTTTTTCTAAAAAATAAATTTTTAAGCAAAAAGTGAAATAACCATCCTTTACTATTACTCGAACTTTATATGCCACTATTAGTATATAAGTATTAATTATAAATTTATAAAACCCTTTTCTTGAAAAAATATATACTTTATAATTGAAATTATACATTTAAATTTTTTATTACAATTTAGAAACCTCTTATTGATATTTTAGAACTCAAGAAGCATTTTTCCCAAAAAATTATTTTTATTGATTATACATTTATTATAGTTAATTTAATTTTTAACACTTATAAAAATTGAATAACAAATGGATTTCAAATTTAGAATCAATTGGTCTAAATTATAAAATAAGGACAACTTGGGTGCAAGTACTGTAGTAGGTACTATAAAAGTATAATAGTGGCATTATATCAGCATAATAGGGGCAGTAGAACTACAATATTGGTGGCATTGTAGCAGTGGTGGGCACTATAGTATGAAATGTAGGGGTGACTGCACTGTAGAAAGTACTGTAGTAGTCTGGGTACTATAGCATCATTATTCACTAGTGGTCTATTGGGTCAGAAAATTGGGCATATGGGCCAAATAATTGGCATTCAGGCCCACTGGGCCTACGAGCTATGTAATGGAATTCCTGCCCACTAGGCCTACATGCCATGTATTGAATAAATAAGGCTTAATGGATGAGATATCCCCTTGGGGAGCTATGGAATGCCTTATTGACCTGTGTATGAGGTGTGTGTGTATGTTTAATATAATTTTACCCCCCAGAACCTAATACAATAAAATATTTTTAGGAAAAACATTAGGTTACCATAGGTAAAAAAACTAGTTACCGCGGTAAAACATTAAAAAGGTAAAAGTAATATTTCAAGGTGTAAAGGAATTAAAATATGGTAAAAAAATGTCTAGAATTTAGTTTTTGAGATATTATTGGCCTTATATCACCCTTCAATCAATTATTTTCTATTCGTGGAGCTACATGAAATGTTTAACTTGTGATCATTTTATATTAAGCTGAAATATTTACAAAAATAACATTGTGACCATTTATAAAAGGGTCCTCCCATAACCACTTAAATACCAATATATAATTAGTTTCTATCCAAAAAATATTCCATATTCCCTTCCACTAGAATCTTCTTTAACTCTCATAATATATGGTCTTAATAGATTATGCCAATCCCTTTCTTTCAAAGGAATACTCCAAGAGAATCCCAAAGTTCTCAATATAAGTTCAATCTTTTCTCTAACCTCCTTTCCTTTTATCATTCAAATTAAATTTTATTTTTCCCAGTATTATATGATTAATTCATTATTTACATTATACATATTTTTTTATATTTTTTAAATAAACATAAACCGCCATTCCTTGTTCCCTTAAGAAAAATGAAACCGGCATTTTTGTACTGTGTGGACCACCGCCACTATAAAGAAACATGTATTTTTTTCATTCACCACCTTATAAGGATGAATATAAGTATGGTATTAAAAGATAAATATTATTTCAATGATGTTAATAAAGTATTGGTTTGATAGATTAGAGAACATATTAATGTTACAATCATCAAATGATCATTGTTAATTTAATCATTTAAAATAAGCTACTAAGAGGCTAATCTTTTATTTAAATTTTAAAATATTATCATAAGAATTAATTATTATTCTAAATCCTTAAAATTATAATATATCACACTAAAAAACACTAAATATGATTATTTTTCTAGTATAATGAAATTACAACAAAACCACCTCATAATCATTCCTTAATTCTAAGTATGTTCGCGTTTGAGTTGGTTTAACCACATACTTGAAAAATACTTTGAATTTATATAATGGAAGAGTATGGGAAACCAATTAATTGTATAATATAATATAAATTTGTAAATAATTTTTTTTATTCTATAGATGTTATGTTAATATTCAATTCATTAATTATGAAAACTTCATTCAATCTTCATGAATCACCGAAACAAGATAGTTAATGATTTCATCTTCATAGATAAAAACTAAAACACTGATGAAAGGAATTTGAATAATAATAAATAATTATAAATCATAATTAATAGTAACATTAATGACCTAGTAAATATTAACTTTTCAAGAATAAATAATATGAGTAGAGCTATTATCAAACTAGTACAAATGATCAAAACTATAATCATTAACGTCAAAAATATGTATAATTCATTTAGAGAATGATTTTTTATGATGTTTATAATTGAAAATGGATATTAATAAGGTTATAAACTAATCTATTAGGATATATATTTTTTCTATATATGAAGTTAAAGTATTTTTGCGGTATTTGGGATAAGAATTAAGGGTTTTTCGTCTCAAATTATTCATTTTGGGACATGTTTGGTATTATACACCCAATTTATTTTATGTTCTATATACACTAACTATTTGAGATGTTATACAATGAAAATAAATTAATCATGGAATTTAAAGATAAATTTTAATCCCTATATTTTAATTTATTTTTATTGAATTGATATCTAATCTATATGTGTGGGTTTTCTATCTCGATTTTCATTATTTAGGAGTAATGTTATATTAACAACCTATTTTCTTTTGGGTGGTGAATAAATTTCCATGGATTAAATTTTTATAAATTACTCTTATATTTTATGGGATTTATATGTCCATATTGTTATCTCTATCTTATATTGTTTTTATTTAAGAGTTACCAAAACCATTGAAAAAAATAAATTTTTTACATGGTAGAAAACACACCTATGTTTTGGTAGAGTAATAGTGTGTGTAATTTCCTTGAAAATACATCTTTGTATTGATACTGGAAAGTTGACAAAACTATAGTACAAACGTACCTATGGTTAATCACCCTAAAATGGTTTGGTGGAGCATTGAATCCACCATCAACCTGATGCATGTTGAGTAGGCTTAAGACTGCACATTTGGTGAGACACACTTGGGGATATACTTTGGAATATTCACAAAATTTTAATGAACCATGATGAAGTATTTTTCCTTCTATTTACTAGGTCTCGAACAAATGTAAACTATTTAAACCAATTATTATGTTCCATGGATAACCCAATTCATTGAAAATACCATCACCGCTATATTTGTATGATAAGGGAACTTTCTATTACTATAAAATACCCCATGAATTCTATGTTGATTTAGGGATATTATCATTGAAATTGGCATTATTCTATTGAATGGGAAATTTTTTTATTTCCAAATCTCTAATTATATGGATAAATATGATTTTATTCCTGTAAGATAATCCTTAAGGAAAGGTATGAAAGGTCTTGATAACACTTATATTGATTGAATTCGACTTAATCAGGTGGTATGTGGGGATCAGAATTATATATCCCCTTAACGCTGTGATAGGTCTAATGAGACAAAACATGTTGGGTTTTGGTGTATATATCTTCGCATAGTAGTATAGTGTCTCGACACAAGGCCTTTACAACATGTTTTTATGTACATCATTATGAATTTTATCAGTATAAGATAAATGATTAATGTTATCCATGCTTTCATATATTCACATAGATATACAATTCCATTAGTTTCAATTGATTAAGGATTCATGTTGTTCATTTATTCATTCCATGTCACTTATTACATGTTTATATTATGAATTATTTTACTCGATGTTACTCTTTTATACGTATCTAATCGCACCCTTATTTTTTTCTTTTCCCCAGGAAACCTAGAGAAATACTATGTGTAATTTTTAATGATATGATGGAAGGGATAATAATATTCTCACAACATGTTTTTGTTATATACTATGTTTTGAAATTTAATATATGTATGTATCCATTATTATTAGACTAAAAAACTATTGGATCCTTAAATAACTCTTGTATTCTATACCAATAATGTAATATAACTATTAGATTTGATTTTCTAGAGACTAGGATGTTACATTTTGTATCAAAGGAAGTTTATTGGGAACCATGGGGATTATATTTATAAGAACAAAGTGATATAGAACAAGTAATATTAAGAAAATTATAGATTTTAAGGAAACACTATAAAAAACATAATATGAATTCTATTTTACAATTAAATATCATGATCTGATTATGTGCATTCCATTGTATAAATATAGAGACTAATGGGAGGAATGGGAACTATATTAACCACAGTATGCAATGTAGATATATTCCCCTTGGGTATGTTAAGAAATATGAAATTGAGGCTAATTAGTTCAAAATAATATTAGATAATTTAAAACTGGTCATGATAAATAATCATTCCCATATAGAGGGACCAACTTATAAACAAAATAGTGTAACTATATTGGATTGATTTATATGAAAAAAACCTCCATAATTTAGTGGAACTCCTAATCCATTTATAGTTGAACCATTTATCAAGTCCCTGGAGAAGATATTTAACACTTTGTGAAGTATTGGAAAGAAACATTTCATCATAGAGGCCTATCATAGGAATGGAGATTCAGACCAATAGTGGTCTCTAATTAAAAACAGTAAAGGGGAATATGAGATAAAGCACATGAAATGGGGAACTTTTAAAGAATTATTTAAGGATAAAATAATTATTCATAATAAAAGATCATAAATAGAAAATCAATTCTTAAGTTTTAAAAAAAAGTAGAATGAAAATGTTTTTTAGTGAAAGGATAACATTAAATAGGTATCTACACATGGTATGGACAATGTAAATAGAAAATAAATTTAGCCTTATACTCAAAAAAATATAAAGATGAATGGTTGACTGAGCATCATGGGAAGAAAAATATGGAAAATTGGGAAAGGTAAAGATGTTATTCCACTATGTTATAACTATGGGAAGAAACTCCCTATGTCTTGCAGGAAAGGAAAATGATTTTGTTATAATTGTAGAGAAAAAGTCCATCAATATAATAACTACACTGGAAGGGTAGGAGTGTTTGATGTTCAATGATTTAAATATATGGATAAGGGATATTATGTGAACCAATTACCTAGACATCAAGGGAATTTTCCCAAAAAAATCCAAGGGTGAAAGTCAAAGATTACTCTATTACCAAAACTGATGTAGAAGTTAATTATGATGTGGCGGTCTGTAAATTGATTGTTTCCTAAAAGATAACTAATGTTTTATTTAATTATAAATATTATTAAACTTCTATATATTATATGTTTTCAAAAAACAATAGAAATTTTTCTATTAATGTAGTAAGGGCATTATTAATTGAGACACATAGCTTAAATTTTATTGTGAAAGAGATGCATCGGTCAGTTCTAGTTATATTGGATGGGAATACCCTTATTTAAAACATGTTTATTATACCTATGGTTTGATTTTATTTAAAAATTTTAATTGGGTAATATTTAAAATTATAATGCAAAGAATTATTGAAAATAGAAGTATATTAAGATTCATAAACATGAAGTTTAATATTTTGTATTTAGAGGAGAAATTTCAACGTCTAAATCACGTTTGGATCCTCCCATAGTAGATATCATTAATAAAATTATGGTAAATAGAGTAATATAAAGTGTGATCCATGGAGAAGAAATATATATTAATAATAGAGGGCATTCCTGTGTTATAAAATTTCATTTAATTTTTCCAGAATAATTATATCTTCATCCACTATAGCGTAAAGTTGAGTTCTCCATCGAACACATTACTAATGTAAGACCGATATCTAAAAATACTAATTGACTGGAACTAGTGGAGAAGGTGTAGTTGAATAAATAGATATAATATTTATGTTATAAGGGATTTATACACCATAGTATTTGACTTT